>BSQZ01000032.1:1370000-1902500 GCA_033239005.1 Lamellibrachia satsuma
GAACTCCTGCCAGCATCTCTGTGCATTCTACGTTCCTCTTCACGTCCGCCTATTGCTGGTCGCAGAGCATAGTCAAGAACTATTACGAAGAGCGTGTCGCCCTGCAGAACTCCTGCCAGCATCTCTGTGCATTCTACGTTCCTCTTCACGTCCGCCTATTGCTGGTCGCAGAGCATAGTCAAGAACTATCACGAAGAGTGTGTCGCCCTGCAGAACTCCTGCCAGCATCTCAAACAGCTCAGTTCCTCCATCTGGCGACAGTACGTTAACGCATGTGTTCTTGCACACATTGACAATAGCTAGTTGATTGTCCCATTGACCTCAAGAAACCCCACCATCTTACTATCGTCATCAAAAGTCTATGGATGTCGTGAATGAAGGAAGATGTTACATTCTGATTCTTTCCATTGCTCTTTTCTATGCAGGATGTGGACAATTGTAGTCCTCCCTGCGCGAAACTCGTTCTGATTGGCTCTTGGTGGTGGTCAATTTCAGGACGTATTCTGTTCAGTTTTATCTTGTTTAAAGTCTTTGCTACGATGCTGCTCGTGCACATGTCCTTATGATTCCCTCCCAAATTTAAATCGCCAGATGTTGGCATTAGAATGATATGACCACTGTGGCGTTAAGTTCCCTTTGTTGCAGAACTCAAGAACACAGTGTCCTAGGCCGCAGTGCTTTTGAACTTCAGGTGGTATGCCTTACTTTGATATTGACATGTGTCAACTTTGATATTGACATGTGTCAATACTGGTTGGATCTGTTCATTCTCATCTTTCTCAGATCTATTGGTAGAACGGTTTCTGTTTTATCTAGCTCTTCTAAACACTTTACTTTGTTCCTGACTTCACGCGTACTATTTTTGTAAATCACTGACTTTGCTCAAAGCACTCCAGTCGTGCATACCTTGCGTGATGGTGACTTTTTCTTACAAAAACTAAGTCGAATTGTAGCGGTAGCAATGTGGTGACGGTTGCAAACGTGTTGTCCGGTTCAGATTTCATCACGATATCTAAACATTCCAGGTGTACATTAATGTCGTTTCTAGATATGATTGTGAAACGTAACCTGTACACATCATTTCAGTAATGTGTTGGTGATCTCCAGTTTGCACACAAGGATAGCTTTGAATGGAGAATATAATATTGTTTATTATCAAAATGCATTGTAGTACTGAGCCCAATGTTTTGTCAAAGATGAATATTTATATCTTTTATACTTCCCCAGGTTGTTTACTTCCCACTTACTTTCACCACCTAAAAGGAAAAGACAAGGGGTTGCTTATTCTATTGTCGCGGAAAGATATGTTATAAATAAATAAATAAATATCACGTGATCCTTGAATTCAGCATTGTGAATCGCATTTGCATAAGCATTACAGACAACGACCCGTCCTACATGCGATATCGGCGATAATAACACATTTAGCATACTAAAACAATAAACGCCAATGTTACTGCATTACTGCCCAAATGGTAGAATGTCATATTTAGGAATATAATGTCGCTAGCCCAACAGATATGACGTTGCATAAATAAACCTGCATCACTTGTTATTTCCCTGCTAAAGCGAAATAACGGACAACTCTACGCTACCGCGCATGCGAGATTAGTTGTCGTAAGAGTAAATATTTCCAACTGGCCGTATGCGTACAATGGTCGATCGAGCCAAGCCTTACGAAGGAAAGCATTTTACACAACACCGGAGCGAGTATAGCGAAGCTTGTAATTCTAATAATATAAATCCGGATTAAATAGTCCGATTATTCCTTTCAGATTATGTACTGCAATGCTGTGTTGCTACTGCTTTATGCGTGAGTCCGGCTGATATGATCAAACCTTGTAGCAACTGGCAATTAGTCGATGACATCATGGTCTTTTAACCTTCCAATAAGTAGTGATAGCAACTGCTAACAAGTCTTGACATATGCTACTTAATACATGTGTGCACATATATGTATGTTGTATGAGTGGGTGTGCGTGCGTGCGTGCATGCGCGCGTGTGTGAGTGTTCGTGAATAGGGGTGCACGCACGCACGCACGCACGCACGCACGCACACACAGAAACGAAACGTTTGACTGTGTTCCTGCATACGGTCGAAGCTCCATCCAATTCGGCAATTAGGGTTATTTACACAATACATTTCGTAGTAGACCACTACCCAGTTACAACAACACATGTTTCGTGCAATAAAATTGTTTTTATCCAATCATATAATTCTAAGAAAGGCGCATAGAATAAACCAATAAGATTATTTGAAGCTGCATGCAACATCAACACTCTGGAAAGACAGTGAGGAGTATAGCCTGTTGCATCTAATTTTACAGGTCTGAATATTAGTCGTTAGCAACGAGCGTTACCCACAATCCATTTATTATAACATGTTGTGACTGCTTTTATGAGCCACAAGACCATTAGCTATACGTGATACACGCATAGTTTGGTCATAAACCTAGCTTTGCACTACATATTAGAACAAAATACTGTTAATTATTTATACATAGCACTCATTCTGTAATAACATAATATATTCCCACAACATGTACTATTTTGACGGCACAAGTATAAACATCAAAATGCTTTTGATGTTTGTCGTACTATCAGGTCCACAAAGGAATACATGAGATCAATATCATACGGTATGTAAGGTAGTATGGGACCCCATTTCAAGTAAAGACTACTAACCACCTGTAAGGTCTTTGTAATGCCTTACCATGGAGGTCACACTAGGCGCACACAATCTTTCGCAGTGTCCTACTATGGGTAACGTTCGGCACAGCAAAATGAACGGTTTTGTCGACAGTTCGTCCGGTGTTCAATCGTGGCTGCTTCAGTATCGACTTAAGTCCTCTTGGCAAGCTTCCTTCGAATGCGACCGCCTTCCCGTAAATGGCGTCGTTGGGGTCGCCTGACTCAAGAGCGTCGATGACCTCATCGTCGTAAAAATCGCTGTAGACGTTCTTGAAGATTGAACGCCTCAGCAAATTAAACCTTGGCTTTTGAACGTCAGAGCTTCGGAGAGATGCTACCATGCCGACATTTCCGCTGATGCAGCCGTGGAACTGGAACTGGTTGATGGTGGGCGCTCGGCGCTGGAAAATGTGCGAATATTTAAACATCACTGGAGAGTTGCCGCGCATGCGTGCGTCGTATCGACGACAACTGGAAGTTGCCGGCTTGAGAACACAGCTCACCCGTCCACCTCGAAGTTGAACCACGGGGAAAACATCCCTAGATTTTTCCGACTGCTCCTTCGTGACAGATTGTGATGGCGGCGGAAGTGTGTCGATTTCGCAGGCTGACCGCTGCTTTCGGGTTGCGTCGTTTTTACAGGGGGAATCGTTGCCGACTATTGACATTTTCGATATGTTTTCTCGCAGTTTTGTTGGACACCACCCTTGACTGCCGTTCTGCACGCCGATCTTGGGCGCGTCCGCCAGACTGCTGGCGCTCGGCATCTGTTCGCTCCATCCGCACTGCTTCAGTCGGATGTCGGTCTGGCGACTGTCAGCGCTGCTGACGCGCTGAATTCTCTTCACCTTCCGCGACCGAACGTACGTCTTTGACTCGCCGTCATCGCTGGTGGTCCGCGTGTAGCTAAGGTTCGTCTTCGACGCCGTGCCACCGATGTCTGGGCAGCTGGTGGCGAGTAGACGCGGCGGCGACGATTGGGCCCGCCGTCCGTTGGCTCGCGGGTTTGTCTTGCCGTGGGTAGCTCGTCGTCTCCGGCGGGACTTGCGCTTGTGCCGTCTCGGCTCCGACTGCTGCATCGCCTTTACGTCACTCGATGCTGCATCACCCGAAGTGCTATCAACGCTCCCAGCGCGATCCCGGACCAAAGCGGCCCCGTCCAATTTACAAGGACGTATACTTTTCTCGTATCTCGCCTTTTCAGCCGATGTCTTCGCCGAATCCGTACTTTGCGACGTCATTGTTATGTGGAGGCCGCGGCATCACGCTGAATACGCCTCCGTGGTTGCGCTGACGTCTACACTGGTCTGGGCGGTGACAGTGGCAGTAGAACAGTGGCTAACGACAGCGACGCAGTGTATTCCCATCTGGTCAGGCAAAGTTCAGTCGCGTTGATAATCCTCCACACAGAGTGTTCAATATGTTCGGCTGCAGTTTTACAAATACGTCCGAGCTGCAGTAAATAGCGTCTCAACATTACTCAGCGAGAGGTGCGTTGACAACAACACAGGCGCTCACAGTCGGACGTTTGTTGGTATTCAATAATCACGACCAGTTGATACATGCTCATAAGCTTCAATGTGCCTGTACGTAATTCGATCCTGTTATTAACAAGCCGAGTGGCATCGCCCATTCTCCTCGCTCTATCGTCTATTTATTAGCCTGTGTTCTTACCGCACTTTGAACTTTATTATTAAATAGCTCTTGGTTTGACGACAACAGCAAGTTATGTAACTGTATTGTCTCCTCTGACATCGACAGACTTGTTGCGTGCTGTCTGGAGCAATGTCTTTCAAGCCGCAGGCCGGAATATAGTTGTCCGTCAGCTTTATACATTTAATCGTTGCAGTCAAGTGAGACGACACAGCCGCGTGTCAGTACATTACTGTTGTAAACATAATACTGTGCGTGCGTCAGTATGTGCGCGCGTGCGTGTGGGCGTGCGTGCGTATGTGCGTCCGTGCGTGCATGCGTGCGTGCGTACGTGCGTGAGTGCGTGTTAACGCTATGTTAACCATTAATATTAAGAGAGTGTTCCACGCAAGTTTACATACGTATGTATGTATCTAGTGCGTATGTTTTCATGCTGAATCAAAGCCCTAGGAATGTGGAATATTATATTTTCGTGTTCACAATTCTCCGCGGTCTGTGCCCACCTGATCACATTGGATGTTTTGGTGTAGTGAATTCCATAAGTACAGTTATACATTGGGCTCTTAGAGTCGTTCTACTTCTACCTGCCCTACCTCGTTTTTCAGAAGAAAAAAACAAGCTGACACCCGTCAATTTCGACCCGGTCCGGTGACGAATTTTTTATGTTGGTGCGTTCTGCAGAGTAGCCATTGTGCTGATACGCGGCGAAATAAGGGGTCAGACAACAGTGAGACGAGTTTGCAACGAATGTATTGCCTAAAATATGCAAGTCAGCCGATTTCAGTGATTTGATTTACATAGAAGTAACTGCATCCAGCCAGCAAGGTGGGAACGTATTAAATGTCTGACCTTTGGCGGCGAGATGTTGCAGTGGGAAGCGGATTTAACGCGTAGGTATCGTGGTGGCGACATTCCCGAAACACCAGTGCTACAGTAGACGGCGTATTAATATGTTGGGAAAAATGCTAATTTGGAGGGAATGAGCGTTTGCCACATGATTAAAAAAGCTGGGGGTTTGTGATTTTGTTCAGCACATTGGCCACGTAGTGACAGTGAAGTCATGAAGTTTTGGAATTTTTATGGTCACGATTCGTACTAATCATGCAACACGTTAACATGACCACCATGGCAAGGCAGTGGGAAAATCGGCAGTGGTTCTGTTCCTTTTATAACTTAGTAGAAACAATAGTAGAAACAACAGCTCGCGTTACTGACACTACGGCAAGTGTCAAATAGTTTTAGTTGAACTACTTGAGTACTTGATCTTTTGACTATGCCCAGTATGATTGTTGTGTTGTGCGATATTGTTGTGCGAGACTGGCTTTTAACAGGGAACTGGCGGCAAAGACAACGTCCAGCACTCCTAGCCTTCCTAGCGGTCAGTTCAAGAGCTCCGCAATTTTTCCGAACGGGCGCGCGCGGTAAGTCGGAGATGCGTTAATGGTTTGTTCATATTGTTCATTGTTCATGCGAAATTCGTAGGTTATGATTTCGTATTTTCATTTGTTTCGACACAGATGCCTTTGCCACGGAACAAGCGAGCGGCGAACGAGTGGGGCAAACGCAGTATGGGAGTTTTATTCCGTTCGAAATCGATATCAGCGTATTATGGCCGACATTTTTACACCGGGGTAAGCGACGTTGTGAATTTGCGCCGGAAATGACGCGATAATTTCGCATACGTTGTGTCATAGTTGTTAATACGTCACCTTGGTGCCCGCTATCTGAGGCTGAAGGTAAGTGGCAAGGTAGATGGTGGGAGAAGCGCTTGTCACCTTCTCGTGGTTCCCACTGTGGATCACGACAGCACACTTTGTTGTTGTGTTAACAAAGAACAGCGCGCATTGACTCTATCTTGAAAACCGTGGATATTTTGTTAGTTCGTTTGATACTTAGGCCAGGAACTTGGTGCTAGGCGAAGTCATATCGATTGCCGACTCGAGACGGCAGGTGTCTTCTTCGTCCAAAAATTCAGGCAGACCAATAGGCGTACGTAAAAAGTAATAACTTATATAAAATTCAATTTTTTTTTCATCTAAAGTCTTGGATAATGAAGTGTCGGAAGGTTATTCTTAAATGCACCCAGACTGTTTAGGCTAACAATGTGTTGAGGGAGGGAGTTCCAAAGTAGAATAGTGTTGGGGTTATATATATGTGGTAATTACACTTGTAAGGTAATAAAGTAGAGCAGGGGATATATCTTAGGCCAAGGAATATTGTCTCCTATTGATAATATTCACAGGGAAAAGGTATTGATTTGAAGGTATTCCCACTAGACAATTAACTATTTTGTACTTCATGCAGAGATTAAAGATGTCTGTCACACTAAAAACATTGTGATGACGATGCAAGTAATACCTGGCTGCACGACGTTGAATAATTTCTAACTTATCTATTTGTATAGGCATCCCAAACAGTACTGTTGTTCTCAAGAAGGAGTATAACAAAGGCAAAGTAGGCTTGAGTCTTTATTTTGTTGGACTGAACTTGTAAGTTTCTGCAAAGGAAGCCCAACATCTATTTGCGTTACTTGAAACTACAAATATCAAGACTCTTTATATTTTTAATGTTAGGTCGTTTAATGCAACTTTCGCCACACATTTTGGTATTGAGTCAGGCAGCGGCATCTCTGCTATATACCAGCATGCATTTGCGCACGACGCCATATTGCCTTGAGTTTGAACGGCCGAAGTCGAGGGAAGCGGAACAATCGAGTAATATATGATAGTAAGTGTCACAATATGCTTTTCTCATTTGAACTATTTTGTTTTATCGTTTGCGTGGAATATATGACTATAACGTTGTCTTTGTCGTGATGTATTTTGTATGCTTTCACTGATTTGAATCTAAGCACATTTCATTGACATCTAGTCTTTCACAAAACTCGGTGCCGTCGCTTCCCTCTCGTTCTCGATCATACCCTGCATTTGTTCCAGTGAAATGTGGTCATGTAGTGCCATGTATAAATTATACAACCTTATTATATAACTACAAAGGCCACTGCCATTGGAATAAAATTGCAATACTTGTGAAATATTTATAAAATGCATCAACGCCATCAGGAGTTAATCGGACAAAGGAGCAGCCATGATCGATGGCTGACCAACCTGACTGGGGCTTGTCAGTGTGCTTTGTAGTCGTTTCATCTGCCCTTCGTTTTAAATAAATTTGTCATTTCATTCCTTTATTTAATTCCCTTTGAGATTGTCACCTGGAGAATCAGACATGAACTGATACATAGGTGAATGCAGCGCTGAAGTACGCACTCGACAGAAGTGATGGTGAAGACAGAGGAACAACTAAACAGAATGCATTAGAAGTGTTCGTTTCATTCAATCGTATCCTCTTGCGTGGTAGTTAGCAGAATTGATTGAGCCGCGTCGTAGTAGGTTACGCACTTTATTTCCCTTGTTATAGACATCAGATACAAGGCACCGACGGCTTTTAGTGTCAAAGTGGGGTGAACGAAATTGCCTAAGTTTCGAAAGACAGCAAGTGGTTTTGAACCCCGGTCCCCTCGACCAAAAGTCCAACTCTCTACCACACGGCCACGGCGCATCACAGCAGTGTTCGTGATCAATCTAAAGTCATACATTTAATTACACTGGCAGTGTTTAGTGTTAGCTATAAAACTGTATTGTGTGACTTAATAAAAAAAATTAGATCACAAGGTTAGTTTGAGAAAATGTTAAGTTTCACTCCTCAGCCATGGGGTCAATTCCAATATAAGTTAGCTTGAAATTGTTTCTTCAGATATCAAGGTCGGTACAGTTTAATTGATAATGTGGTGTTATGAGCTTTCTTTTGGTTCAAAATAAGTTGTAGCTCCTGCGCTAAATAAACATTTGTAATTGATCTGCATGCAGAGATCTGTAAGTATGCCCTGTGTCTGCGTGCGTGTGTGTTATGAATGTGTGGAAGTCATAGAGCATGTCCCACAACACAACATATAGGAGTATTTAACTTGTTTGTCGTGCATTGTTTCATTGAGCTGGTATTTCTGAAACCATGAATTGGTCAGCCTACTGGACTTTTCACATTGTTTCAATAACGGCTTAGCCATTGTCAGTACATTCCTTACGACTACCTGGCTGTTACCAGACAAATGTAGAGTAACGTACTTACAACTGAAATACAAACAAACAAATCTGATTGTTGTGTAAATTGACAGTGATTATATAGGAAATTAACAGACTATCCTGCATTCCATGAGGCAATTCCAAAAAAGGTTATTCCAATTCCGATTGACTCTTGAAAATACATTCCAAAATGGAATTTACCCCGTATTTATCACTGCTGTTGTTGGCGGCTACAATTCGCTCATCTATCTGTCCAGCTTCGATATGGAATTGTGTACCACGTCTAATAACTTCTTAAATGAATATATTCAGAATTAATTATATAAGTTTAGTAACATGTCCTGTATAATGTTGTTTGGGGTGTAAGGGGTGTTTATGCGCTAAACCGTAAAGACACTCAAGTCAACCTCACCTCCCCGTGGTGCACCCTGGTAACCAATACATTGTGCTGGGCTAAATTCGTGATTTTTTACATTTTGGCAACTTGTTTTATGTACCCCATTCTGTCAATCCAAACATGGAAAATTGAAATGTCCAGCAATAAATGTGTGTTGATTTTGTTTCACCCTAAATATTGAAATTTCAAACTCTTCTAGGCTACATTCATCATTAACATATGTTCTATAGGGATAAGAATAGTACAGACGTGAAGGGTGGGACGGTGATCAAGGACAGAAATGGGAAGTTAGTGACAGAACAAGAGGCAGTGCTGAAGGTCTGGGAAAGCTACTTCAAGGAGCTATTGAACCAGGGAGGAAACGACAACAATCTGGAATTACCATCGTATGTAGAGGGGAAAGTGGAGTTAACTGATATTAAGGATACAGCGATGCAAACCGGGATGAAAGGTATAAAGAAGGGAAGAGCATCTGGTATCGATGAGATGCGTGTGGAGATGATAATGGCAGCGGGGTAATGTGGAAAAAGCTAGACAAAGAGGCTGCTGAATACATGTATGAGGCAAGGTGAAGTTCCAGAGGAGTGGCGGACATGGCTAATTGTCCCAATATGGAAGAGGAAGGGAGAGGTGCAAGACCCAGGCAAATACCGAGGCATCACACTTTTAAGTCACATCATGAAGCTGCTAGAGAGGATCCTGGGTGGGATGATCTGAAAGAGAATAGAGCAAGAATTGAGTGAAGAACAACAGGGATTCAGAAAGGGCAGACGTACAATAGATGGGATGTATGCATTAAGACAGCTGGTAGAGAAGAGGTTGGAGATGCACGGGAGAATGGCAGTGGGATTTGTGGACCTGGCGAAGGCGTACGACACAGTCCCAAGAGAGATGGTGACGGCAACAGTGAGATGGAAGGGAGTGCCAGAAGCAGAAGCTAGGATGGTGTAAGCAATGTATGAGAGAACAAAAGGAAGGGTTGTGGTTGGATCTGGGTTGTCGGAGGAGTTTCCAGTTAACATCGGTTTGAGACAAGGAAGTGTTCTTAGCCCTTTACTTTTTATCATGGTGATGGAACTAACCAACCAGCAGGAATATCAGCACGAAGGATGTTCTCAGGAAGATAATGTATGCAGACGATCTGGCCATAATAGCAGAGAGCAAACAAAAACTGCAGGAAGTGTTGGAGGAATGGAAACGAGTGTTCAAGAAGCAAGGACTGAGAATGAACCTAGAGAAGACATATGTGATGTGGGTTGGTCACCAGAGAGAGGAGTTGAACATCAGGTTGGGTGGTAAGGAAATCAGGCAAGTGGATGGCTTTTCAAAGGTAGAAGTGCGACGTCGGTTACAAGCGGGAACGAATGCTTGGAGAAATTTACAGGGAGTCATGTTGGACAGAAAAAATAATAAAAAATTGAAAGGGAGAGTCCTGAGAGCGTGTATTACGCCTGTATGGTCTGGAGAGAGTGGTGACAACAACATAAGCTGCAAGTTTGTGAGAGCAACTGGGCTCGTCGAATAACAAGAACAAAGAGGATGGACAAAAGAATGATGAACGACCTCGGGAAAGAAAAGTTGGAATGCAATGCCGCCTAACATGAAGATTGGTGAGAAGCAGGATGAGATGGGCAGGCCACTTGGTAAGGATCGATGCAGGCAAACTAACAAAAAGAGATGAGATGGAAAAACATCAAGGACGCAAGAAAAGGGGAAGGCCATAGCTGAGATGGGAGGACTGTGTGAGGAGGAATGTGAGAAGATCGGGGGAGGATGAAAGATGGAGAGGGGGGGCGGCCGATAGAAAACTATGGAAAGAAAGAAAAGAAAGAGTGACTCAACAATACTTTACTTGACCCTCACCCCTGTACAGCAGGAAGGAACTAGGAGGAAAAGCACTATTGTAGGGACATAAATGAAACTGTTTACAACCAGCTATACTAATTTTGGCGCAAATAATTTCACAATGTGTATTTCAATCGAATGCATCTTCACTAATCAAGTTTGAATGCATTGCAATTTCTACCCATGTCCCCTCTGATCTGATCGATCCTTTCTACATGCATTGGCATTGTCTGGAAAATATTCCACATCTAAAATGTAATTGTTAAGCCAGGATTCAGTACAAATAATGGTGTCGGGTTTGCAGTTATCAAGGAGTGAGAGAAATTCAGCCTTCTTATTTGTTTAATGATTGGCATTTTATGTCGATAATTCTGTTTTAGGCATTAATATTAAATTGAACATAGTGTAGGGGCTAGTGAAATTTATTAGTAGAAAAAACTGCTGGCATGTCTGGCACTACGGCAAGTTAAGTGCCAAGTAGCTTTACTTGAAGTACTTGGTCGTTTGACTATGCGCAGTGTGTGTGTTGTGCTATGTTGCTTCATTAACGAGACCGGCTTTGAACAGAGCACAGGCGGTAAAGACGACGTAGAAAACCCCCTGTTCAGGAGCACCGCAATTTATTCGAATGGGTGCGCGCGGTAAGTCGGAGAAGCGTTAATGGATTGTTCAAATTGTTCATTGTTGTTGCGAAATTTGTAGGTTATAATTTCGTATTTTGATTCGTGAATTTGCGCCGGAAATGACGCCTCTAATGGCGAGAATGTCGCATACGTTACGTCATAGTAGTTATTACGTCACCGTCGAGCCCGCTATTATATCATGGTGTTAGAGAATAAAACTTTAACTTGAAGGTAAGCGGCAAGGTAGGTGGTGGGAGAAGCGCTTGTCACCTAGTCGTGTTTCCCACTGTGGATCACGACAGCAAAGAATGCAGTGGTGTGAACAAAGAACAGCGCGCATTGACACTATCTTGTAAACCGTGGATATTTTGTTTGTTCGTTTGATACTTAGGCCAGGGGTTCGTGCTAGGCTAGGCTAGGCGAAGTCATATCGATTACCGACTCGAGACGGTAGGTGCACGGTTTCGTTACCTTAACATGTCTAAAGAGAAATTGTGGTTGATACCAGCTAAATAGTCCATTGTCACATTATGCATAAAGCGTGACATTTCGTCGTTATTAACATGCAATTTGTATAGTGACTGTGCACAATGCATACTGAACTACAGAACATGTAAATTATTAAACATATTGTGCATAAAAACAGTTTTAATCACCTTTTTCAAAGCTCGAATTCTCATATTTAACCTGCAGTGAGCGCCATCTTGCCCCATTTTATTCGCAAGATGGCGCCACTGAAAGCGAGTTAAATATGCGAATTCGAGCGTCGAAAAAGCTGATTAAATGTATTTTTACGCGCGCCATGTTTAATAATGTACATGTTCCGTAGTTCAGCATGCATTATGCATGCATTGTGCAAGGCTACCATACATATTGGATGTTTTAACGGCGACACTGAGATGAGCCTGGATTCTAGACAAGTGCCACGTGACATGTAGACGACAGTGACATGAAGCCAGCTTCCCAGCGATGCTAGACCGGAAATGTAGTATATACGACAGCAATATACATCAGCAGTCGTCAAAATAGGACTACTACCAGCTGGATCTACTGGCTATCACTTAACCGTCTGCTCAATGGGGTCGGCCGAGTAAAGGCAACTGTGTGAATGAGGTTGTGGCGCTAAACTGACGAGACGCAACCTTGTTTTTAAACGCGACTAGCAGTTACACAATCTGTAGTCAACGAGGCACGTTTTGCGGGGAACCAGCGTCCCGCCTCTTCTGTTGCTGACTACTGGACGATCCGTGCGCGCGATTTCGGAGCTAGCTCAGGTACGATTGACTCTCGGCTTGCAGTGATAGTGGCCATTTTGTATCCTTTCACTTTGTACGTAAAGTCACCACATAATGTTTTACAGGTGTACTTGAAGTCAAGTGAAGTCTATGAAGGAAAGTAATCACCTTCTGTGCGCATTTTCATATGGCTAGCTGATGTACGGGCAACACTGAGCCAATAACCAAGCATGTATACATGTGTGATAAACCAAAATGGCTTCCCGATACAACATTTTACCGACACAAATATCAACTGCCAAGTTTCACCTCTCTGCCTTTGGCATGGCCACCGAGACAGACCTGCCGCAAATGAAGCAGGGCCTCGATGCTTTGTTCATTATCGTGGCAAAGCCAACGTTGCCTGCTTACCAATATATGTTCGTCACGTCAAAATAAAGGAAATACCTTTGCGGAAGGCAAAGACGGCCACCATCGACCGTTACCGAGCGCACCGGTGTTGAACATAATGATTAATTTGTCTATGTAAAGAAATACTGTGTTTCTTTTGTATTCCTTTTTTGTGTTTGCGTTGATGGATTATAATAAAATCCATCACTCCACTTGTTCACATGTTATGTGAAAGAGTGGTGCGATCGGTCGCTCGTGTGCGAGGGTGACCTTGAAGGTGCGAGGGTGACATTGAAGGTGCGAGGCAGCCGGGTTGTGTAAAACTCATCTTGATCATCACAGATGACGTGTATGCATGCAACCTGGCACACCCCCTGCAAACAATACCATACATAGTGAAAAGCACTTTTTTATGTTGTTTCATTTATTAAACTGCCACAAGTCCAATAGTTTTGTCTCATTTATTAAACTGCTGCACATCCAACTGTTTTGCCACATTTATTGAACTGCTACATATCCAATTGTTTTGTCTCGTTTGTTGAACTGCCAAGCATTCTATTGTTTTGTCTCATTTATTAAACTGCCGCACATTCAATTGTTTTGCCTCGTTTGTTGAACTGCCAAAATTATATTGTTTTGTCCCATTTATTGAACTGCCACACATCCAATTGTTTTGACTGATTTATTAAACTGCCACACATTCAATTGTTTTGCCTCATTTATTGAACTGCCGAACATCCAATTGTTTTGCTTCGTTTGTTGAACTGCCAAAATTATATTGTTTTGTCTCATTTATTGAACTGCCACATATCCAGTTGTTTGTCTCATTTATTAAACTGCCATATATCCTATTGTTTTGCCTCATTTATTGAACTGCCAAACATTTTATTGTTTTGTCTCATTTATCGAACTGCCAAACATCCAGTTGTTTTGACTCATTTATTAAACTGCCACACATTCAAATGTTTTGCCTCGTTTATTGAACTGCCGAACATCCAATTGTTTTGCCTCGTTTGTTGAACTGCCAAAATTATATTGTTTTGTCTCATTTATTGAACTGCCACACATCCAGTTGTTTTGACTCATTTATTAAACTGCCACACATTCAATTGTTTTGCCTCATTTATTGAACTGCCGAACATCCAATTGTTTTGCCTCATTTATTGAAATGCAGAACATCCAGTTGTTTTGACTAATTTATTAAACTGCCACTCATCCATGATTCTTGATACTTCGAGTATAGGTTCAATGTGATGGGCTATGAGACTCACAGTCATATGCCAAATGCATTTTATTAAGGCCTGTAGCTTTCACGCACGCACCCACCCACGCACCCACGCACCCACGCACCCACGCACCTACGCACGACTGTCGCAAACAGCTATAATTCTGTGATAAAATTGTGTATCCTGAAATTTTATAAACACGAACTAACCTACGCACTCAACTGCTTCTCGTTGGGCTCATAAAGAGCGTTGAGAGTTTCAGATTCAGACGTTATCCCGTCCGGAGAATGGGCATTTGTGCTAGTATTTTTAACGAGGCCTGACTATTGCTTAATACATTGCTTTAGTGAGTGGTCTGATGCTGGCAGACAAATTCCCCTTGACTCATATTTCAAACTTGTGTGTGCTTAAGCCCCCCCCACCCCCCACAGTTGAACTTCACTAAGATAACCCTGTAGCTACGCAGCATTTGACGAGTGTCGAAAACACGCGGTGTTGCCAAGCGGCCTGCTGCGATATTAGACCTGATTGTATCCATGTTCTTGTTTGTTCAACTTTCTCTCAATATTATGCGACATTGTTTGCTCGGTAATGTTCTGGCTAAGCACTATGTAGTATGTCGGTCGGGCAATCCATTCTGTCTTACAAAGCCACTCTTCGAATATTTGTTTTGGCATTGTCATCAACCAGTGGCTATGAATGTCATGTGCATAGCCACGTTAAAACGGTTTATTTTCCAGAGAGGATAGGATAGAACTGGCCCGTGGAAGACAACACGAAGTGCTTATGTTCAACGTCGTTGTTTGTAGATGGTTTCCAGTGACAACATCCAATGTTCTCGTTTAGGGCCAACGGTAGAAAGAAAACGAACGTTTTACAAATGTGATGTTCTTTATAATTACCGACATTTTCTCTATCGTAGTGGCAATTACCCGAAAGTGTAATAAGTTCAAAACACTCACCCTAAAAACACTGCGGTTTAAAAGTTCAAAGCACTGTATTGCGTAAGTTAAAAACGGATCGTTTTTATAATAAAATATATATATATTGTTAGTTATATGTGTGTGCGTGCGTGCGTGTGTGCGTGTGTGTGTGTGCAAAAGGTGTGTATATTAGACAAAACATAGAACGCAATAACGCGGACATACGATAAGCCAGTATTACATGTTTTTTGTCTTTAAGTTGACGTTACTGATGTCGCGCGCAAGGCCGACGCACGTAGCGAGAACTCGGTCATGTCAATATGTTTTGGGCAAATGAGGTAAACGTGTCGTCACGTGCGCTAGAAAAAAACCGTCGAACGGTCCTGCTTGGAGAGCCACATCGTCATACAGCTCCACACCCGGTAGCGCCAATGACG
Source organism: Lamellibrachia satsuma (assembly GCA_033239005.1). Classification (NCBI taxonomy): domain Eukaryota; kingdom Metazoa; phylum Annelida; class Polychaeta; order Sabellida; family Siboglinidae; genus Lamellibrachia; species Lamellibrachia satsuma. The sequence goes on from BSQZ01000032.1 coordinate 1,385,500, forward strand.
TCAACCTGATTGATGGGCATTTAAGGTGCACAGCTTGGGTAAATAGACAAACAGCATCGTGAATGGCAAACGATTGCGCAGGTAAATAGCATTGGACCGAGAACCATTTTCTCCTGACGACGGCCGTACGCTCTTGTCTGACAATGCAATAGTACTGTGTCGTGGCGCTGTGGAAAGACGCCTGTCGTCGCGTGGGTAGAGCAATGTCTTATGGGGCGCTTAATGACAACATTACTCATGGCATCTACAATTGACGTACTTTAATGTGACGTCAACAAAAAATGTCACAAACACGGTCAATGTGTATATGTGAGTAATGACGGTTCTGCAGTGAACATCGTAGACACGCTTACGCGAACGACCACAAAGTGAATGTTGCAGTCAGTTGTGACGAGATCTACGCCGTCTACTGATTCTAACCTGCATGTCGTAGTAAACAGGTTGTGGTCGTAATAAACAGGGTGTGTTCGTAATAAACGGGGTGTGATACAGAGTGAGCTACATCAGCCTGCCACTATGGCGAGTATCCAGCACACGGGACTGACGGAGATGCAGAGCCACACGTTGGGTCGACTGGCAGCTCATGAAGTCAGCTACCGGCGCAAGCTCGATCTATATCGGCAGAGTGCACAGAAGCGCCTCACGCGAATCAAACGTTCGACACGCACACTGCAGCACTCCGTCGTCGATTACAACAACAAACTGAAACAACATAGTGACTTCACCGACGATCTTACGACGATACCAGTGGTAGGGCGTGACGCGAGAGGGACGCGATACAAGAGACACGCAGACATCCAGCTGTCACCGTCAACAGGATGCCAAGCGCCAATAGTGCGAGAAGTCGTTCCCGGTGTATGTGCGCACGGCGACGGAGGCGGCAACTCCGAGGGACAACGCCGTTATGGGACCGTGGCAGAACCGCGTCACTGTCGAGACCCTAAGTCGGAAAGTGTTAGCGAATCCGTCTGTGGTAACATTAGTACGTCTCGCTTAACATCAGCACTATCAAGTAACCGATACAGTACAATTTCCGGCGATCAATGTAGTCAACAAAACCTCTCAGGTAAATCATCGTCAAGTCAAGAGCAGTGGATGAACGAACTTACGTTGGCCACGACCAAGCGACTTGTGCCGCTTAACGTTGCGTATGGCGACTGTCCGAGCAAATCGTATGACAGGAGCCAGAACGCAGCACAACCTGGTGAACGCGGCGACACGGGCAAACTGCTACGGTTCCGAATACCGTCGACCTCGGAGGATGAGTTGGACGCTTCATCTTCAAGGCAAACAACATTCGACGACGAGGAATATCGTCCGAATGATAACTGCATTTCATTCCTGGAACTGATTCGCCTGCGCCAGTTGTGCGGACTCAGCAAATATCCGAATCTCCTGGTCGCCATCACGAAGAAGATCGAGAAGGAAACACTTAAAGCGAGAATGGCGGCACAATCACCCGTGATCACCAGCGAGCGTCGACCGGTGATGGTCGCGCAGTCGCGTCATTGTTCGGACACGGGGGACAGTCAACGTCCGCTGCAGGCGAATACTGCGAGGCATTTTGTCCGTACGCTTGAAACTAAAGAGATGTCCTTGAGATTGGCACAAAGGGCGGCACATCGTGGGAACAGTTCCTGTCGTGATGGAGATCTCGTTATTGGCTGCTTAGAAAAAGTTAACGATGCCTTAGTCCGCGAACGACAGAGAATGGCATTACACAAAACGAGCGGTGCTATTAAACTGCCGATAATCAACGAAGAACGTAAGCGGGAATTATCTAGATCGCCCAGTGGAAATCACAACTCCAGCAAGGTTCCGACAAGACAGGACAAACGACGGAAGAACGAACGACAGCGTAGGTTTGGCCGCCAGGAGGAGTTCGCTCTTGTCCGACCTCACCTGTCTATCTCCGAGTCGCACGGTGTGGTCGAGTGTCCATCACAGAGGAAATGTCTACCCATCGGTCGCAGTCCGCTGAGGGGGATTACACGGGAGAATACGGCGAGAACTCGACTCGTTAGTGCGTCAGTGATTTCGCTGTCTTCATCTTCGTCCAAAGACAACGAATACGAAGAAACAACGAAACAGATGGAGCGAAGACTGAAGCAACAGCAGCTACAGCGCTTGGAGCAGGGAAACGTTCTCACGTGGAAAGAGTCGCTCGCCAGTGTAAGGGAGTGCCATTACTTGAATTCGTGAAAATATTCATGCATATATATATATATATATATATATATATATATATATATATATATATATATATATATATATATATATATATATCCACCAGAAAGAATAATATCCGGAATTTAGCATTTGACACGATAAATAAGAATGCTGATCAGACCAGTTCTACAATTGGTTTGTACCAAGTGCTGTCATATGCGTGGAAAAGCACAGTTGCTCTTCAAAATGGTAGCAACAGAAGCGTTTGACGTGTTCGTGGTGCGCTAAACACAACTGGTAGTATTGGCGTGGTGCAAGACGGGAACTCGACAATGGGGCACACAGGTGATAAATTCAAGAGCGCAGAAAGAGAAGTAACTGAAGTAGCGCTATAGAAATATATGATATTTGATGCGGTTTACACAACTGTGATGTGAATGTAGTGTTGTCTGGACCAGGTACCACTCTTTTCACAGAGTGTTTAAAGGTAATGACAATATATCCTTCTCGTTCGGTTCTACCTGAAACGTAAGCTACATTATAAGTGGTTCGTTCTGTGTATACAATAATCTTAATAAAAACATACATTTTGCACCAGGCAGACTTTGGTTTACGCACTGGGTGTCAGGCAACGTGTTGGAACTATATAACGTGCACGACAAGGTTTACACTGCGACTAGGAATAGCGAGATACATCAACGTATGACTTCATTCTACCAATCTAAACAATGTACAAATTAAGTATGCATAACTATTTTATGTGAACTTAGAGTCGCTGCAGGGGCCTATGCGTTATTTACTGTAGTGATTTCAATTAACATTGTTTTGCATCGAAAAACTATTCTGCAAAAAACATAACCTTGGTTACTGTGAATGAGTTTAACTTCATTTGTTTGATGGTTGTACGCCTTGTTCAAACGTGGCACTTCTGGATTATGAATGGCAGGGCCTATGGTATATGCTTATGATTTCCTACATGGCAGAACACAGTAACCGGATTGCATACTAACACATTTCCACATAGCACACTATTAAATTACGCTGAACGGCTACCGACCACGAACCTTTTGGGCAGCTAAATGCCAAAAACGTAGTCTCCACTAGTCAAATGAAGTGCGCACTACACGATGACCGGTTTGGTCTATGCACGATATACACAATGCATTTTGAAGGGAATGTAGGCTACAACGACATTGACTGGTTAACCGAATGACTGGATATTGTAATTAGTATTATTATTTATAGCATCTCGGTTGGTCATATAATACTATCCAAAAATAATATACAAAACGTGTTACTATCGTGATCTTTCATCAGTTGATATTTTCGAAAATACAGGACTTGCCCATAAATATGCTATTTTTCGACGTATATACAGGGTTCAGCCTCCTGTTGCGTTTCCCATTGGCGACCATGTTAACGTTTTGAAATTTCTTACCTGCCGTTGACATCATCTCATCCACATGCTGATCGAGTTTAGTCAAAGTATCGTACTTGTAACTCATTTAAAATGCCTGAACGTGCCATACCCGCCAATTTTTTTCCAATTTCTGCATGAATTACTACGCACACGTGCCTTGTTGCGAAAAAATTGCAAAAAAATCCTTCCGCCTATTGAAATCATCTAAATATCCACAGTTACATTGCCAACATGTTCTACCAGCAAACTTGCAAGTGTGCCTGGCTCAAATGCAGTTATGTCAGATGATGTGATTTTATTAAATAACACATATCTAAAATTACTGTGCCCTACATTCGTAACACACTGTAACACACCAGGAAGTCTAACTGAGGCATGATCCCTACAGCTCTACTGCAATTACAGATCTGCCTACTTCACCAGGTGGCGCCGCCGACACACGCTGAGCCATTCTCACAAGGCGACCCCATTTCTTCTTAACAGCGTACAGTTGGTTCCACACGCACGGTCCAAACCCAAACATATTGAGCCTAATATGATCCCTGTTGTAACTGACTCGACGCTGCGACGACTACTTCGGAGTGGAATATCGTGTAGCGTACACACGGGTTAGAGCAGTTAGTTGTGCACTGGGTGCAGTGTTTTACACTTGCAAAGGTTGCGGCGCATTCTATTGCAGCCACACGATACCGACTCATAGCATGGCGTGGAGGCGTCAATGGGTATAAGGCTCAGACAATCCACGATCATTATTGATCCAACCCTATCTGGAAGGATGGAAGCACATGCCGTGGGAGCTTGGCTTGATTTAGACATGACCACCCTGGGAGGTAGGCAAAGTCAATCGCCCTACAATATTTTTCTATCTGGCTTTTGCTACTATAGGGCGAAGAGCTCGCTCGGCCGAAACGTAAGTATTTTCATGAAACGTGAAACCTTACAAAAACGCCATAAACAGAGCAATAAACACGTCTTTCGTGTCTGTATGCATTCTTATATGTATATCACTAAAGTTACCTGACAATAACCATGTAAAAGTGTGAAATTATTACCTTTTTGTCAGAACGCATGTGCTTGTCAAGGTTTGTATATAACCGGATGTTGTTGTGAGCGAGAAAAGCATGCGGGATTTCCATAGATCTATATAAGGTCACGCTAAGAATTGCCGTCTGCTGGCCATAGAGTTACATCATTAATAATGCCCCTATAAACTATTAACTTACTAACGGGTGTTTTATTTATTTCTGTGCTGCTGGCCCATTCTGGCCTCATTCTACACGAAATCGCGTTTGATCATGTGACCCAAAGGCAACATCACGTGCACAGTATGGCGGCTAATTGTGAAATGTTTTCTATGTCACCGATAAAAGTACTCATAAGTAATTATTTGGAGCACATTTCTTCAGTTTCTTGACGCCCAATTGTCGGTTGTATGTCACAAAATACACATGTGAAACGGTTAGTGCGTATCGGTTTTAAAACTTAAGTTATTAGTTCCGTAGCCATTTGGCTACGGAACTGCCAAATCGCCGAGTTAGCAAATGCCGCACGGGACTTTCGCCCCTGAGACGAAGAGCGGGGCGAATTTTTTTGCCTACCTGGGAGGCTGCCCTCTGGACGTACTCCTCTAGCCTAGGACTAGGGCAGCTGCGTTGGTGGAATCTACTCTTATCAGGAGTTGTCTGCCCTTACGCCCACATAAGTGCAGTTGTTTGGTAGTAGAGAGTCAGTATGACGAACATCTCTATGAAATGCATGGCTTTCTGTTATACCAGTGGGTGCGCATGTCAATCTCAATAGTGCATCAGTGAGTTGTGGCAAATAATTCCAGGTAACCATGTCCACGAAAAGCTAACACAGTGTTGCATCCAGTAGTGACTTCGTGCATGGGACGTCGGAATGGTACGTGAATGCTCTCTCCCAAGACAGGCTGCAAGTTGGTGGTTACGGAAACTCTTTCCCGTTCTAAGAGTAACCAGTAACCATGGTTCTGCTGATAGTACATGTGCTACTATCACATCCAACACCACAGCCTCGGTGTCAATAAGTCGTACACGAGTATATGTGATGACCATGTTGTGTAGTGTCTGCTACACGCAGTAACATACGACGATCCGCCACTTCGTGGCTGCATGGGGTAAGTGAGTCAAAGTCCTGCTGTGATGGCACATTGGGTATTCATCAAATTACTGACATTTTAAAGGAAGTTGAGTAGTTCGCCTTGTTGCTATCCTCGTGCAGTTTTCTTTAATGGTTACAGATTCAGCAACTCGTCTGTGCACCCCTCTCCACGTGTGACTCTTGTTGTTCCCCTCAGAGGGTTCCGATGGATGTGATCAACCAATGTTATGGCAGTGTAGGGCTTCAACATCTGAATGACACAGCTACGTCTAGGACTAATAATAATAATAATAATTTAATTATATGGCGCCTATACTATAATAATAATAATACAATTATATGGCGCCTATATCCTCAGGAACCTGAGTTCAGGGGCGCAACATGACATGTTCTGTCGTGAAGTCGTCAACCTGCCCAGGGCCTACATTCTCTGCAGTTTCTTTGCGTTATTAGCGCGGTACAAAGTGTTTAGCCGCCAAATGTTACTGAAAATTCAATGCTACCACTACCACTACCACCGTCGTGGTGTTCGGACCAGTTGAATTTGCTACTCCTTTGTAATTTTATTTAAAAATTAATTAAATATCCTTGTATCTGAATCATCCTCAAAATGGCACCACCGAAATTAAGTGTCTACCAGCTGGGTTACATCCATAGAATTTTGAGAAAATGTCTTCTAAGTGGCGGCCATATTCAAAGTCAATATGGCGACCATATCAATACAATTTGAAGAGCTTTTTCATCTGAAAATTTCAAAAGCAAATAATGGTCTAATTGTACATCAACCTTAAAGCTTTTTCACATATTGCACAATTTTGGTTTTTGCTGCCAAATATTCTCCAATACACAATATTTCAAGTTTCCCTACACCATTGGCTGCATTGTGAGGTGTTGCTTAGCAATATACACGTAGTGTTCTGGTATTGACATTTGTCAATGAGCCAATCTGACAATGGTCAACCGACAATTCGTTAGGTTTTGTGTTAGTCATTCTATTCAACTGCCGCTTCTGATGACGTCAGCTATCGTTGCCTTCTGTGTTATTCCACCACATGTCTTCCAAGTCGTGTCTTCAAACTGTTGGTGTAGTTCAGTTCCTACATGTCTCTTGCTTTGTGGTCTTCAATGTTTCCTTCAATTTATGACATGTCATAGGAATCGTAATTACCTTTTTGTTTGGTGCCCAGTGCGTTTGTATAGCCCTGTTCTTGGTAGAAACGCTTATTTTAATGTATATGTACACGTAGGTCTATGCTATCATAAATATGAATATTATCAAAGCTTGCATCCGACCGCAAGCTAATAACAAGAGTGCAACCTAGGAATGGAGTATGAATGGTTACTTTGTGCAACAAATCAAATAAACAATCGTTTAGGGTCGTCAATCAGTAGGTCGACTTCGACGTGTCTGCTTATATTTCTATAGTACGGTTTGTGTTGACGGCTCTTATCAAATTCCCGAAGCACGAAGCGTAACCATGGCACAATACAACGTCTAATTAGTGTCGCTACACTCCGGCAGTCGTCCCCACACAATCAACCAATCAATCAATCAACCAATCAATCAACCAATTCGCGTGGATGAACCCTTCCGCGTGGATGAATCCATCAACGTGATTGAACAGTTCCTCGCCAATGAACCCCTCGACATCAATGAACACCTCCATGTCAATGATTCCTTCCACGTCAATGAACCCCTCCACGTCAATGAACCCCTCCACGTAAATGAACATCTCCTCGTCAATGAACCCCTCCACGTCAATGAACATCTCCTCGTCAATGAACCCCTCCACGTCAATGAACCCATCCACGTCAATGAACATATCCTCGTCAATGAACCCCTCCACGTCAATGAACCCTTCCACGTTTAGCCAATCACGCCACAATACAACTCCCACATATAGATGCATGTTTTAAAATGTGATTTTCTTATTGTATTTTCGACTGTGCAATTCGTAATCATAAAGATGCGCGCACTAATCGAATGCACTTCCAATTCCCTAGCGACGACCTTATATTGACGAAGGTGCACTAATATAACTGCGTGTGAGTGTCTTGAAATATCAACACAGGCTAACAAATAAACTATATAGTGGTGTTACCTAGATAGATTATGATATTATTTCCATGGGATCCATTCGTCCATTTCTTCAATTGACAATTATTCATGGGTCTTTCGTTGTTGTACATTTCTTCAGGTACCACATTCCCGCAGTGTTACACCGGATTTCACCGCGACATATTTGTCAGACAAAATTATGTGTGAATCAAATTAACATCCATCCTATGTTTAATACTTTGTATGGCCTGTGTTACAAGTAAAGGTATTTAGGGAAATGTCGATTCTTAGAATGTGTGCGTGTGTGTGTGTGTGTGTGTGTGTGTGCGTGCGTGCGTGCGTGCGTGCGTGCGTGCGTGCGTGCGTGCGTGCGTGCGTGCGTGCATGTGTGTGAATATCAAAATAGAACTTTTTATTCATGTGAGTACATGTACAAGTGCGAAGGAAATCTAATCCAAAGTAAGATATGTCGGGTTGACATTTGGCACATGTTCTTAGACTTAATACGAAGTGAGCTTACGCGACTTTTTTTGCAAATAGACTATGGTATGCATAACAGATTCATTATCCGTGAATATGTATATGTGACATGTGCGAGCATTAAACAGCAGAGTCATTATCCTCCTAGCGGCTTTCAAGTTAGTCCAGTCCACTTATAATACATTAGAATGATCTCCGCCGCAAACAGCTCGTCGTTCAGTCGTGTATACTAAAATGGTTTATTTCCGTTGCAATGGTTTAAGCAATTACCGCACCCATTAAAGACCTTCTATGGTACTTAACACTGCGGTCGGTGCCAACAAAGCGCCATACTCGTGCCGTTGGTCGAGTTATTGTGCGACGTCGCGTGTCTTGTGGCGGCGGAATGCGAATGAATTCACGGGCACGTACGCTCACACGTACGAGGTTGTAAGCAGCGTGACAGTGCGGTAGCACCAACAGGGCGAGCGTGCGGGTGAATAGTGAGTGTACCGCAAGGTGGACACGATCACTGCAAGCAGGCGCTTTCAGCTGCGTTATATACGACAGCGTTTTGACACTGGTTAACGACCGTACTCAACATGTGAATGATTGTGTGAAACGTATAGAAGGAGTTAATGATCGTCGGTTACAACCGCGGCGATGGTCGCAACTCAACTCCGCTGATTACTTGTAAACAACGACCAGCCTTGAGGTGAGTTACAGACTACCTCAGATCACAGCCTCGCCGTTCGGACACGCAGGGAACGCCTCGCTCTTGCTCTCCGACGAAGACACCTAAGACCAATGCTTCCTGGTTGAGATGCCTCCGCAGTCGTCCGTCAGAGCGATGGGGATTGACGGCGAGAGCTTCCTATGTGGCGTCAGCTGTTTTGCTGCACGCCCGGTGGGGTCCCAACGTCATTTCGACGTCGCCGCGAGCCGCGTTGGGTCTAAAGACGGCCACCTCGGTCCCTCGATGCTAGACTACAGCGATCGCGTCCGGTTGCTGAAGCAGCGGCAAATCCGTGTGCACCCTCAGCCGGCGACCGACTTCTCGGCGCTGCATGTACGCGCCCATCACATACCGCGGTCGAGAGGTCCGCTACCGAAACTCACCCGCGATCACCGCGAAGAAAGATTCGCCGGCGCTGACGTCGTCAACATCGAGCCGTCCGGTGGCCCTAAAATGGCCGAATTGCCACGACTGATACCAGCGAAGCAAAACGAAGCTGATGTTGATGACGCCGTTGACCATACGTCTTTCGTTGGCACTGGTATTTCGGCATTGCGGCGACAGAGACCGACAAAGTTGGCCGGACAAAATGAACATCCGTCGGATATGTCGATAGCCGAGCAGCTGTTCAGTGATGACCCGGGTGTCGGTGATTCTATCCCGACATCTGGCGACGTGGTTATCAACATGTCTGAAATTAAAGAAAAGAAGAAACGCCACAAGTGTACGTTCATTCCAGTGTTACATGGAATGCATGTAACTCCGGCGAGTCACGAGATAGGTGACGTCGGCACAGACAACGACGCCACCCATCCGTCGTTTCTCGATGCCGCGCAGATTGCCGACGTGAACCGGAAATTGCGCGCGGATGCTGCAACGCGGCTGCTACGCGCAGCCGTCGAAAACCTGCAGCGGCTAGAAAACCGGCCACGTGACACGTTGCGCATCCTCGCTGCGCTAAAAGCGCAGCGCCGTCTGTTGGGGCGGCGTAAGCCCAGCACTCTTGAAGCCATACCGGAAGTGGATCATGCCTCGAGAGTGGTCAAGAAAGCAGTTGATGACCACAGTGAACGGCCTAGCATAAACATGTTGTCACAGTCCGTAGACGAACTGGCCTCGTTTGCAGATACAACAGTCGATGACGTCGACAGAAGCGCCTACAACGGTTTCGGAAGCCGCGGTAGTGTCTCGGAGAACAGAAAGAATAAATCGCACTCGTCGTACAGCTACGACCAGAATAGCAGAACTTCTTCACGGTTTACTTTCGGTCGATCAAAGCAGGAAGCGGCGCCATTTGGTTCATCAGGTCTGTTCAAGACCAATCGTTTGCAGATGCACGCAAACCGGAAGTTAAAACAGCGAAATGTTAAATATCATAATTAAACACGTATGCTGTTTGGAGAACTGATACGGATTACAGCAGTGCATAGCGTGGATGTATCTTTGCATGAGCGCTGTCATTTGGTCAATCGCAATTTGGTAAGAGGGTCGTGAGACGGCAGTGTGGCGTCAAAGCATGGTCGTAATCCTGAGGGACACGTCATTGTGGATCAAAACGAAAGCAGCGTTCTATATATACTGATAAATATTGCATAACTTGTACAGTTTGAATTTATTAGTGACCCTGGTCATATTCAGTAGCACGTATCATATTGCTGTTCTCTAGCGTGGTAACGTTGGACTGGTTAATCTCCTTGTGGCTTCCGAAGTGACTAATATTAGTGTCATGTCGTTCCATCTACTCAAGTAGGTGCTACTACCACGTGTCCGATTCCATACCCACTATAAAAAGTCACTGCATGCCTGCGCCAAACTAAGTTAGGTCAATCTGAAAGATAGTTGATAAAGCAACATTTATTTGCATATATCACTTTCCTCGCGTGTCCTATACAGAAAGGGCCGCATTAGGGTTGGAAAGGAAACATACAAACCAAGTTTATTGGCTTGAACAAGAACGTCGGTGAAAAGCATAGGAGTTTACGTTGGTAAACTTCAACCGAGTCACCAGAATCCGGTAAGGATATTTCGAGAATCTGCTGTGCACAGAATGTGAAATAATGTTCACAATGACTGCATGACGAAGCAGGTTAGAGCCGTGACTCTGGCCACGTGTGATTGTTTTCGTGCTGTTTTGTACCGCTGATGTTTCGTTGTTTACGTTGTTATTGTCTACTATTGGGTGATACACACTGGAAAAACATCTATAAGTATGACTGCGTCGACAACAGGTAGACGCCTACAGAACTGCATTTTCGAGGATCGTTGTTTCGGATACTTTTGAACGGTCCCATAACCATGTTGGTTTTTAATTTGCCTAACCAGGGTCAATGGCTGACGTGTTGTAAGCAGGATCGATATGTGACTGATATGGTGTCCTCCTGTGGGTTATGCATGACTGTGGACGTTCACTGCCTCACGAAATAGCTACCTCATATGATGAAGTATCGTCAACTTAAACAAAGACATTTCGAAAAATATTAATATTTCACGGAGGTATGCGATACAGGCGTGGGTTAGAATAATGCGGTGAATCCGATCGAGTTGTCCTTGCTTCGTCGACATGTCTAGTGAGGGGGTGTGGCAGGGTGTATGGCAGGGGGTGTGGCAGGGGTCTAGGACTCCCATCTACCACTTATTTTTTAGGCCAACCTGCCACAATTTTAGGACTAACCTTCCGCCTCCCAGTTCCTGCCACACCCCTTTCTAGTACGAATTCAGCCCACCCGAAACCGTCCAATTTTGGGACACCACATGCGATTGTTTATGACGTCCTCGGTGAGTAATTGAGTGAGTAAAGTGAGTAAAGACATGTGATGAGGTACAATATGCCAGTACTCCATGGGAGAGGATCCTCGGTACAGCCACTCTGACTCTATTATTGTGTTTGAACCGTCTGTTATTTGTGGTAGTCCCATACCAAAGCGGTGGGGGTGTGCCGCCAGAGCCCCTTGGAGCACATGGAGAGAGAGAAATCAAGAAATTTAGGGTCACCAACAGAGAATTATTGAACGATTTATCTAATATTTATAAGTGTAAGGTAAGCCCGGACGGAACGTTTTCATTGGGAAATTTCCTCTTCGGTGAAAGAGAGAATTATCAGCTTTAATTTGGGGCACAAAGAGAGAAAATTTACATTTTTTCTTCGGACAGAGATAGAAAAATGGCCAAAAACAAGGGCATTTGCGCGGCACATACATGTATACTTCAGTATAGGGAGTACCCCCCCCCCGGGGGGTAGTCCTAATTCCGCTGCTGTTTCAATTGTTGATCAATTGTGTTTGAACCGTCTGTTCTTTATGGTAGTCCTAATTCCGCTGCTGTTTCAATTGTTGATCAATTGTGTTTGAACCGTCTGTTCTTTGTGGTAGTCATAATTCCGCTGTTGTTTCAATTGTTGATCAATTGTGTTTATTATTACAATGATGTGCATTAAATCATGTGTATGTAATGCAGTGCGAGAAGTGTTGACTTGGCGAGGCGTGTCAATGAGTCATTCCTTCGAAACGAAGAACACGCATGTGTGCATTAAGTGGTTTCGTGGGTACGGCAAAAAATGTTTTCTGATGGTAACGAGTTTCAAAACCTGTTTATGCACCACGATGTGAACAGGTTTTGCTTTCTGTGCTGGATGTTACCATCGTTATCATGCATACGAGTAATAGAATATGGGTAACACTTTAATGTGTACACCCCACCCAATAACACCATACAAATTGGGAATCTGGTTTGGTAAAATCAAAAAGTCGTTCTCCAGCTATTCTACCTGCCGCTATCGCCGTCCCGGAGACATATCTGATGTCCTTCTCCCGTCTTTGTCGTAGCTTGTAATCAGCTTCGTTTCCCTACTACCCATTTCGCTTTTTTCCGATACATGTGGCCAAAGTATTTCAATTTACGTCACTGGAACGAAACTACGCGATACTTAATTTGAATTAGCTACGTAAACAAATTTACTAATGTTAACGAAGCAACTATTGTTACAAATATTTTATTAAATAACCACTTTATTGTGTAACGAATGATTACATATTGAACAGTCACAGTATCGCGTAGGGCCAACATCTTGTTGAAATGTGGACGTTGACCCAAGTTGACACGAGCTGTCTACCTTAATACAGCGATTGTCGACTCCTACTTCGGATGTGTTACTAGCCTGTTAGCCCGAGTAGATCGCATTAACGCGTAAGCTTATCATGAGTGTCGTAGAGTAATAATAGACAGTCGTCGAATGCTAGCTCATCGGTTAACGACAATAAATCGGCTTTGTTTGGTAACCGCTTCGGTGACTGGCTCTACAAGTAGCATTCAACTAATCAACCGACACATACTTTACTGGCTGACTACGGTGCGGGGCAGGAGCCTAACACCACCGGGAAACGCAGCAACTATTGTATTGAGTTTCCACGGGAAGCCGTCCCGGTTCCATAACGTTTAATATGTAAGAGTTATTATTTTCTACCCATTTGTCCATGTGTACAAACTGTACATTTGTTTCGTTTGTTAATTAACAAGATATTCTTGTTAGACTAAACATCAGGAGGAACACAACTGTAAAAAGGCAAGAGGAGTGCAGTAATTACAGAATAAAAGACACCGCTGGCCACATTAACAAATATTTTATTAATCCACACAAGCGCTTGTCTAAAATGGATCACTACACATGTGCAAATGTTCTACTGATGCATTACTAATATAAGCTATTGTTCATTCAAGGTTATTTTAATAACAATAATGTTCAAGAATAACTTTGAACACTGAATGATACAAATACCTAATTAAGTTTATATGTATAAATCCAATGAGACAAGGTGTACAATTTACATAAATACTCCGCATAATTAAAGGCAAACATTTTCCCAATAAACCTTCACATGGGTAATCTTTATCACAACTAGTGAGATCTTCCAACAGCCATTCATTTATATAATTATTATCAACCCTGATATGATGCAGACACTGAGCATGCAAAAAAATTGTGTAAATTAATAAATCATTAATACATGTAACAAAATAGTATCACTATCAATAGTAATGTTAGGCAAAATACTTTTGGGGAAACGGGTCTTGTTTACATCACAGAAATATTTTGTTACAGATTACATCACATCACAAAGGCAGTTTATATTACTTAGTATCATTATCACAGTGGGTCTTTATATAATTGCATAGAACATGATCACATGATGGTCAACCTCAGTAGTGGAGGAGGCACTGGTTAACGATGATCACAGGCAGTACAATATTCAGCAGCCGATCCAGGGAGGATTTTAGGGGTATCAAGATCCCTTTAGGCCACGGAGGCGGGGTCTTAGACCCCTCTGTGTCCATGGCAAATATTATGGTAAAGGACAATTAACATATATAGGCCTACATTGGAACTAGTGTAAATGTAAAGAATGAAGTATTAGTGGCCAGCTAATAATAATACGTGTCGTCCCCCCAGTTCGTAAGTTGAACGACATATGACTACCACTGACCCACACCCCCCTGCCAACAAGCCTAGATCCGCCCGATATTTGACAATGACACTTAATGGAAGGCAACAAAAATACTTGTGCAACAAAACTGACCTGCCAATAACAAAAAAGGTCATGGAATGTAAGAAATAAAAAAAACACATAAGAAAATATATCCACCATGATAACGTCTGAGAATAACCAACTCCATTGTCAACGATATGTCCCTGAAAAGTGAGTAAAATATGACCCCTGAATAACTACACACAAGAAACTACAAAGCAGAAGCAACAACGAATGTGTGAGCTAGCAAGGCAGTTGAGGTGGCTTGACCACTGGCCCAGTAGTTTCCACTTCACTGGCCATGGTTGCACTCAGCGGCATGATCCATTCACTGGCCTGGTTCGTACTCATAGCGGCAGTAGCCCGGGCCACTAACTGGCTCTGCTTGCAGGCCGCGGCTGAAACACAACAAATGGCTTTACTCCTCAGAAGCACAGATCATTGCTTGGAGGCACTGTGAATATCTGTTTGTATTTATTTAGTGTACATTTATATACTCTACATGCATGCACAAACATACATTTATAAAATAGATACTATGTACAAGTTACGAACACTACATACAAAGATTCACTCCTGGTGCTTCATGGTCTACATATTCTGGCTGTAATACATTTGGGTTTTGACAAAGCTCTAATACATTGGTGCTTAGACAATCACAGCTCTAATACATTGGGGTTTGGACAATCCTAGCTCTAACACACTAGGTTTTAGACAACCCTAGATCTAATACATTGGGTTTTTGAACTATCCTACATGTACATGAGATTAAGTGATGATATGGTAGAGCCACTGTCAGCGTGGGATTAAATGATGATATGGTAGAGCCACTGTCAGAGTGGGATTAAGTGATGATATGTTAGAGCCACTGTCAGCATGGGCGTGAGAGATGATATGGTACAGCCACTGTCAGTGTGGGACTGAGAGATGATATGGTAGAGCCACTGTCAGCTTGGGAGTGAGAGATGATATGTTAGAGCCACTGTCAGCATGGGAGTGAGAGATGATATGGTAGAGCCACTGTCAGTGTGGGATTGAGAGATGATATGGTAGAGCCACTGTCAACTTGGGAGTGAGAGATGATATGTTAGAGCCACTGTCAGCGTGGGATTGAGAGATGATATGGTAGAGCCACTGTCAACTTGGGAGTGAGAGATGATATGTTAGAGCCACTGTCAGCGTGGGATTGAGAGATGATATGGTACAGCCACTGTCAGCGTGGGATTGAGAGATGATATGGTAGAGACACTGTCAGCTTGGGAGTGAGAGATATGTTAGAGCCACTGTCAGCGTGGGAGAGAGAGATGATATGGTACAGCCACTGTCAGCGTGGGATTGAGAGATGATATGGTAGAGACACTGTCAGCTTGGGAGTGAGAGATATGTTAGAGCCACTGTCAGCGTGGGAGAGAGAGATGATATGGTACAGCCACTGTCAGTGTGGGATTGAGAGATGATATAGTAGAGCCACTGCCAGCTTGGGAGTGAGAGATGATATGTTAGAGCCACTGTCAGCGTGGGAGTGAGAGATTATATGGTAGAGCCACTGTCAGTGTGGGATTGAGAGATGATATGGTAGAGCCACTGTCAGCTTGGGAGTGAAAGATGATATGTTAGAGCCACTGTCAGCATGGGAGTGAGAGATGATATGGTAGAGCCACTGTCAGCATGGGAGTGAGAGATGATATGGTAGAGCCACTGTCAGCATGGGAGTGAGAGATGATATGGTAAAGCCACTGAGGAGGAGACATTGATATGAACCTGATGAGTCGACATCTGTGCTCCTCCAGACGAGTCTCTGCAGCTCCGGCGTCCTTCACCTCCTCCGCACTCCACAGCCGCTCCGCAACGGCAGAGCCACGAGGCCTGAAGTCACACAACACAATGACTTTCACTGGTAGGTCTGAAGTCACACAACACAATGATTCTCTGGTAGGTCTGAAGTCACATAACACAATGTTTCTCTGTTGGGTCTGAAGACACAACACACTATGATTCTCATTTAGGTATGAAGTCACACAATACCATGATTCTCTGTTAGGACTGAAGTCACACAACACAATGATTTTTGGTTAGGTCTGAAGTCATATAACAAAGATTCTTAGCTCAAATTAAAAAAAACACCTTCCAGACCAAATGCCAGGCAGTTCCTCTGCTTTTTTTGTGCCAAACCATCAGGTAGAAATCCAGGGGTGACATGCCAGATCTGTCCCCATAAACCATGCCTGATGTGCCTTTTTGAGCAAGTCCCCCCCGCTTAAAGTTAAAGGTGCTTAATCAATTCGATTTTTTGCTAGTCTCATTTCAAATAAATTTAGCAAAAAACCAAACCTACCTAGTATCCACTGCAATATGTTAGCTTGTCTGTGCAACTTTTGTATGTAGTTTTTGTGAAATCATCAGACAAACTATTAAATTAGTTAATGTTTGGTAAAGCATTAACTAAAGTGAAAATCGAAATGTTGAAAAATAAAGGTTTTGTTCCTTGGTGAAATTTGTTAACTTTGTCATGTGATTGGCGAGAATCACTCCCATGATCAGCACTGACCCAGTGTTTACCATTTTGGATATCCATTATTTTGATACTTACCAGATCTAATGACTAAAGTCAATTCTTTTGATGATTTGAGCAAAAATAGGCATTTTAAAATTAAATCGACTGCAGCTGTTACATAAGCTATTCACACACTACAAATTTGGACAACAATGATTTGCGATAGGTTAAATCAGTTGAGAAAGCAGTTTTAACCGATGAGTTGTAGCTTTTGAAAACTACACTAGGATACAGTGTGACCCTGAGGTCAGAGGTCAGATCCAGCCACCACTTCAATGAATGTTTTATTTGCACACAAAGTACACTAGTTGACAGACAGAGATATAGTCAAAGTTTTATAAAGCCCAGACTGGGTTTCCTGAGCACTAAAGGCAGTGTTAATAAGATAAGATAAGATAATTCTTTATTGTCTCAACAATGAAATTGAGAAATTTGTCTCGGGTAAGAACAGACATGACTGCAATATATACATAAAACCATTCTATAAAAGCGGCAGATTAGTAGACGGTGAAACAGATTAATAATAATAGTATTTGAGTATTTGAATCTATTAAGCCTGCACGGAGGAGTTCTATAGCATCTGCTAACAACTGGGTCACTGGGCTCACCCATAACAATGCTGTATATCGATGTTCTGTTAAACACACCACTTATGCGGTAACATTCTCACGCAGTTAAAGGTCCATCCTCAATTCGATTTTTTGCTTGTCTCATTTCAAATTCATTTTGCAAAAATTCAAACCTACCTAGTATCCACTACGACATGCTAGCTCGATTGGGCAACTTTTGTATGTAGTTTTTGCGAAATCATCAGACAAAATATTAAATCCAGCAAAGCAAAAAGGAAACTCAGAAAACACGAATTCCACCATTGATGAAATTTCAAAACTGTGTCATACACTTTTTTATTACACCGACTGCGAATATTACTTAATTTTATTAGGGCATCAAGGAACCAGATTCACAATATGCTAAATCAGTTTAAGATGGAGTTTTAAGCACTGATGAGAGGTTATACTAATTATCATAATACTAAAAATGATTTACTTCACAATCAAGTTATCTGCAACAAAGAGCTTGTAGTTAGATACAAGGGACAGTGAATCGGTCTTCTCTCTCGAACACACGCATACATTTGTCCAAATTTACAGAATAAGTCTAGTACAGACACCTGCCAATAATGGACTGTCGATTTTTATGGACATGAGATACAGTTCCAATGTTGGCTGTTAAACTTAAGTTACTTCACCAAATAACAGTGGCAAGGACAATATTTAATCATCACACACAACCATCTTGCTACACAACCTACCAAGTCCTTGAGATGACATTGGTGCTGTCAACCATCTCCCCCCACATACACAGCTCTCCACCAATCACAAGGTCCTTCTGCTTGCTCGTTCCTATGGCAACATACACACCACACTAGTTGATGAAAACACCAAATACATTGTACTGTCCAATAATGTATTAATTTTTCGAAAACAGTATTAACTTAAATAATATACTATGACTAACCAAGCATTTGTTATGTCTCAGCAAACTAAGCAAAATAACACATTGCTGGATGTCTCCCTTAACTTAGCATCAGTGCAAGTAATGTATTCTCCAATGTACAGACCATTGAAGTTCTGTGGGTCGCACTTGTAGAAGTTCTTCCAGTCGCTTCCGTAGCTGATGTAGTTCAGATACCAACATGATGAGAGAATGGCGCGGTACCCGAGGTTTGTGACTTTGGCAAGTTCAGCCTCCTGGCCGCCTTTCCACACCTCCACAACAGTGTCTGGCCTCACCTGGCACAAGTACAACAGTGACTGGCCTCACCTGGCACAAGTACAACAGTGACTGGCCTCACCTGGCACAAGTACAACAGTGTCTGACTTCACCTGACACAAGTACAACAGTGTCTGACTTCACCTGGCACAAGAATAACAATGTCTGACATCACCTGACACAAATACAACAGTGTCTGACTTCACCTGACACAAGTACAACAGTGTCTGGTTTCACCTGACACAAGTACAACAGTGTCTGACTTCACCTGACACACATACAACAGTGTCTGACTTCACATGGCACAAGCACAACAGTGTCTGACTTCACCTGGCACAAACACAACAGTGTCTGGCTTCATCTGGCACAAGTACAACAGTGTCTTCACAAATCTTCACAAAGTTCAATTCCCTGTTTATGACCAGGACATATAAGTCTCGAAACTGTGTGAAATAAAAGCAAGGCATTCCCGCCCGGCTGATGACCGCCCAATGGTGTTTTCAAGTCCATCACTGGAGCAGCACAACCAAAACCGAATCAACTTTCTTTTTGTCTCTAACTTTCTATACATGAGATCAACAACTATGACAGAAGACAGGCATTCTGCCCTAAGCAGTAATCCTAACCCTATGTAAACCTAAAAGAAGAAACCCTGGTAAGTTCCCTTTAGCAGTCAGTCACAATGTTTTCCACACAAAGATTTAAGATGTAATTAAATGTACAAAATATTATTATGAAACAATGGCAAATTAATAATCATATCCAACAGAATCTTTATGCCATGATGGCGAATTTGAAGTAAGTCCCACTGTCTACTTATAGTGTCTACTTACAGTGTGTCAACACCCAAATATTTAATAAGAATAACAGCTACCAGGTAGATACAGTGCACACTTGTAACACTATATTATTTCTGGGTTATTAAGTCACCGTTATTGCTCAGAGCTGATTATGTGTGTAAAAGTTTGTGTTTTAATTTGTAAAGTTGATGTTTCAATAGCTTTCAATAGTCTTCTTTGCTACCTTTAAGAAAGATTTTGGAGTGAAGTAATGGACCAGTTGTTTGACCAATGTCCACGTGTCTTACCTTCACGCCATTGTCGACCACTTCCTGCCAAACGATGGAACCCATGTTCTTCTTGGCCACAATGTCAACCAACCTTCAAACATTGGGGATCCTACTGTTGATTTTGTAATGTGGAAATGTTCTATTAGAGGCTGATGATTATGTTGCTATTGATGTATAATGATCAAGAGAAGCTGTAAATGATATTTTACAAAATACCTAACAAATTGCAAAGTCCAGGTGTGTAAATTCGTGGGCGGAGGTGCAGGCGGATGATTTCCATTTCGTGTGTAGGGGGTGTACTACAGTGAAATATCTGCAGGAGCAGGTGATTGAGCTAAGGCGTATGATTTTGATGATGACAAGGCAGGGTGAGACAGAAGTGAACAGAGGTGGTGAGAATGATGAGAGCAGAGGTGGTGAGACCAAGGAGAGCAGAGGTGGTGAGACCGAGGAGAGCAGAGGTGGTGAGACCGAGGAGAACAAGGAGAGCAGTGGCAATGTGAGGGAGAAAGCTGGTAAGAAGAAGAAAGATGACAGAAGGCAAAGAATGCAACAAAAGAGAGGTAAGCGGGTGAGTGGAGAGGGATTGCCAGGTGGTGGTAAGACGGTAAAGGTTGATGACAGGAGAGAAAGGGGGCATACTAGTAGTGTGCAACAGGAAAGGAGCTTTGCCGATGTAGTATCACAGGGGAAAGCGAGGAAAGCCCGGGTATTTATGGGGGATTCCATCATTAGGAAAGTGGATAAAATTGTAAATAGAGGAGATGACATAACAGTATGCCTACCAGGGGCAAAAGTGGAGGATATAGCAGAGAAGGCAGGACAGGTCATGGGTGGTGGCACGGGAGGTGCTGTTCTCGTGCATGTGGGAACGAACAATGCAGATAAGGAGGGAACGTCAGCCATCATTGGTAAGTACAGGAGGTTGATCAAGACACTTAAAGAGGCACGAGTTGGGCAGATCGTATTGTCGGGGATATTACCAATAATGGGAGGCAGGGGTGAGGAATATAGGAACTGTAGAAGGATGGTGATCGACACACAGGTACAGAAGGTATGTATGGAGGATGGAGTAGGCTTCGTAGACATGTGGTTAAACTTTGTGGGAAGAGGTGACTTTTTCATGAGAGATGGACTTCATCTGACAGGGAAAGGCGCTGCAGTTCTTGCGTGTGAGTTTGTCAGAGTTGTCGACGAGGGCACAGGTACCATAGATTATTTAAACTAGATGCACAGGGGGAACTGACAGAGAAAACTCAAGGGAGTACTACTACAAATACACATCCAAAGAAATGTTCACCAATAATTTCAGACAATGAACTTAAATGTGTATGCTTAAATGCCAGGAGCATAGTAAATAAAAAAAGTGAGTTAGACATTATGGTAGCAGATATTGATCCTCATGTAATAGGCATCACAGAATCATGGGCAAATGAAGATATAGTAGATGCTGAGTTTGCACTGACAGGCTATGTAATGTTTAGGAAGGATAGACGAGAAAGAAGGGGAGGTGGAGTAATTTTGTATATTAAAGAATCTATCCAAGCATATGAAATTACACTGAAAAGTGAAGCAGATAGTGTGGAAGCAATTTGGTGTAACATAGTTACCAGGAACTCAACATTAACAACAGGAGTAGTTTATCGTAGTCCTAACATAGGACAAGAGGAAGATGTAAAATTACAAAAGGCGATAAGGGAGGTGAGCAAGGGAGAATGTGTTATAATGCCATTATTATTAATTGGTGATTTTAACCCTGGCCATATACAATGGGAATCATTAGAGAGTGCTGGAGGTGACGACCATCAGTTTCTACTTCTAACACAGGATTGTTTCCTTACTCAACATGTCTTGGAACCAACCAGAGGTGGGAATGTGTTAGATTTAATTTTGTCTTCTCAAAATGAATTAGTTGACAATGTTAAAGTACACGAACCTTTGGGTTCAAGTGACCATAACCAAATCCATTTTAATATAAAAGTAAAAACAGGGAATACATATAAAAAACAATGGAGGAGGAACTTCAACAAAGGCAGATATAAAGTGATGAGAACATATCTAGCAAATATAGATTGGAATAATTTGCTGAAGAACAAGACAGCAACAGAATGCTGGACTTGTTTAAAATATGAGATTGAGGGCATTATTGAGAAATTTATTCCATTAAGAAAACAAGGGAAAAGATCCAGGAAAAAACACCTGTCAAAAGAAAAAAACTTATTTAACTTGTCACTAGAAGAAGGAATATTTCCTTCAGAATGGAAAGAAGCAAACATTACGCCGCTGTTTAAGAAGGGATCGAGGAAGAAGCCAGAAAATTACAGACCAGTGAGTTTAACATCAGTTGTATGTAAATTACTTGAAACATTAATTAGAGACCACATGGTGGAATTCCTCATAAAACATAAATTAATAAATACATCTCAACATGGATTCCTAAAAGCAAGGTCATGTCTAACCAATCTCTTATGTTTTTTAGAAGAAATTACAAAGTGGGTAGATCACGGGTCACCAGTGGATGTTGTCTACTTAGATTTTTAGAAAGCTTTCGATAAAGTGCCACATCAAAGATTGTTACTTAAACTAAAAGCCCATGGTATAGGCAATGATGTAATCAACTGGATAGAAAAGTGGCTTAAACACAGAAGACAGAGAGTAATAGTAGATGGTGAGATTTCAAACTGGAAATCTGTTTTGAGTGGGGTACCACAGGGATCAGTATTAGGCCCTATACTGTTTTTAATATATACAAATGATTTGGAGGATGACATATCTAGCAAAGTATTCAAATTTGCAGATGACACAAAGTATTCAGAAAGGTTACTAATGATACAGATAACCAAAGTTTACAAGATGATCTGGAAAAATTAGTTAAATGGTCAGAAAAATGGCAAATGTTATTCAATTTTGGGAAGTGTAAATGTATACACGTAGGACATGGAAATATGGACGAGGAATATAAAATGGGGGATGCTGTACTAGGTAGAACCACACATGAAAAGGATTTAGGAGTAACATTTAATGCTGACATGAAAGTTTCAGAGCAATGTGGGATTGCTGCTTCGAAAGGAAATCAAATTCTAGGGCTAATTAGGAGAACTATCACGTATAAGGAGAAACATCTAATTGTACCCCTGTACAAAGCAATAGTTAGACCACATTTGGAATATTGTATTCAAGCATGGAGGCCATATCGTAAAAAAGACATAGATAAGCTAGAAAGAATACAACGAAGAGCAACTAAGATGATTCCAGAATTAAGAGACCTTAGTTACGAAAGTCGCTTATTACAATGTGGTTTGACAACACTAGAGACCAGGAGACTAAGAGGAGACCAAATAGAAGTGTTTAAAATAGTGAACGGTTATGAGGATGTTGATAGGAATATGTTCTTCAAACTTAAAGAAGGCAGTAGAACCAGAGGACACAAAGCAGCATTAGTTAAGGAGCAGTGTAGGTTGGACATGAGAAAGTACTCATTCTCACAGAGGGTGATAAATGAATGGAACAAACTGCCAAACGATAGTGTTAATGCAAGTAGTGTGAATATGTTTAAAAATAGAATTGACAGATATCTGATAAGGGTGGGCTACACATAGATGAGAACATTTTTGGACTCTCGATAAGCCAATCGCTTCCTTGTCCACTTGCCATCTGGAACTTGTTGTTCGAGATGGCAATCTTGTTAAATCTTGTTAAATCTTGTTAAAATAAAATGTATGCAAATGTTTAATAAGTGTCTAACTGCATGTATCCACTAAAACAAATACAGAAGTACCGGCCTTCAATGGACCCTCTAATGAGTGGACACCTGCTATGTCGAGACACTTTCTCAATGTACGGGCTGTTTTACCATGTTAAGGTCTCTCTGACGAGGGGACATCTGGTGAACGTGGACAGCGGACAGGATATTTTGGTTTTCTGTCCCTGCTAAGGCGGACAGTAATCATTATTTTCGTGATTTTTTCTCAAAATATTTTATTTCCGAAATGTCGACGGACGAACATCGCAGTGTGTAGTGGGAAAAACATGTGTAGTGGGAAAAACAATGTTCTATCGTGGATTCGGATATAAGGCTGTTGGTCGTGGACCCCGATTTTCTGCCACCGGGGGAAATGCCAAATGGGCCTGCTTAAACCTACTTAGAATTGATTTGACAATTCTCAAGAACAATGTCAATGAACGAGTACTGTACACATAATTGAAACTAAAATCTGAACTGGCTAAACATAATGTGAACTCAGTCTATGCAAAGTATATCTATAATGAATACCTCTGCATGTAGTATTCTTCTAGTTTTGCGTAGTCCTTGCCCATTCCTGTTTTGTTCATGAACAGTATGATGTCGGGGTTACTCTGCCTGGGCAAACACAAATACACAACCATTTTATTACATCAGCAGCAAAGGTAACCTTATAAATCATTAAAAAGTCATTAAAGGGAAACAAAAGTCATGGTTTTAGGCCTATGCATCTATGAGTTACTAAAACATAACCATTTGCAACTACAATTAATAATATTACGTCTGTGGCTTACTATGAAAACCTTGTTGAACACACATCATCTTAATTTTATGGGCCATGCCATACTGTTAGATAACTCTGCGTCATGTATGTCAAAGTGTAGCAAAATTCACTCTCCAAATGAAAATATATTTGTGTGCACCTATTCCTATATTTGACAATGTGATATGGCCATGCTGGTTGCATCAAAACGCAACTTATGAAACATGTTTTGGCCTTTGTTTACTAAACAATTCTTTTTCTGAGAAATAGCACATCTGTTTGAGACTTTGTGTTGGTTCTGTGTATACCGGCCTCCCTTAATATGTCACAACTGTCTACGTTAATATGTCACAATTGCAGACCTGCCTACACCAAAAATGTCCGGTCAGTAATCCTGCTATGTCTTCATACTAATTTTCAGGAATATAGGCCTGTTGTCAGTAATAGTTCAAAACCGTGTCAAGTATTGTCAGGAAAATGGCACCACTGTCAGTAATACTTTAATACTGGGTTGTTCCTATGGCGATGGTTGCCCCAAAACAGAATTATCATTAATAAACCACGAGAGGTGTTCGGAAGCATTCAGTTAACAGATCAGTAATGCAGATACTCATAACCAGCATTGGTGGTAATGTGCAGAAGTGTAAATGTGTTTAATGTAAATGCATCTATAACCAATTTACACTGTCTACAACTGCTGTACTGTGCTGTACTATCTTTTAAAGTCGAAGTTTAAGCAACTGAAAGAACCTCAATAATTTTGTGTTTTTTAATATTAAATTACCTTTGAAATAAGTTCAGAATCGACAGGTGAAATTTGTAACAAAGAACTTTACATTGCATTCTGTGGCATCTAGTTTTGTCAACACAAGACCCGTTTGATTAGAGTGCTGTCAGCCTACTTCAGGCCTGGTCTTCTTAGCGAGAGACCTGTGATACTAGCATGGAACCACTTTGATGACAAAATAGGCTAACGTTAGTCGTTACTAATTACGCATCCGTAACCGTAATTTAT
The DNA here is from genome assembly GCA_033239005.1 of Lamellibrachia satsuma. Taxonomy (NCBI): domain Eukaryota; kingdom Metazoa; phylum Annelida; class Polychaeta; order Sabellida; family Siboglinidae; genus Lamellibrachia; species Lamellibrachia satsuma. The sequence goes on from BSQZ01000032.1 coordinate 1,410,899, forward strand.
AAGCCAAGACCATGGCATGTCATTACGATTCACTAATGTTAGTTGTCTAGTCATCGTCTAATCTACTCTAGTATATATTAGCCTACCCCAGCAAAGTTTCGTATCAACTCGCTACTAAAAACACTGACATAGTGAGTTAGTCTTATACTTAGTTGAACAGTCGCTACAACACACTGTCACTAGTGACTAGAGTAGTCAGTACCTGCAATCGTCACGGCCACCATGCGGTACCGAAAATTCGATTTCTCAAATCTGGCAATGCACAAAGCTGACCCCCTTCTTTGAGTTTGAATGCTGTAGAGGCCACGTCTGTGTGTATTCTTTCTTAAACTTTTGAAGCACACATTTTTTCTTGGCTGGTGGTACCGATTCAATCTCCGCCATTTTTGAATGAAAAATCATGTCACAACACACTGCAGTATATATGCTGCCACCTGTTGTATACAATGGAAGCTAAATTCGGGTAAAACAGAAATTATTAGTGATCGTTGTGACTAATTAAAATTCCGTAATATTTTTATCCCTCGCCGTAATGCCGTAATTTGAGGTGTATTTCCGTAAACATTCCGGACAATCCGGAATGGTAGGCAGGTCTGCAATTGTCTAGGTTACCCAATTTTTATAGAACTGTGTCTTGTTGATTAACATGCCATTGCTCAGTCAACTGGAGAAATGACCAAAATCTCCCACTATTAGAACACATTCTGAGTAAATCAGTGGCGTAATATTCTTTATTTTAGTTGCACATGGTTAGTTTTTATTATCTCTTTCAGTTGCGTACGCACAAAACCATGACTTTTGTTTCTTTTTAAATAACGATAGAACTGATTTGAACTTTACTTAAGTAATAAAAGACTGGAATCATCTCCATCTGCTTTGTTAATATTGAGTCAACAGCATAAATATTACAAGTATAAAAAACAACTTGATGATATTTTACACAGCCACACCTACCAGCAGCCAAAGGGGACCTCGTCCCCACCAAGGTGGAAATAGTGGTCCGGAAAGACCTCGGACAATTCTGCCACCAGTCCCGTCAAGAACGTGTAGGTAGAGTTGACACTGGGGTTGATGGGTCCATAGTTGCCATTAAACACCCCTTTCGAGTAGCACTTCGTGAGTAGGTCTGGCTGACTATTGCCCCATGACTCAGAGTGACCTATATGATGTGTAGGTAATATCAGATCAATTCAGCATTCTACATAATATAAAATGTCATCTATACAACACCCAAAATACTATTTTTAAATGTTACTGACTAGTTAAAGATTGCATTGATTTTATAAGTAATACGCAGAAGAGAAAATAACTAATTAATAACAGCACCAAAGTAAATTGTGATATTTAATATGAAAACTAAACACAACGTTGATGAAATGTGTTCCAATTATCATTAGTCATGTGCTGCCACATACCAGGGGTGTCAAACTCTGGAACTACCCGAATGCCCCGCAGACGCGCATACTCAATGACTGTCTTCACATCCTCCTGTGTGTACACGTGTGTGTACACAGGCTGGTAGGCCCCCTATGAACAATGTTTTGACAACATTTTAAGTCAACCTCCTTACACAGCAAAACGGTGAAATCATATGTGACATCTGTTAAGTGTGGTGAATGCTCAGCATGCATGCATTTAAGAATGTGAGAGTGTGCTTTATTAACAATTAAAGTATGATGTAACCTCAGAAAAATGTGTGAGTGAACATGGTCTAAGATCTCAAAGCAATCCTTGTGTCACCCTTAATAGATCCACCAAACAAACGGAACATGGCTCCAGATGCTGCAATAATCAATGAAACCTACTGCTTTTGTTGTTCCCAGACAAGTTATTTGAGGCCTTGAATAAAGTATAATTACCTGGACACTGAGTTGTGGATAAGTCCGACTCTCATATGGAAACGATGGGTCATCGACAATGTGCCAATGAAACACATTCAACTTGTTATAAGCCATCGCATCCTGAAAACCAGCCATCACGTAGTAGAGAATACACAAAAGAAACAAATTTAGAGCACTTTATCACACACGATATAAAGTATAGAAAAACACGAAGTACACAATTCAATGGAGCCCATTATACAATCTGCACTGTGAACATCTCTCATAGTTCTGAAGATCCATTTGATTGTGTGGTGTGTGTGTGCGCGTGGCCTATAAAAAATTTTGCGGGCCATGCTGGGCCTGAGCCTACATACTGCGGGCCCGGGCTGAAAAAATATTAAACACATCGGGCTTGGGCCGGGCCTAGTGTGAGCGGGCCAGACATGGTCCTAATAAAAATATTAATACAAAACCCAGATTTTTTTATTTTAATATTAATAAAAACTTATTATAAATTGTATTTCCGGTTAATGTATGTTTAAAATTATTTCTTTAGAATTACATACTTGCAAATTGAGACATTGCATGGAATTATGAATGACACAAGTGCTTTATATATTGGAATGTAGATTAACCTATTTTCAACAATGGGACTTCCTATGGTATAATTTTAATAATGTGCATTCTTTTAACATTTCATATAATAGCAATGCATAGTATTGCATACATAGTACACACATTACATATTACTACTACATAGTACATACGGAATAGAATACAGATGTTACAGATAGATCTAATGGCTTCATAAGTTCACTTGAGCCAGCCCTAATGTTTACTTTAGACATATTTGCAGAGGCAATCAAGCCATGATTAACCATCAATGTATCACCCTTTGACCCTACCAGTGGAAATTCTTCCCTCCAAATCTTGGCCTGCCTGAATGACCTGCCCACTGGCAACTGCTCACCCCAGTTGGTAGTTGGTATATTTCAATTGTGTTAACTAGTGTCTACTGTTTAGTGTCTACAATTTCCCCAGTACTGATCCTTTGAATTCCTTTCACATTTGTACTAATTCACACATCTGAACCTGATTTGTCTCAGGCTAGTGACTGCAGGCCTGCTGGAAATGCCACTGGGTGTCAGTGCCAGTGGGTGATATTTAATTCAAATATCAATTAATACCAAATTAACTGCCCTTACTAATAACATTAATTAATTAAATTAAGCTAACTTAATTGAGCTAATTCAATTAACAACTTAAATTAGGGTTATGGTTTGCATTTGGGTTAAGTTAGGGTTAGATGAACAAATCTCCTACCCTAACCATAAGCCAGTAAATTAAAGCCATATATAAAAATATGTTATAATACTTATTAGTAATGACAATGAAAAGTTGATTATTTTTTTCAGGATATTCGTCCGTTTGAAGCAGTTGGTTGTGCTGGATTTCTAGGAGTCATCCAGCACACTACGGACAGTACACAGCAGACTAGTAGACATTATACAATGTTCATATATTATTTTTTTATGTTATTTAATAAAATAATACGTATATATTATAGGTTATTTGTTTAATTTTTATTATAAAATAATAGGCTTATCTTTTAAAAATTTAGCGGGCTGCAGGCTTGCTGGCCGTGGTCTTACCTGTCTTTGGCCCGTAGGTATGGGCCGGGGCCTGAAACATGCGGGCTGGGCCTGGGCCAAACATTAACCGTCTGGGTCAGGCCTGGGCCTAAATTCCAATTTGCAGGCATGGGCCAGGCTTGACAATTTTTTGTGGGCCTGGGCCAGGATACTAACTGTTAATTGCGGGCCGGGCTTGGGCTCAAATTATAGGCCCGTGCAGGGCACTAGCATGCATGCATGTGTCTGTGTAAGAAGATAGTAGGTACTGACAAATACAATTCAGTTATTAAGTCTTTAAATGTTAGTGTCAGACAGTCAAAATATTTATCACAACAGCAGCTTTATTCAATGACATTGAACGAAACATAATTTATTTTTACCAAGCAAACTTTCAAATATATTATTGCGGCATATTAGTGCATAAAATGTTATTAACTCACCAAGTTCTGTAAGATGGAACGTAGACTGAGGAAGTGTCTGGACGTATCCAGCAAGACGCCCCGGTGGGCAAACCTGGGGTAGTCACGCACCTCCGTGTCATTTATCTGGTGCTGAAGGTGAGGAAATCAATCAACTCAATAAATACAAAATTATTGGAATTATACAATGACGTGTTTCCATGATACTTCCAATATGACCATTTGTGAAGCCAGTGACATAATCGTGGCTTCTCAATATAAAATGTCAGTTTTATCAAAAACCACAAAGAAATGGGTAAATGTTGTTCAAGCTAGAGTAATAAGGTACCTAAATTTAGGAATAAGTTCAAAAGCTCTGTGAGTGTTTATGAACACAAACTGACTGTAAGATTTAAATAATAACCAGGACTTACATTTCCTTTTCCAACTTCATAGACAAGTTGACTGAATGTCTCCATGCCTCGCAGTACGCCCCAGATGCTGTTCCCAACCAGTCTGGCTGACCCAGATGACACAGTAAGGGCATCTGGTGAACACATCATAAACCATATATTCATAAATTTTATTATCAGACTAAATCATACCATCATTTTCATTGTTTTTTTATACACGAATGACAGGGTGAAGTAATGAAATTGTAAGTGGTCATAATTAGTGAATTGCTGTCATTATTGGTTTAACACAGTTAACATACATGTTGTAGTTACGTTGACTACAGTGCACCTCTAGTAGAAAAATCTGATTGTTTGTTATCAAACGTAACAAAGAATTAAAAAAGTATGTATAATACAATGTCAATAAAAAAACTGTTATAAAATAATGTATATAAAACATTATTAAAAACGATTTAAAGCAAAACAAAAACCCATTTATTTTATTTCTAAACATACATGACTCGTCCATGTCGAGTGACGGATAACCCATGTCAGCACACTCCTGTCCGACTTCCACGTCAAGGCTTCCAAGATCAAGGTCATTCCCAGCTTCGTATATATTCTCTTGTTCCCATGCCTGAACACTGGGTTCACCCTTCGCCTTTGGCTGGAACCTCAACACGTCATCCCTGTACAATGCATTGCTGTCGGCAGTCGTTCGAAATATCAACTTGTAATAGCGAACAAACGCCGCCCGCAATATTTCACAGTCCTTGCCCGCAACGCGAAACTGGAAAGTATCGGCGTTCAAGGTTTGCACATTAGTGCCGGGTTTGTAACTTTGTGGTAGAGGCCATGGTTGACCTACCGTCTGCTCAACACTGGTACAGTGTGGCAGATGTAGCAATAAAAACGTAAGAGTAAGACCTAGATACAAAACACGCATAACACACGCCATTTTATGAGTCGAGTCACATGAACCTCATGTGACGCCCTGGCCTGAACGTCGATCTCGGCCCACATCGATCTCGGCCCACCTGTTTAGCTGTTAATAGGGAATTAGGTAGTATGTGTAAATAAATATGTATATATATGTAAAGAAATAAAATGTTACACGGTACACGGATGTTTTATTTACCAGTTTTACTACCACGTCGATCTCGGCCCACCTATTTTGAATGAGGTGAAATTCCGTTCTGCTTCTAGTAAATTAACTCGCAATTATTTTACAGGCATTTAAAATTGCATTAGAATCAAAACCAGTTTCAACTATGAAAAACAAAATATAGTTACTGCATATAGTTTACTATTTGTGTGTGGTAAGAATGTGTGGAGTCGGTAGAGACATTAAATTAGGCCCTAGTAATCGGCTTGGTGGTCTTGCATTGTTTCCTTGAGCAGATCCTTTCATGTGATTTGTCTTTGGTTTCTGTGTGTTAAGAACGTGTGGAGGCCCTAGTAATCGGCTTGGTGCTGTAGCATTGTTCCATTGAGCAGATCCTTTAATGTGATTTGTCTTTGATTTGTGTGAAGTACGAATGTGTGGAGGTCCTAGTATTCGGCTTGCTGCTCTGGCATTGTTTCATTCAACATAGCCATTATATGTACTACTTGTTTATTGCTCCCACGCTAGAATTAAAACCTGACTTTGTGCATATAAATATAAGCAAAAGTTAAATATTTTACACCCAGAGACTTGAACCATAGTACTAATATTTTGAACAAGTTTCATGTAATACCAAAAAAGATCTTATAGGTAATTTTTAGTTAGCAATAACATTTATGTTACTTAAAACAGAGACTATACAGTTTACTTTAACATAATAAAGTTTGTTTAACTTCGGGTTTACATGGGCCAAGAGTTCGTTTAATCATGCCTAAACATTTCGAAGATTTCTATGCAATGCTTCACTGTTGTTTCACTCGTGTTACTACGGCGAGTGGTGGCGATGTAAATTTTCCAGAATAAAAAAGTAAAATGTCAAGATATCGAACCGAATTCGGCCAATGTTATTCCGGATTGGTGACACGGAAGATCACCTCAGTTCTAACTAGTAATGGATTAGCATTCGTTTTATGGGTTTGTTATTCCTGTACTTGTCATCAAAGGGATGCTACAATAACTAGATCCTGCCTAAGTGCAATGCTTTGTCTGTTTCGTATAATGAGCAAGTGTGAATTACACACCATTCTTCACATTCAAAATGATCTGACAAAAACATTGTATAGATCAAAGACCATATGCAGGTGGCTCCGTTTTATTCACAATACAATAATCGCTTATCACTGTCATTGTTCTATATCTGATTTCTTTGAGGACACAATCGTTACACAATCGTTTAAGCCGAGCTCACTGTGCCGTTGTGCCCTGAATCGAAGTGTGGTGCATTAATTAGATGTATACCTAGCAGCCAATCAGGTCATAGTGCCGAATGTTGTGTTTCAATTGGATGCATACCTTGCAGCCAATCAGGGCATGATGAGGGTGTTATACGTCAATAAATAGTGCGTTACCTTAGTAGTAAGAGTATCCACAATTCAGTAGCAATGCCGCCTTTACATCCTTGCTTAGAATGCCAAAGAAGAGTACAGAGAAATTCGAAAGCCGTGCAATGCGATTCCTGCGATAAATGGTGCCACATAAGATGTGGTACCGCAATAGACGCCACAACATACCAGCTGATGGTTGAAGGCAATGCTGAGTGAATAGCATTGCCTGTTGCTTTATAAAAACTGTGCATTTTTGAAAATAATTATTAGAACAGTAACATTGTAATTACTCTACTCATTTGCGTAGCGTCCATCCATCTGTTGAAAACTTATATTTATCGCAAGCACTGAATATTGGTTAACCATTTTCAACGATTTTACCGGGTACACATACACGCACGCACACGCCCGCACACAAACTTATACAGAAATATTTTTTATTTCAGGTACCGTTCAACATCACTGGCGATGTCAACCTTGCAAAGCAGCGTCGCCCGAGATTTCGTCCACGCTGGTTGAAGCTCCGTCCTCGCCGACTGAACGCCCTTCAACGCCACCACTCAGATCGCCAACTCCGGCCAGGTCGCCAACTCCGCCATTCAACATTACGTACACCGTGCCATTCGCCACTCCACCACCAGGGGATCGCTCCGCCGCGTCCACACCAATGGACGACAATTACCCTGCACCACGGAGACCCGACGATCTGTATGAGTCGTCAATCGCCGACCCTGATCCACAGGATGTAACTGCCGTGACACACGTTGACACGTATCATATCGTTAAAGAAACTTCAATTAGAGGGATGAACAAGTTATTCGATTCCGTTGGCTACTCGTACACCGTAAAACGGCGCAACGGACACTGCACCACCTGGCGGTGTTCCCTGAGGTCCAAAACTGTGAACTGTCCAGCCACTGTTCGCCAGGAAGAGGGTGTGCGAACCATGCCCTGCCCTGCCCAGCATCACTTTAATGTTAATGTCCATTTAAAAACAGAATATTTCCCGGTTTTCCGCAAATATAAAATATGTGGTTACTATATCTGCGGCACAACGGCACAATTTATTTACACATATACATATTTCTGTACACATATATACCCAACACAACTACCCAATTCCCTATTAACAACTAAACAGTTGGACCGAGATCGACGTGGGCCGAGATCGATGTGGGCCGAGATCGACGGGCCGAGATCGACGTGGGCCGAGATCAACGGGTTCCGGACGAAACAGGTCACGTGGTGTTCATGTGACTCGTAACATGGCGTCCTCTGAGGGTGTTGGCGGTGCAATTTCCTCGCATTTCCTGTATTTAGGTCTTACATTTTTATTGCTACAACATCTTCCACACTGCACTAGCTACCCTGGCGTTCAGCAGACGGTCGGCCAACCGTGGCCTCTGCCACAAAGCTACAAACCCGGCACAAACGTGCAATCTGTGAACGCCGATACTTTCCATTTCCGTGTTGTGGGCAAGGACTGTCAAATCTTGCGAGCGGCGTTTGTTCGCTACTTCAAGTTGATATTTCGAACGACTGCCGACAGCAACGCAGCACCGCTGTACAAGGATGACGTGTTGAGATTCCAGCCAAAGGCGAAGGGTGAACCCAGTGTTCAGGCATGGGAACAGGAGAATCTATATGAAGCTGGCGGGGAAGTTGGTCTTGGAAGCCTCGATGTGGAAGTCGAGCAGGAGTGTGCCGAGATAGGTTATCCATCACTCAACATGGACGAGTCATGTATGTTTACAAATAAATATAATTTTTGTACATTTAATATAACATTTTATTGAAATCATTGTATTGAGATGCTGAGAAATTATCCTGATCCAGAACAGAATGAAACACTTCTGTACAGTAACTTGAGTAAGCAATATTTAGATAAGACTAAGTCTAAGTGACTGAAATAAGTCATTTAGTCTGTCCCATTTTTTCAGGGTTTCACTGTTAAGCATTAACCAGTACAACATGTGCATTGCAACTGTTATAAGCCATTAATGGCAGCATTTCACCAGTTCGTAAAAGTAACTAACTCGCTGTTTACTTCTTAATGTACTTCATGAATGCTTCACTATGTCCCTATTCCCTAGTGTATCAAACAAAACAGTGAAAGTGATGGTATAATTTAGTCTGATAACAGATTTATGATTTGTCCACCAGATGCCCTTACTGTGTCGTCTGGATCAGCCAAGCTGGTTGGGAACAGCATCTGGGGCATCCTGCGAGGCCTGGAGACATTCAGTCAACTTGTCTATGAAGTAGGAGAAGGAACTGTAAGTCCTGGTTATCACTGAAAGTACCTTAATAATCTTACAGGTATGTGGGCAGCGATAACATACCGGTTAGAAGGCCGGACTCTCAATCGAGAGAACCCGGTTTCAAATCCCACTGCGGTCGCTTCGAACCTTTGGCAAGTTTGATCACCCTACGTTGCCACAGTTCACTCAGCTGTATAAATGAGTACCTGGCAATACAGACATTGGTGGAAATGTGAATGAATAGTCTTTGTGCAATTGCAGCGTGGCTGAATGCTTTCCAGAGAAGTTGAGATAGCCTTGGAATGAATAGGTCTGCCAGGGGGTGAAGTGTAAAGCGATTTGAGCAGTCCTACGGACTGGATACCGCACTATATAAGAACATACCTTTACAGTCAATTCCTGTTCATAAAACACTTAACGTTATTCCTAAATTTAGGTAGATTGTACAGATAAAAGTCAGATAGTTAACTTGATCTTTACAGCTTTTGATATAGAGCTATATAAAGTACACCCATTGCTGAGCTAGCTCTGATGTAAACTAGTTAGCCCCAATTTTTATTTAGCCAAATTCAAATTGCTTTAGCCAATTTTTTATGTGCAATACAACAAACGCATATGTATTTTGCAAGTAAAATGTTAGTGGCCAAATTGGCTCAAATGGGTAACTTTTGTTTAGCCAAATCTGATGCCATGTGGCCTCTGGCCCAAATGGCCACCAGAAGCACTAGCCTAACACTGAGAAGCCATGATTACATCACTGGCTTCATTATTCGTAAATGGTCAGATTGGCAGCATCATTTAATGCACTATCTTGTATAATGCCAAAAACGTTTATTCACAAAGTTGGTTGATTTCCTCACCTACAGCACCAGATAAATGACACAGAGGTGCGTGACTACCCCAGGTTTGCCCACCGGGGCGTCTTGCTAGATACATCCAGACACTTCCTCAGCGTACGCTCCATTTTACAGAACCTGGTGAGTTAATTGTACTTTTTATAATTTTTTTTAAAGCACAAGTGTGGTACACTATGATGAAGTCAGTGGTGCAAATAATTAAAATTACATTTTGTGCCACTAATACATTTGAAAGTTTACTTGAATTTAAACTATAGTTGTGTTCAGGATGCTGTTGTGGTCATTATTTTGACAGTATCACACCTACATTTTAAAGCTTGATAACTGGGTTGTATTTATTAGTAATTGGTAATAACTATGATGACTGGACGTCAGCAATCCAATGAATAGTCAAAACTTGAAGATGCATTCACAGTAATGGGCTCCTTCATATCCTCTCTCATGTCTTTGTATATTTTATGTTTTGTATGATAAAATGTTCACCATTTAGTTATTTTGTGTGTTCTCTACTGCATGATTGGTTTTCAGGATGCGATGGCTTATAACAAGATGAATGTCTTTCACTGGCACATTGTCGATGACCCTTCATTTCCATATGAGAGTCAGAATTACCCAGAACTCAGCCTCCAGGTAGTTATACGTTATTCATGGCCTCAAATAACTTGCCTGGGAACAAACACAGCAGAAGATTTTATTGGTTGATGGTTGAGTGAATTCCCTGCAGGCACTGAGCATTCTTCACCCATAACTGGTTATTAATTATATTCCATATTCTACCCACTAGCACTTTAACATTGTCGAAAGCAGGTATGACAACAACAGTATTCAAAACTGTTTTCCAAATAAATAAGAACACAGTTATGTCTGACAAACGTGTTTAATTATTTTGTTTCCTCTACAATATTGTGTCCTATATGATAGATGATTTCACCGTTTTGTTGTTTCAGCAAATTAACTTAACTTGTAAAACATTGTTCATAGGGGGCCTACCAGCCTGTGTACACACATGTGTACACACAGGAGGATGTGAAGACGGTCATTGAGTATGCGCGTCTGCGGGGCATCCGGGTAGTTCCAGAGTTTGACAGCCCTGGTATGTGGTAGCACCCCTGATTCGTGCGAAAACTGAAAACTGTTTACATATTAAAACGAAGCAAAAGTCATGGTTTGAGGGCTATGCACCAAAAAGAGATAATAAAAACTAACCATGTGCAACTAAAATCAAGAATATCACACCAGTGGTTAATCAGAATGTGTTCTAAAAGTTGGAGAATCTGGTCATTTCTCCGAATGACCAACGGCTGACGTGTTAACCAGCGTGACCGCTAAGCGCATGCACAGTTCTATAAAATTGGTATGACCTAGACTAAAGTGATGTATTGAGGGTGGCCAGCATACACAGAACCAATGCAAAGTCTCAAACAAACATTTTATTTTGCCAGAACGAAAACTAGTTTAGTAAGCAAAGGTCAAAATATATTACATCAATTGAGTTTGGATTTAAATAGCATTGCCATATCCTATTGGCAAGAATAGGAATTGGTGGTATAAGAATGTATTTTAATTTGGTGACCAAATATTGCCAGAATATCGCACTTATGGCATAGTGTTATCTAACAGTAGGGCACTGCCCATGAAATTAAGATGTGCGTTCAACAAGGTTTTCCTGGTAAACCATTGGCATGATTTTCTTAATATTAGTTACAAATGGTTATGTTTTAGTAATTCTTCTAGGTGCATAGACCGAAAATCATGACTTGTTTTGCTTTAAACATCTCTATTTACTTAGTGTCGTCGTTATTAATTAGATCTCTTCAGTGTGTAACTAATGTGTGAATCTTTAACCAGTAAGATTTGAAAATTGTAATTTTAGATGACATTTGATATTATGTAGAATGCTGAATTGATCTGATATTACTTTCAACCATGATATAGGTCACTCTGAGTCATGGGGCAAAGGTCAGCCAGACCTACTCACCAAGTGCTACTCAAAGGGCGTGTTCAGTGGCAACTATGGACCCATCAACCCCATTGTCAACTCTACCTACACATTCTTGACGGGACTGGTGGCGGAATTGTCTGAGGTCTTTCCGGACCACTATTTCCACCTTGGTGGGGACGAGGTCCCCTTTGGCTGCTGGTAGGTGTGGCTGTATCAGTTGTCATTAAGTAATGTTTACATTTATTTTGGTGAGCGAATGGTGACTAGATATTAACAAAGTAGATGTAAATTGTAATGTAAACTTAAAAACTTAAATACTAAAATCAGAGTCATCCTAATTTACTGAAAACAAATGTCTAGTACTTATTTATGGTGTTACTTTTAATACTAATGCTGATGGTGGTAAATGGTTCTGTATTTGTGTTTTCCCAGGGAAAGCAACCCAGACATCACAAAGTTCATGAACAAAACAGGAATGAGCAAGGACTATGCAAAACTAGAAGAATACTACATACAGAGGTAAAATAATATAAATATATTCATCATAAGTATACTTTGTATGGCTGCAGACTGGGTTTACATTATGTTTAGCCAGTTCTAATTTTCATTGCAGTTTGTTATTGTTTTCTGTGTTTACATATGCAATTAAACACTTGATAAACATAGTTACATTTCATTTGTCAGATATTTTACAAAATATCTGTTTTACATGACTTCTTGGCTTGATTGAAAGGCTTGATTGAATAGCTTTTTTGAAAGGTGTCAACTATACCAACACAATCATAAACCTGTAATAGAACATGTCCACATTACAAAATTATCAATATAATGACTGATTTTTGAAGGTTGGTTGAGATTGTGGCCAAGAAGAACATGGGTTCCATTGTTTGGCAGGAAGTGGTCGATGATGGTGTGAAGGTAAGACACGTGGACATTTGGGGGAGGGGTCAGTGGTGTGAAGATAAGACAAGCACACATTGGGGGGTCAGTGGTGTAAAGATAAGACATGTGGACATTTGGTGGAGGGGTCAGTGGTGTGAACATAAGACAAGCACACATTGGGGGGTCAGTGGTGTAAAGATAAGACACGTGGACATTTGGGGGAGGGGTCAGTGGTGTGAAGATAAGACAAGCACACATTGGGGGGTCAGTGGTGTAAAGATAAGACACGTGGACATTTGGGGGAGGGGTCAGTGGTGTGAAGATAAGACAAGCGGACATTGGGGGTCAGTGGTGTGAAGATAAGACAAGTGGACATTGGGGGTCAGTGGTGTGAAGATAAGACAAGTGGACATTGGGGGTCAATGGTGTGAAGATAAGACAAGTGGAAATCAGGGAGTCAGTGGTGTGAAGATAAGACAAGTAGACATTGGGGTCAATGGTGTGAAGATAAGACAAATGGACACTGGGGGGTCAATGGTGTGAGGATAAGACAAGTGGACATTGGATGGTCAGTGGTGTGAAGATAAGACAAGTGGACATTGAGGCGTCAGTGGTGTGAAGATAAGACAAGTGGACATTGGGGTCAATGGTGTGAAGATAAGACAAATGGACACTGGGGGGGAATGGTGTGAGGATAAGACAAGTGGACATTGGATGGTCAGTGGTGTGAAGATAAGACAAGTGGACATTGAGGGGTCAGTAGTGTGAGGATAAGACAAGTGGACACTGAGGGGTCAGTTGTGTGAAGATAAGACGAGTGGACATTGGGGTCAGTGGTGTGAAGATAAGACAAGTGGACATTGGGGGGTCAATGGTGTGAGGATAAGACAAGTGGACATTGGGGGGTCAGTGGTGTTAAGATAAGACAAGTGGAGATTGGGGGGGTCAGAGGTGTGAATATAGGATAAGTGGACATTGGTCAAAAAACTTTTGTCCATTAGTTCACCACATCTTTCTTAAAGGTAGTAGTGGAGACTAAAATTAAATGTACAGAGACACCAACTTTTCAAACTAAGACAGCTTTTCAAACTGAAACACCAACTTCACGCACTGGAAAACCACCTTTACACATTGAAATGCCATGTTATACAAACTCAAATTCAAACACCAACAGTTTTGAGCAATATTGTAAACACGTAATTGAATTATGTGAAGATTGGTTTTTGAAAATTGTACTTATGCCAAGTGAAGTCAGACACTGTTGTACCTGTGCCAGGTGAAGCCAGACACTGTTGTTCTTGTACCAGGTGAAGCCAGACACTGTTGTACTTGTGCCAGGTGAAGCCAGACACTGTTGTTCTTGTGCCAGGTGAAGCCAGACACTGTTATAATTGTGCCAGGTGAAGCCAGACACCGTTGTTCTTGTGCCAGGTGAAGTCAGACACTGTTGTTCTTGTGCCAGGTGAAGCCAGACACAGTTGTTCTTGTGCCAGGTGAAGTCAGACACTGTTGTACTTGTGTCAGGTGAAGTCAGACACTGTTGTTCTTGTGCCAGGTGAAGTCAGACACTGTTGTACTTGTGTCAGGTGAAGTCAGACACTGTTGTACTTGTGCCAGGTGAAGTCAGACACTGTTGTACTTGTGTCAGGTGAAGTCAGACACTGTTGTTCTTGTGTCAGGTGAAGTCAGACACTGTTGTACTTGTGCCAGGTGAAGTCAGACACTGTTGTACTTGTGCCAGGTGAAGTCAGACACTGTTGTTCTTGTGCCAGGTGAAGTCAGACACTGTTGTACTTGTGCCAGGTGAAGTCAGACACTGTTGTTCTTGTGCCAGGTGAAGCCAGACACCGTTGTACTTGTGCCAGGTGAAGTCAGACACTGTTGTTCTTGTGCCAGGTGAAGCCAGACACTGTTATAATTGTGCCAGGTGAAGCCAGACACCGTTGTTCTTGTGTCAGGTGAAGTCAGACACTGTTGTTCTTGTGCCAGGTGAAGCCAGACACTGTTGTACTTGTGTCAGGTGAAGTCAGACACTGTTGTTCTTGTGCCAGGTGAAGTCAGACACTGTTGTTCTTGTGTCAGGTGAAGTCAGACACTGTTGTACTTGTGCCAGGTGAAGTCAGACACTGTTGTTCTTGTGCCAGGTGAAGTCAGACACTGTTGTACTTGTGTCAGGTGAAGTCAGACACTGTTGTTCTTGTGCCAGGTGAAGCCAGACACTGTTGTACTTGTGCCAGGTGAAGTCAGACACTGTTGTTCTTGTGCCAGGTGAAGTCAGACACTGTTGTACTTGTGCCAGGTGAAGTCAGACACTGTTGTACTTGTGCCAGGTGAAGTCAGACACTGTTGTTCTTGTGTCAGGTGAAGTCAGACACTGTTGTTCTTGTGTCAGGTGAAGTCAGACACTGTTGTTCTTGTGTCAGGTGAAGTCAGACACTGTTGTTCTTGTGTCAGGTGAAGTCAGACACTGTTGTTCTTGTGTCAGGTGAAGTCAGACACTGTTGTTCTTGTGTCAGGTGAAGTCAGACACTGTTGTACTTGTGCCAGGTGAAGTCAGACACTGTTGTTCTTGTGCCAGGTGAAGTCAGACACTGTTGTTCTTGTGTCAGGTGAAGTCAGACACTGTTGTACTTGTGCCAGGTGAAGTCAGACACTGTTGTACTTGTGCCAGGTGAAGTCAGACACTGTTGTACTTGTGCCAGGTGAAGTCAGACACTGTTGTACTTGTGCCAGGTGAAGTCAGACACTGTTGTACTTGTGTCAGGTGAAGTCAGACACTGTTATACTTGTGCCAGGTGAAGTCAGACACTGTTGTACTTGTGCCAGGTGAAGTCAGACACCGTTGTACTTGTGCCAGGTGAAGTCAGACACTGTTGTTCTTGTGCCAGGTGAAGTCAGACACCGTTGTTCTTGTGTCAGGTGAAGTCAGACACTGTTGTTCTTGTGTCAGGTGAAGTCAGACACTGTTGTACTTGTGCCAGGTGAAGTCAGACACTGTTGTTCTTGTGCCAGGTGAAGTCAGACACTGTTGTTCTTGTGTCAGGTGAAGTCAGACACTGTTGTACTTGTGCCAGGTGAAGTCAGACACTGTTGTACTTGTGCCAGGTGAAGTCAGACACTGTTGTACTTGTGCCAGGTGAAGTCAGACACTGTTGTACTTGTGCCAGGTGAAGTCAGACACTGTTGTACTTGTGTCAGGTGAAGTCAGACACTGTTATACTTGTGCCAGGTGAAGTCAGACACTGTTGTACTTGTGCCAGGTGAAGTCAGACACCGTTGTACTTGTGCCAGGTGAAGTCAGACACTGTTGTTCTTGTGCCAGGTGAAGTCAGACACCGTTGTTCTTGTGTCAGGTGAAGTCAGACACCGTTGTTCTTGTGCCAGGTGAAGTCAGACACCGTTGTTCTTGTGCCAGGTGAAGTCAGACACCGTTGTTCTTGTGCCAGGTGAAGTCAGACACTGTTGTTCTTGTGCCAGGTGAAGTCAGACACTGTTGTACTTGTGCCAGGTGAAGTCAGACACTGTTGTTCTTGTGCCAGGTGAAGTCAGACACTGTTGTACTTGTGTCAGGTGAAGTCAGACACTGTTGTTCTTGTGTCAGGTGAAGTCAGACACTGTTGTACTTGTGCCAGGTGAAGTCAGACACTGTTGTACTTGTGTCAGGTGAAGTCAGACACTGTTGTACTTGTGCCAGATGAAGTCAGACACTGTTGTACTTGTGCCAGGTGAAGTCAGACTCTGTTGTACTTGTGTCAGGTGAAGTCAGACACTGTTGTACTTGTGCCAGGTGAAGTCAGACTCTGTTGTACTTGTGCCAGGTGAAGTCAGACACTGTTGTACTTGTGCCAGGTGAAGTCAGACTCTGTTGTACTTGTGCCAGGTGAAGTCAGACTCTGTTGTACTTGTGCCAGGTGAAACCAGACACTGTTGTGGAGGTGTGGAAAGGTGGACAAGAGGCTGAGCTTGCCAAAGTCACAAAACTCGGGTACCGTGCCATCCTCTCATCCTGCTGGTATCTCAATGACATCAGCTACGGAAGTGACTGGAAGATCTTCTACAAGTGCGATCCACAGAACTTCAATGGTCTGTACAGTGGAGAATACTTACAGTGATACTATTTCATGTTATCACTCAGCAATTTGGTATTTTGCCTGGTTTGCTGAGACTTAACAAGTGATTTGCCTTTGTTAGTCATACTAGTTGTGTTGCGTTTACCTCAAGATAATTATCAAATTTTATTTCTTCAGTGCATTATCCTTTTACATCACATGCCCTCTCCACCCCTTTTTGAGAGGATTTGTAAAAATATTTTAGAAATCATCCCAGAAATCACGGTGCATTGTGTACCCCATTTTCAAAACCTTGAGGACAGGCCTGAGTTTAACAAGATTTAACAAGATTGCCATACAAGGCAAAGGCCCAGATGCCAAGTGGACAAGGAAGCCATTGGCTTATCGAGAGTCCAACATTTTTAATCTATGTGTAATCCGCCCTCCTGACGTATGTGTGAAACTTGTTTTTAAACATACCCACGCTGCTAGCAGTTACACAATCTGTAGATAATTTGTTCCATTCATTGATTGTCCTCTGTGAGAATGAGTACTTCCTGATATCCAATCTACACTGATTCTTTACTAATGTTACCATATGTCCTCTAGTTCTATTATCTTTATTGAGTGAGAAAAAACATTTCTATAAATTTTTTCATACCCATTCAGTATCTTAAAAACTAAAATTTGATCTCTTCTTAACCGCTTTGTCTTTAGGGTTGTTTCAGTCATTCTTCATAACTAAGATCTCTCGACAGTATATCTTAATAGGAGCCGCTGACTCCTACTTGTTTTAACATTAAAAGGTTTTTGTTTTACTTAATTATGGTTATCTATACTGGTTTCAAATAAAGATGTATGCAAACTAGTATTATTATATGTGTATATATTTTATTTGTGTAAATGCACATCTCTATTGTTACATTATTTGTTATTTTTGGGGTCAAAAATAAACTTCTTGTTGTTCTCAGTTCTTGAATAATTTTAGTCACTCTCCTCTGTATTCTTTCAAGCGTATCTATATCCTTTTTGTGATATGGCTTCCAATCTTGTAATAATAATTTGTTGTTCTTGTTCAGACACTGTTGTTCTTGTGCCAGGTGAAGTCAGACACTGTTGTACTTGTGCCAGGTGAACTGTTGTTCTTGTCAGACAGTCAGACACTGTTGTTCTTGTGCCAGGTGAAGCCAGACACTGTTGTACTTGTGCCAGGTGAAGTCAGGACACTGTTGTTCTTGTGCCAGGTGAAGCCAGACACTGTTGTACTTGTGCCAGGTGAAGTCAGACACTGTTGTACTTGTGCCAGGTGAAGTCAGACACTGTTGTTCTTGTGCCAGGTGAAGTCAGACACTGTTGTACTTGTGCCAGGTGAAGTCAGACACTGTTGTACTTGTGCCAGGTGAAGTCAGACACTGTTGTTCTTGTGCCAGGTGAAGCCAGACACTGTTGTACTTGTGCCAGGTGAAGTCAGACACTGTTGTTCTTGTGCCAGGTGAAGCCAGACACTGTTGTTCTTGTGCCAGGTGAAGTCAGAGATTGTTGTTCTTGTGCCAGGTGAAGTCAGACACTGTTGTTCTTGTGCCAGGTGAAGCCAGACACTGTTGTTCTTGTGCCAGGTGAAGTCAGACACTGTTGTTCTTGTGCCAGGTGAAGCCAGACACTGTTGTTCTTGTGCCAGGTGAAGTCAGAGATTGTTGTTCTTGTGCCAGGTGAAGTCAGACACTGTTGTACTTGTGCCAGGTGAAGTCAGAGACTGTTGTACTTGTGTCAGGTGAAGTCAGAGACTGTTGTACTTGTGCCAGGTGAAGCCAGACACTGTTGTACTTGTGCCAGGTGAAGTCAGACACTGTTGTTCTTGTGCCAGGTGAAGCCAGACACTGTTGTTCTTGTGCCAGGTGAAGTCAGAGATTGTTGTTCTTGTGCCAGGTGAAGTCAGACACTGTTGTACTTGTGCCAGGTGAAGTCAGAGACTGTTGTACTTGTGCCAGGTGAAGTCAGAGACTGTTGTACTTGTGCCAGGTGAAGTCAGACACTGTTGTACTTGTGCCAGGTGAAGTCAGACACTGTTGTACTTGTGCCAGGTGAAGTCAGACACTGTTGTACTTGTGCCAGGTGAAGTCAGACACTGTTGTACTTGTGCCAGGTGAAGTCAGACACTGTTGTACTTGTGCCAGGTGAAGTCAGAGACTGTTGTACTTGTGCCAGGTGAAGTCAGACACTGTTGTACTTGTGTCAGGTGAAGTCAGGGACTGTTGTACTTGTGTCAGGTGAAGTCAGACACTGTTGTACTTGTGCCAGGTGAAGTCAGACACTGTTGTACTTGTGTCAGGTGAAGTCAGAGACTGTTGTACTTGTGTCAGGTGAAGTCAGACACTGTTGTACTTGTGTCAGGTGAAGTCAGAGACTGTTGTACTTGTGTCAGGTGAAGTCAGACACTGTTGTACTTGTGCCAGGTGAAGTCAGAGACTGTTGTACTTGTGCCAGGTGAAGTCAGACACTGTTGTACTTGTGTCAGGTGAAGTCAGACACTGTTGTACTTGTGCCAGGTGAAGTCAGACACTGTTGTACTTGTGTCAGGTGAAGTCAGACACTGTTGTACTTGTGCCAGGTGAAGTCAGACACTGTTGTACTTGTGCCAGGTGAAGTCAGAGACTGTTGTACTTGTGTCAGGTGAAGTCAGACACTGTTGTACTTGTGCCAGGTGAAGTCAGACACTGTTGTACTTGTGCCAGGTGAAGTCAGAGACTGTTGTACTTGTGTCTGGTGAAGTCAGAGACTGTTGTACTTGTGTCAGGTGAAGTCAGACACTGTTGTACTTGTGCCATGTGAAGTCAGAGACTGTTGTACTTGTGCCAGGTGAAGTCAGACACTGTTGTACTTGTGTCAGGTGAAGTCAGACACTGTTGTACTTGTGCCAGGTGAAGTCAGAGACTGTTGTACTTGTGCCAGGTGAAGTCAGACACTGTTGTACTTGTGCCAGGTGAAGTCAGACACTGTTGTACTTGTGTTAGGTGAAGTCAGACACTGTTGTACTTGTGTCAGGTGAAGTCAGACACTGTTGTTCTTGTGCCAGGTGAAGTCAGACACTGTTGTACTTGTGTCAGGTGAAGTCACACACTGTTGTACTTGTGCCAGGTGAAGTCAGAGACTGTTGTACTTGTGCCAGGTGAAGTCACACACTGTTGTACTTGTGTCAGGTGAAGTCAGAGACTGTTGTACTTGTGTCAGGTGAAGTCAGAGACTGTTGTACTTGTGCCAGGTGAAGTCACACACTGTTGTACTTGTGCCAGGTGAAGTCAGACACTGTTGTACTTGTGTCAGGTGAAGTCAGACACTGTTGTACTTGTGTCAGGTGAAGTCAGACACTGTTGTACTTGTGTTAGGTGAAGTCAGAGACTGTTGTACTTGTGCCAGGTGAAGTCAGAGACTGTTGTACTTGTGCCAGGTGAAGTCAGACACTGTTGTACTTGTGTCAGGTGAAGTCAGAGACTGTTGTACTTGTGCCAGGTGAAGTCAGATACTGTTGTACTTGTGTCAGGTGATGTCAGACACTGGTGTACTTGTGTCAGGTGAAGTCAGACACTGTTGTACTTGTGTCAGGTGAAGTCAGATGTTGTTGTACTTGTGTCAGGTGAAGTCAGACACTGTTGTACTTGTGCCAGATGAAGTCAGACACTGTTGTACTTGTGCCAGGTGAAACCAGACACTGTTGTGGAGGTGTGGAAAGGTGGACAAGAGGCTGAGCTTGCCAAAGTCACAAAACTCGGGTACCGTGCCATCCTCTCATCCTGCTGGTATCTCAATGACATCAGCTACGGAAGTGACTGGAAGATCTTCTACAAGTGCGATCCACAGAACTTCAATGGTCTGTACAGTGGAGAATACTTACAATGATACTATTTCATGTTATCACTCAGCAATTTGGTATTTTGCCTGGTTTGCTGAGACTTAACAAGTGATTTGCCTTTGTTAGTCATACTAGTTGTGTTGCGTTTACCTCAAGATAATTATCAAATTTTATTTCTTCAGTGCATTATCCTTTTACATTACATGCCCTCTCCACCCCTTTTTGAGAGGATTTGTAAAAATATTTTAGAAATCATCCCAGAAATCACGGTGCATTGTGTACCCCATTTTCAAAACCTTGAGGACAGGCCTGAGTTTAACAAGATTTAACAAGATTGCCATACAAGGCAAAGGCCCAGATAGCAAGTGGACAAGGAAGTCATTGGCTTATCGATAGTCCAAAATGTTTTCATTTATGCGTATCCCGCTCTCCTGATATACATGTTAACCTTGTTTTTAAGCATTTTCACATTGCTAGCAGTTACACAATCTGTAGATAATTTGTTCCATTCATTGATTGTCCTCTGTGAGAATGAGTACTTCCTGATATCCAATCTACACTGATTCTTTACTAATGTTACCATATGTCCTCTAGTTCTATTATCTTTATTGAGTGAGAAAAAACATTTCTATAAATTTTTTCATACCCATTCAGTATCTTAAAAACTAAAATTTGATCTCTTCTTAACCGCTTTGTCTTTAGGGTTGTTTCAGTCATTCTTCATAACTAAGATCTCTCGACAGTATATCTTAATAGGAGCCGCTGACTCCTACTTGTTTTAACATTAAAAGGTTTTTGTTTTACTTAATTATGGTTATCTATACTGGTTTCAAATAAAGATGTATGCAAACTAGTATTATTATATGTGTATATATTTTATTTGTGTAAATGCACATCTCTATTGTTACATTATTTGTTATTTTTGGGGTCAAAAATAAACTTCTTGTTGTTCTCAGTTCTTGAATAATTTTAGTCACTCTCCTCTGTATTCTTTCAAGCGTATCTATATCCTTTTTGTGATATGGCTTCCAATCTTGTAATAATAATGTTTTTACAATGTATTTGGTGTTTTCATCAACAAGTATGGTGTGTCTGTTGCCATAGGAACGAGCAAGCAGAAAGAGCTTGTGATTGGTGGAGAGCTGTGTATGTGGGGGGAATGGGTTGACAGCACCAACGTCATCTCAAGGACTTGGTAGGTTAATTAAAAAGTACTAGTAAAAATACTCGTCCTCCAGACAGGGTAACTTAATTGTTCATAAGTGGTTCATTTCAGAATGGGCATTTAATATACCATGGTTCAAACTCTCCCTCCATCCCCCTCCCTCTTCCTCTCCACCCTTCCCATCTGCCGTCCCTCCCTTCTTTCCCTCTCTTTCCGTCCCACCCTCCCCTCAGCCATAGCTGCTACCTGATTACATTATCTGTATATTTTCACATCATGTGAGCCAACATTGAACAAATAGATCGTGCGGATCAACAGTAATACATCTTGATCTTGACAACAAAATCTTACCATGGGTGTGCATTATACAGTTATCTATATGCGAATTAATTGCCAAGGTAAGTTATTTTAGTGGGACTAGGCTTGTTATGAAACGTGCACAATCCAAAGAGGCTGCCACCAACCAACCAAGTCCTTTGTTTGATGTCCCAGAGGGTACTACAAACACAGCTGAGCCATAGTCAATTAGGGTGATGATGGGGACGCTAATCCATGTGGAATTTCTAAAAAAAAAACAATGTGTTATTCCTGGGGTATTGGCTGAACCCCTGAAAGTTTGGGGCCTGAGGTGCAACGCGTCTAGGAGGAGTAAGCTCCATTATAGTACGATCAGACCAAACAGAGAATCATTATGTTGTTTGACTTCAGACTTAGCAGATAATCGTTGTGTTGTATGACTTCAGACCTAACAGATAATCATTGTGTTGTTCGACTTCAGACCTAGCAGATAATCATTGTGTTATTTGATGTCAGGCCTAGCAGATAATCATTGTGTTGTGTGACTTCAGACCTAACTCAGAATGAGTTGTGTTGTGTGACTTCAGGCCTAACTGAGAATCATTGTGTTGTATGACTTCAGACCAAACTGAGAATCATTGTGTTGTGTAATTTCAGGCCTAGCAGATAAACATTGTGTTGTGTGACTTCAGATCTAACACAGAATCATTGTGTCGTTTGACTTCAGACCTAGCAGATAATCATTGTGTTGTATGACTTCAGACCTAACTGAGAATCATTGTGTTGTGTGACTTTAAACTTAACTGAGAATCATTGTGTTGTGTGACTTTAAGCTTAACTGAGAATCATTGTGTTTTGTGACTTCAGATCTAACTGTGAATCATGTGTTTTGTGACTTCAGGCCACGTGGCTCCGCCGTTGCGGAGCGACTGTGGAGTGCGGAGGAGGTGAAGGACGTTGGAGCTGCAGAGACTCGTCTGGAGGAGCACAGATGTCGTCTCATCAGGTTCACTTTATGTCAATTTCTACTCCACTTAACTGACAGTGGCTCTACCAAATCAGCTCTCAATCCCACATTGGCAGTGGCTCTAGCATATCATCTCTCAGTCCTACGTTGGCAGTGGCTCTACCATATCATCTCTCAGTCCTACGTTGGCAGTGGCTCTACCATATCGTCTCTCAATCCCACGTTGACAGTGGCTCTACCATATCATCTCTCAATTCCACGGCAGCCGCACTCCCTAAGGGTGGCTGTTCCTGCCTGTTGCCTTTCACAG
Source organism: Lamellibrachia satsuma (assembly GCA_033239005.1). Classification (NCBI taxonomy): domain Eukaryota; kingdom Metazoa; phylum Annelida; class Polychaeta; order Sabellida; family Siboglinidae; genus Lamellibrachia; species Lamellibrachia satsuma. Next base: position 1,434,216 of record BSQZ01000032.1, read on the forward strand.
TCATACTTCACTAATCTACTCACTCCAAGACATTCACTGTCATACTTCACTAATCTACTCACACCAAGACATTCACAGTCATATTTCATTAATCTACTCACACCAAGACATTCACTCTCGTACTTCATTAATCTACTCACACCAAGACATTCACTGTCATATTTCGTCAATCTACTCACTCACTCCCAAGACATTCACTGTCATATGTCATTAGTCTACTCACACCAAGACATTCACTGTCATACTTCATTAATCTACTCACCAAGACATTCACTGTCACACTTCACTAATCTACTCACCTCAAGACATTCACTGTCATACTTCACTAATCTACTCACACCAAGACATTCACAGTCACACTTCACTAATCTACTCACACCAAGACATTCACTGTCATACTTCGTTGGTCTGGAAGGAATTGGCACTGCTTGCTGACATCCTTGTTTTATTAATATTTACTATTATATTTTGGTGTTAATACATCATTATTAAACATTAGAATTTACATAGAGAAAACAGAGCGTTTATTGACATGGACCGAGATTGGATGGGCAATGGGTACAATGAAGCAGTGGAAGTTCTCAATCAAGCAGGCTGCTTAGTCAGAACTTGAGAAGTTTAGTGAACAAAGGCCAAAATATGTTGCATAAATTGAGTAGACATAAACAGCATGGCCATACCTTATTGGCAAATATGTATAGGATTAGGTGTTTACAAATAGATTTCATTTGGTGAGCAAATATTGTCAAACTACAGACACTTGTGACGTAGGGTTATCTTAGCTCTAACAGTTCGGCGTGGCCCATGAAATAAAGATGCTATGTGTTCAATAAGGTTTTCCTAGTAAACCACTGGTATGACAATCTTAATTGTGGTTTTATTAGCTATTATAGGTGCATAGGTCCCAAACCATGACTTGTTTCTCTTTAATGTATAACAATCTGCCTTCTCTGTACTTTCACTTTGCCACATGCTTTTTATGCTTCTTATCATAATATTGAACATTCCTCAGGATAGTTTGTTTTCATGTTGAAACATTTCTTTTAACATATCCAAAAGGTTTTTACTTCAGTAGAAGTTTTTGCCATCTTCTCAAGACAGCTTTGTCAATACTAATGATGTCCTGGTCAGATGATGTCATCATACATACTAGAGACAGGAAGATTGTTTAAGACCAAACTAGAAGAACACAAGAAAGATGTGAAGAATTCACCAAGAGTCCACCCTCGCAGACCACACAACCACCAAGAACCATCTGATAGACTGAGAGGGAGTCAAAGTTGTAGACAGGGAGTCACATAGAACAAATGAAAGAAGCCATATGGATACATAAGACACACATACAAAGGCAGCGATCAATCGAAACGAGGGAAACTACAAATTTCGACATGTCTATGATGACGTCGTTCTACCAGCACGTCAAAGCCATCTTGAGAAGATGGTGAAAACTTCTACTGGGGAAAAACCTTTTGGATATGTTAAAAAATGTTTCAACATGCATCATCATAATCACACCATTTATGCAGATTTTGAAGGAACACCCAGACTCTAAATAGTAAGTGCCTTTAGATAAAGGTTTTGTTTGCTATTGAATGATGGAAGCTAAATAGTGCGGTCTGTTTTGTTTTGTTAACATTCAATTACAAAGCTAGCCAAGTTTTATTATTAAATTCAAGCTTGAATTAAAGTTAGGATTGTCTAAACCCCAACATATTAGAGCTAGGATTGTCTAAACCCCAAAGTATTAGAGCTACGATTATTGCATAAACCCCAATGTATTAGAGCTATGATTGTCTAAGCTGCAATGTATTAGAGCTAGGTTGTCTAAACCATAATGTATTCGAGCTAGAATACATAGACCATGATGTACCAGGAGTTAGTCTTTGTATGTAGTGTTCATACCTGTTTGTGCATGCGTGTACAAAAATAAATAAATGTAAACAGACATTCACAGTACCTCTAAGCAATGATCTCTGCTTGCATGCAAGTATGTGGAGTAAAGCCATTTGTTGTTTCAGTCGCGGCCTTCAAGCAGAGCCAGTGAGTGGCCCAGGCCGCTGCCGCCACGAGTACGACCCGGGCCAGTGAAGTAGCCATTACTGGGCCTGTGGTCAATGCCACATCAACTACTGTGTCACTCGTTGGTTGTTGCTGCTGCTTAGTGTGTTTATTGAGTCTAGTTATTCAGGGGATCATATTTTTACTTTCTTTTCAGGAACATATCCATTGACAATGGGGTTGGTTATTCTCAGACATATCACGGTGGATATATTTTCTTATGCGTTTTAACTTTACTTACATTCCATGACATTGTTTTTGTTATTAGCAAGACAGTTTTGTTCCATAACTATTTTAGTTGTATATTCGTTAAATGTCACTGTTAATCATGTTATACTGCCTGTGATGTTGTGACCATCGTTAACCAGTGTCTACTCCACCACTGAGGTTGACCATCATGTAATCATGCTCTACGCAATTATGTAACGACCCACTGTGATAATGATACTGAATAAAAACTTCCTTTACGATGTGATCTGTATAAAAATATTTCTGTGATCTAAACAAGATCATTTTCCCCAAAAGTGCTTTGCCTAACATTAGATGTGATACTATTTTGTTACATGTATTAATGATCTGTGAAATGACAAGCTCTTTCTTTGCATGATCAGTATCTGCATCGTTTCATGGTTGATACTAATTATATAAACGAATGGCTGTTGGAAGAAATCAAGAATATCACGAGAGGTTGGGGGAACTGTTAGTACTCTAACTCTGCTGTCTATTGACGTAAATTGGGTCATTACATTTAAAGATCTGTAGTTAATTAGATAGCTGTATCATTTAGTGTGCAAAGTTATTCTTGAAAATTAGCTGTATCATTTAGTGTTCAAAGTTATTCTTGAATTTTTTTAAGATAATTTTATTTTTTTAGATAAAAACTTTTTTACACATTTTTCAAATGAATAATATTTTATATTTGTAATGCTACATTAGAACACTTGTACATGTGTAGTGCTACCAATAGGTGTTGTGCATGTGGTGGTAGTTTGCTTTTGTGATCCATTTTAGACAAAAGCTTGGGTGGATTAATAAAATAGTTTGCCTCTGCGTCTGTAGTCTCTCTTATTATGTCAATCAATCAAATCAATCAATAAAATTTTATTGTTGCAACTACAACATTAATAACAAAATGATGTGATACAAACAAAAATAATGTTTATATAATATTTGTATAGCCCGTTTTTTTCAAATGTCTAACTCCCTTATTGAATTTCCATTTCCCCATGTTTGTATTCCATATGTTATGTGACTTTGGATTAAGTTGTAGTAGAGAGATTTAATGCATTGTGTGGTTAAACAATTTTTCCCTCTGTTAATTGCAAAATTGCTCTAGATATTTTAGAGCTGATTACATTAATATGTTTATTCCATGTTAAATGTTTATCAATATATATTCCTAAAAAGTTCACCGAGTCTTCCTTGTCATGTTTACCGATATGATTAATAATTTAATTATTTATTGTAATACAATTGTCCACCTGGTATTTACTATTTGGGGGGCTAAATATGCAAAAGTTTGTCTTCATTATTTAAAGATAATTTATTGGCACAAAGCCAGTCATATGTTTCAGTTCCCGGTTTATATTATTAATTGAAGTGTTAATATCAATATTTGGATATGATTAGTAAACAGTTGTATCATCAGCGAAAGACAATAACTTTAAACATGTTGAATTTTTTATATTGTTTATATAAATTAAAAATAAAAATGGTCCTAATATGGAACCTTGTACTCCATTTATTGTGGTTTTAGAGACGATTTACATTTATGTATCTCGGTGTATTGTTTACAATTTGATAGGTAATTGGCAAACCATTTATTACTTATTCCCCTAATTCCATAAACATTTTATTTGTACAATAAAGTGTCATGATTAATTGTATCGAATGCCTTTGAGAGGTTCAATAACACAGCCAGTGTAAGATCTTTTGTTATTTTATCATTTGCCTCTGCGTTATCCTTGAGCAGATGCAGTATTGGATGGATAGTAGTTTTTAGCACGTAACCCGTACTGATGTTTATATAAAACATTGTTTTTTCTAAAAACAGTCTAAAAAAATTTTCTTTTTAAAAAGCAGGTCAAATACTTATGGGTCTATAATTATTAAACATTTTGTTGTTTCCAGATTTAAAAACGAATTATTTTTGCAACTTTTAAGTTAACAGGGACAATGCCTGTAACAGAGGATTTATTTATTATATTGCAATAGTTTAGTGGATAAACCATTGAATCCTTCTCTACATTTAGCTTTTTAAGTTTTTGCACTGTTCTTACAATTTCAGTAGTGTCCGAGAACGCATGACAAAAGTTACAGGATAGTTTCCTTGGAAGGTGTGTATCAAACTGTTTAACAGGGGGAGCCACTGAATCACTGATTTCCCTATTCCAATGAAGTGTTAAATTCTTCTGCAATTTGATTTAGGTTTGATTTCTATTGATATATAAATGAAGGTTTCAGGTAATTTAGAGCAGTCTTCATATATTGCTAGTCGTAATATAGCCCATATTTCTTTGATATTGTGCTTATGTTCATCTAACATCTTTGTAAAGTATTTAGTTTTCCCTATTCATTTAATCTTATTGAAAACTCTGCAGTACTCTTTATACTTGTTTACCATTTCTGGATTAAGTTTATTTAATTTTTATTCTATGTAATTTCACTTTATTTACTGATAAAGTCAAAATGTCTGATGTAATCCAAGGTTCTCGTTTAATATATTTTCTGTTGACCGACATATTTCACTGGACAAGATTTTTCAAAAAGTGTATATAATAGCATAAAGTTATATGTTTTATTTGTATCAGCAGTGGATAGTTCAGTTGAGTAATCAGCATTGGCCAGTAGATTTATGAATGTTAAAATGTTTTTTGTCAATTGACGCACTTGCTTATATGTTGATTTTTGTGGACGAGATGTACCATATATTATATGAAATATTCCAAAACAATCTGTCATTACAGCACAGCTGGTTGTCTTATAACATTTTTATTCTGCCTGATGTTTAGTCTAAGCATGAATACCTGGTTCATTAACAACAAAGTAACCGTACAATCTGCACAAGAACAAATATGTATAATTTAATAATAACTTATTGTATTATACATATTGAATGTTATGGAATAAAGATCTGGAGCTTGCTTTCCAAACGGAAACAGGTTCTACCCCCAAGGTATCCAATACTTATTTTCTTTAAAAGGGAAATAATATCACACTTGTTACCCTGAGCAAAAAGTCTAGGATTATAGAGGGCATAGTAGATTTTTTTCTTATAGAAAACTACAGATTCTATAGAAATAGTTTACATCTAGTCAATTTTTTTTTAGCTTTGTATAAAATTCTACAGAGCCTATCAGAATATTGTACAGAAAACAATAGAATACTGCTGTGTAGAATATTTTTTGAATTCTACACAGCTGTGCCTGCAAAAACTTTTCATTCTCTTCCTTAGAGAAAATTAGTACAACACTTGTTGGGAATGTCTTTATCATAAAAGTTAAATTCAACAACAGTGACAACATATTTTGTGGCATATTACGAACATTTATTGTGGTTAAATAATATTTTTTATATACCTGCACAAGATGTTCCTTAACCTTTTTTGTACCAGTAACAAAAAATCTACAAACCACCATGATCACAGCAAATGCTAAACAAGACTGTTTTGTTACAAAATAAATCATGTATACAACAAATCAAAATAATCTTGTTACATTTTTATATCACAGCTTAAAACATGCAGTTTTCCCACATAATTAACCACTATAAATTATGATTCTGACAGCCCAGAAAATCTGAGTGTTCTTCCATGACAATATATTGGGGCATACCACCAAGCCAGCAATACTGACGCCAATGTATGGGTGAGGAATATAGGAACTGTAGAAAGATGGCGATCAACACACAGGTACAGAAGGTATGTATGGAGGAGGGAGTAGGCTTCGTAGACACGTGGTTAAACTTTGTGGGAAGAGGTGACTTTTTCATGAGAGATGGACTTCATCTGACAGGGAAGGGCGCTGCAGTTCTTGCGTGTGAGTTTGTCAGAGTTGTCGACGAGGGCACAGGTACCATAAATTATTTAAACTAGATGCGCAGGGGGAACTGACAGAGAAAACTCAAAGGAGTACTACTACAAATACACATCCAAAGAAATGTTCACCAATAATTTCAGACAATGAACTTAAATGTGTATGCTTAAATGCCAGGAGCATAGTAAATAAAAAAAGTGAGTTAGACATTATGGTAGCAGATATTGATCCTCATGTAATAGGCATCACAGAATCATGGGCAAATGAAGATATACTAGATGCTGAGTTAGCACTGACAGGCTATGTAATGTTTAGGAAGGATAGACGAGAAAGAAGGGGAGGTGGAGTAATTTTGTATATTAAAGAATCTATCCAAGCATATGAAATTAACCTGAAAAGTGAAGCAGATAGTGTGGAAGCAATTTGGTGTAACATAGTTACCAGGAACTCAACATTAACAAAAGGAGTAGTTTATCGTAGTCCTAACATAGGACAAGAGGAAGATGTAAAATTACGAAAGGCGATAAGGGAGGTGAGCAAGGGAGAATGTGTTATAATGGGTGATTTTAACCATGGCCATATACAATGGGAATCATTAGAGAGTGCTGGAGGGGACGACCATCAGTTTCTACTTCTAACACAGGATTGTTTCCTTACTCAACATGTCTTGGAACCAACCAGAGGTGGGAATGTGTTAGATTTAATTTTGTCTTCTCAAAATGAATTAGTTGACAATGTTAAAGTACACGAACCTTTGGGTTCAAGTGACCATAACCAAATCCATTTTAATATAAAAGTAAAAACAGGGAATACATATAAAATACAATGCAGGAGGAACTTCAACAAAGGCAAATATAAAGTGATGAGAACATATCTAGCAAGTATAGATTGGAATAACTTGCTGAAGAACAAGGCAGCAACAGAATGCTGGACTTGTTTAAAATATGAGATTGAGGGCATTATTGAGAAATTTATTCCATTAAGAAAACAAGGGAAAAGATCCAGGAAAAAACACCTGTCAAAAGAAGCTATTAGAAAAATTGCTCACAAACAGATGCTGTGGAGGGTCTATAAACACACTGGAAATGTAGAAGACTACACAAACTACAAAGAGGCACTTAACCTAGCTACAACTGAAATTAGAAAATCTAAAAGAACCTTTGAAAAAAAATTGGCAGGTAATATAAAAAATGACAGCAAGAGTTTCTATGCTTATGTAAGGAGTAAATAGAAAGTTCGAGATAAGGTCGGACCACTGGAAAACAACAGTGAAAACGTAATTTCAGATGGGTTCCAAATGGCAGAGATCCTGAATGAGTATTTCAGCTCAGTTTTTACCACAGAAGATATCAGCTCACTTCCAGTTCCATTGACTAAATTTGAGGGCAATAAATCAGAACATTTAGGGCAGTTATTTGTAACTCGTGAAATGATAGCAAAGAAAATTAAGAAGATGAAAGATACTAAATCACCTGGAGTTGATGGGATACCACCAAAACTGCTAAAGGAAATTGTTGGTCAAATTAGTACACCACTTGCAAACTTATTTAACTTGTCACTAGAAGAAGGAATAGTTCCTTCAGAATGGAAAGAAGCAAACATTACGCCGCTATTTAAGAAGGGATTGAGGAAGAAGCCAGAAAATTACAGACCAGTGAGTTTAACATCAGTTGTATGTAAATTACTCGAAACATTAATTAGAGACCACATGGTGGAATTCCTCGTAAAACATAAATTAATAAATACATCTCAACATGGATTCCTAAAAGCAAGGTCATGTCTAACCAATCTCTTATGTTTCTTAGAAGAAATTACAAAGTGGGTAGATGACGGGTCACCAGTGGATGTTGTCTACTTAGATTTTCAGAAAGCTTTCGATAAAGTGCCACATCAAAGATTGTTATTTAAACTAAAAGCCCATGGTATAGGCAATGATGTAATCAACTGGATAGAAAAGTGGCTTAAACACAGAAGACAGAGAGTAATAGTAGATGGTGAGATTTCAAACTGGAAATCTGTTTTGAGTGGGGTACCACAGGGATCAGTATTAGGCCCTATACTGTTTTTACTATATATAAATGATTTGGAGGATGACATATCTAGCAAAGTATTCAAATTTGCAGATGACACAAAAGTATTCAGAAAGGTTACTAATGATACAGATAACCAAAGTTTACAAGATGATCTGGAAAAATTAGTTAAATGGTCAGAAAAATGGCAAATGTTATTCAATTTTGGGAAGTGTAAATGTATACACGTAGGACATGGAAATATGGATGAGGAATATAAAATGGGGGATGCTGTACTAGGTAGAACCACACATGAAAAGGATTTAGGAGTAACATTTAATGCTGACATGAAAGTTTCAGAGCAATGTGGGATTGCTGCTTCGAAAGGAAATCAAATTCTAGGGCTAATTAGGAGAACTATCACGTATAAGGAGAAACATCTAATTGTACCCCTGTACAAAGCAATAGTTAGACCACATTTGGAATATTGTATTCAAGCATGGAGGCCATATCGTAAAAAAGACAAAGATAAGCTAGAAAGAATACAACGAAGAGCAACTAAGATGATTCCAGAATTAAGAGACCTTAGTTACGAAAGTCGCTTATTACAATGTGGTTTGACAACACTAGAGACCAGGAGACTAAGAGGAGACCAAATAGAAGTGTTTAAAATAGTGAACGGTTATGAGGATGTTGATAGGAATATGTTCTTCAAACTTAAAGAAGGCAGTAGAACCTGAGGACACAAAGCAGCATTAGTTAAGGAGCAGTATAGGTTGGACATGAGAAAGTACTCTTTCTCACAGAGGGTGATAAATGAATGGAACAAACTGCCAAATGATTGTGTTAATGCTAATAGTGTGAATATGTTTAAAAATAGAATTGACAGATATTTGATAAGGGCGGGCTACACATAGATGAGAAAATTGTTGGACTCTCGATAAGCCAATGGCTTCCTTGTCCACTTGCCATCAGGAACTTGTTGTTCGAGATGGCAATCTTGTTAAATCTTGTTAAAATGTAAACCATAGATGAATAAAACACAAACTTGCCATTTACTAGACAGCAATTCCAACAACCAACATGAAAGGTGATATACAAGCCACGAGTCATGAAGATCACAATTATTTGTTACTTGGTGTGTTTGCCAGGTGGCAGCACAGTGTAGTAACACGTGTAGTAACACATAACATGTTTGTACAGTGATGTGTATATCTTATTTTGTGGGTCATGCACACAAACAATAACAATTTTATTGAGAAAAACCTTATATCAACAATAAACCAAAGTAGACAATGCCTGAGGTTAGCATGTACGTACAATAACAATTTTATTGAGAAAAACCTTATATCAACAATAAACCAAAGTAGACAATGCCTGAGGTTAGCATGTACGTACAGTCAAATATGTCAAGAAGAGGCTTGCATTGCGTGTGTGGTTGAAGACGGCCCAGAGACAAGTTACACCGTTCATATGTTATAATATAACTAACACTACATAACATACAGCACATGGTTAACATGTATTATACTACTTCATTGAGGCATAGTTGACCACACTAGTGACATACACCAATATGCTAAAATGTAATCTACCACTACCATAATATTTGGAATGTAACCAGTTAATCTTGACTATAATGTAAACATCATTATTACGCTTGTGTGAAAACATGATGAACTGTAAGAGATTTCTGGTAATCAGTTGTAAAAAATCTGACACAAGAATTGGTACCCGGTGTGGTATAGAAAAGTGACCCCTGGTATAGAAAAGGAACCCCAGGGTCACTTTTCTATATGGAATTGTGACCCCGGGATTACTTCAACCCGGGGTAACTTTGACAGAGTTCACCAACTTCGTTGAACTTTTCATAGTACAACTGACAAGACTAATCATTCTGGACGATTTTGACATCCACTATGGAAAGTCCAGAAACAAAGACTCCAACGATTTCTCTGATCTTCTACATACCAACAGCACGTTCGTCTTCCCACACATGCCATCAGGAATATTCTGGACCTCGTAATCATGCCATCCTCTGGAAGCATTGTGACAAAAGTGACGGTGGGCTCCTTGCTCCTGTCGTACACTGCACACTTCAAGCACCAACACCGAATGGAATGACTCTCAATAGGACCTGAAGTCACACAACACAATGACTCTCAATGGGGCCTGAAGTTACACAATACAATGACTCTCAATGTAGCCTGAAATCACACAACACATACGTACAGTGACTCTCAATGGGGCCAAGTCACACAACACAATGACTATCACTGAAGGCTGAAGTCACACAGCATTGTGCTCGTGCTGTTGGTGAGAAAATCAATCAACTTTCTGAATAAATACAATATTCTGGGTATTATACAATAATGTTTGTTTACGGTTATTCTGATGTGACCACTTGTGAAGCCAGTGATCGATATATAATCATGGCTACTCAATAAAAAATATTATAGCTCTATCAAAAACCACAAAGAAAAGGGTAAATACTGTACAATGTGGGGTAATACAGTACCCAAATTTAGGAATAATGTCAAGCATTCTGCTCTGTTTTATGAACATGAATTGACTGAAGATTATTAAGTCACTTTCAGTAATAACCAGGGCTTAATTTCCTTTTCCAACTTCATAGACAAGTTGACTGAATGTCTCCAGGCCGCGCAATACGCTCCAGATGCTGTTCCCTGCCAGTTTGGCCGACCCAGACGACAGACTGTAATTAAGGGCATCTGGTTAACAAAGAATTAGTTAAACTGCAAGTATTTGTTAGAATTGGTAAATTGCAATAATTAATGCCATATGGTTTATCAGTCTGCGTTATGCCCTATATTCCCGTTGGCGCGCTCAAGCCGACTAAACACGTTAATTGTCGATGGCGTTGTACTTGTACTTAATGACAATGTTGACTATAGTGTACCTTTGGAAAACTGTAGTTGTTTGTTATAAAAAAGACAAATGTATAATAATTTTGTCAACAAAACAACATTCTTAGAAATTAAGGTAAATTAAAAACATGATTTAAACGAAACAAAAATAAAAGTGTCAAAACAAGAATTCCATTTAAAATCCCTAATGCACGCCCGGTTACTAGTCGAGTCGAGTCACATGAACCTCATGTGATGCCCTGACTTATGTCACGCGGCGTTTATGTGACTCGTAACATGGCGTTCTCAGGGGGTGTTGTCGGTGCAATTTCCTCGCGTTTCGTGTATTTAGGTCTTACGTTTTTATGGCTACTTCTTCCACACTGCACTAGCTACCCTGGCGTTCAGCAGACGGTCGGCCAACCGTGGCCTCTGCCACAAAGCTACAAACCCGGCACAAACGTGCAGTCTGTGAACGCCGATACTTTTCAGTTTCGCGTTGCGGGCAAGGACTGTGAACTATTACGGGCGGCATTTGTTCGCTATTACAAGTTGACATTTCGAACGACTGCCGACAGCAAAGCAGCACCGTTGTACAGGGATGACGTGTTGAGGTTCCAGGCGAAGGGTGAACCCAGTGTGCAGGCATGGGAACAGGAGAATTTATATGAAGCTGGCGGGGAAGTTGGTCTTGGAAGTCTCGATGTGGAAGTCGAGCAGGAGTGTGCCGAGATAGGTTATCCATCACTCGACATGGACGAGTCTTGTATGTTTACAAATAAATTGGACTTTTTACATTTAATAGTTATTTAAATCGTTTTATTATGTATTTAATTGATTACATTTTTAACAGCATAGTTTTATCGTCCAACAGACTAATGCCAGGCCGACTAACTTCCCAAGCCCAAGCCCAAGGGCAAGGCAAGAAAAAGGTGGACATAGCTAGCCATGCCCGTGTTGTTCTCATTGTAGTTATTTATTAGTCCAAAGTGTGTTTACAGCATGAAAATGTTTTGTTACTGTTACTTTTATATATTTTTGTAATAATTTTAGCTACACAGCTGCTCCCAGTGGTGTATGTCTGTTGCGGTCTGCTGTATTCACTTGAGCAGAATGGGCGACCAGAACATACAAGTATTACATAACTCAGAGGAGCCATGTCGCTGCAATCATTACAAGATGCAAATAATTAACAGAACAAAATATTTCTGTACAGTAAGCAATATTTGGAGTAATAAATGATTGAAATGAGAACAACAAGGCTATCTCAGTCCATAGTCTGCCATTTAGTCTGTCCCATTTTTACAGGTGTACAGTAGCGAACATTAACCAGTACAACATGTGCATTGCAATTATGGTACGCCATTAATGACAGCGATTCACCAGGACAATAATTCACCATAAAAAAATACCAACTTGCTGTTTAAATACTTCTTAATGTACTTCATAAATGCTTCACTCTGCCCTACTCCCCGGCCAGTGTATCAAACAAAACAGTGAAAGTGATGGTAAAGTTTAGTCTCGTAATAGATTTATGACTATGGTTTATGATTTGCCCATCAGATGCCCTTACTGTTTCGTCTGGGTTGGCCAAACTGGTTGGGAACAGCATCTGGGGCGTCCTGCGAGGCCTGGAGACATTCAGTCAACTTGTCTATGAAGTTGGAGAAGGCACTGTAAGTTATGGTTATTACTGAAGGTGACATAATAATCTTACAGTCAATTTAAGTTCATAAAACACTTCACATTATTCCTAAATTTAGGTAAGTTGTACAGATAAAAGTCCGATAGTTAACTTGATTTTACAGCCTTTGACAGAGCTATATAAAGTGCCCCCTCTGAGAAGCCACGACTATGTCACTGGCTTCATTATTCATAAATGTTCAGATTGGCAGCATCATTAAATGCACTATCTTGTATAATGCCAAAAAGATTGTATTTATTCACAAAGTTGATTGATTTCCTCACCTTCAGCACCAGATCAATGACACGGAGGTGCGTGACTACCCCAGGTTTGCCCACCGGGGCGTCTTACTGGATACATCCAGACACTTCCTCAGTCTACGCTCCATCTTACAGAACCTGGTGAGTTAATTCTACTTTTTTTTTATTTTATTAGATCACAAGTGCAGTACATTATGGTGAAGGCAGTGGTGCAAAAGAACAATTCAAATTACATTTTATGCCACTAATATTTGTTCAGGATGCTGTTGTGGTCATTATTTTGACAGTATCACGCTAACACCCGCACAAGCACATTGTTTTGCTTCACATGACTGGACATCTGTAATCCAATGGATAGTCAAAAATAGAAGATACATTCACAGTGATGGGCTCTTTTGCATCCTCTATTTCATGCCATTATATGTTGTATATATGTGATAAAACGTTCTACGTTTGTTTCTATTGTGTACTCGGCAAGGTTTGATGGCTGGTTTTCAGGATGCGATGGCTTATAACAAGATGAATGTGTTTCACTGGCACATTGTCGATGACCAGTCATTTCCCTACGAGAGTAGAACTTATCCACAACTTAGTGTGCAGGTAGGTGTACTTTACTCGTGGCCTCAAATAACTTGTCTGGGAACAAACACAGCAGTAGGTTTCATTGATTGATGGTTAAGTTCATTCCTGCAGACATTGTATTCTTAACCCATACCTGGTTATTAATTATATTCCATGTTCTACCCACTAGCACTTTAACATTGATGGTTAAGTTCATTCCTGCAGACATTGTATTCTTAACCCATACCTGGTTATTAATTATATTCCATGTTCTACCCACTAGCACTTTAACATTGATGGTTAAGTTCATTCCTGCAGACATTGTATTCTTAACCCATACCTGGTTATTAATTATATTCCATGTTCTACCCACTAGCACTTTAACATTGTTGAATGTAGAATTGTATATATATATATATATATGACAACAACAGTATTAAAAACTGTTTTCCATATAAATAAGAAAGCATTTATGTCTGGCAAACTTGTACAATGGACAAAATGAATGGAACAAATTATGTACATATTGTATAACTGCTAGCAGTATGAATATGTTTAAAAACAAGGTTGACACATATCTCAGTTATACATAGATGAAAAATGTTGGAGTTGCCATCATGGCCTTTGCCTTGGATGGCAGTCTTGGTAAATCTTAAATCTATAATTATTTTGTTTCCTCTACAATACTGTGTCCTATATGACATATGATTTCACTGTTTTGTTGTTTAAAATTACTCTGTTTAAAATTAACTTAATTTGTTGTCAAAATATTGTTCATAGGGGGCCTACCAGCCTGTGTACACACACGTTTACACACAGGAGAATGTTGTTTGTAGGGGGCCTACCAGCCTGTGTACACACACGTTTACACACAGGAAAATGTGAAGATGATCATTGAGTATGCGCGTCTGCGGGGCATCCGGGTAGTTCCAGAGTTTGACACCCCTGGTATGTGGCAGCAAATCCTATTGTTGTTGCCCCTTTCGCATGTTTACCCGAGACCTGCCCATCCCCATTTGTATGCAGTTCAGTATGTCCACCCCTGATTCAAACCAACACTGTGAAATTTTTTTTCATATTAAACATCTTTATTTTCGTAGTGTATACCTAATATGTGAATCTTTAACCAGTTGCATTTGAAAATTGTATTTTCGGGGCTCTATAGATGACATTTTATGTTATGTAGAATACTGAATTGATCTGGTATTACCTTCTACACATGATATAGCTCACTCTGAGTCATTGGGCAAAAGTCAGCCAGACCTACTCACCAAGTGCTACTCAAAGGGCGTGTTCAGTGGCAACTATGGACCCATCAACCCCATTGTCAACTCTACCTACACTTTCTTGACAGGACTGGTGGCGGAATTGTCTGAGGTCTTTCCGGACCACTATTTCCACCTTGGTGGGGACGAGGTCCCCTTTGATTGCTGGTAGGTGTGGCTGTGTCAATTGTCATCGGATTGTATTTTATACTTGTAGCATTTATGTTGGTGAGGAAATGGTGACTGGATATTAACAAAGTCAATGTAGATTCTTAGGTAAACTTAGATAAAGTTGAAATCAGAGTGATCCTAATTTAATGAAACAAATTTCTTGTACTGTGATTGATAGTGTTACTTTTATTAGTAATGCTGATGACAGTGAAATGGTTGTGTATATTTGTGTTTTCCAGGGAAAGCAACCCAGACATCACAAAGTTCATGAACAAAACAGGAATGGGCAAGGACTATGCAAAACTGGTACAATACTACATACAGAGGTGAAATAATATAAATATATTCATCATAAGTATACTTTATATGGCTGCAGACTGGGTTTACATTATGTATAGCCAGTTCTAATTTTCAGTGCAATTGTGTGTGTGTGTGTGTGTGTGTGTGTGTGTGTGTGTGTGTGTGTGTGTGTGTGTGTGTGTGTGTGTGTGTGTGTGTGTGTGTGTGTGTGTGTGTGTGTGTGTGTGTGTGTGTGTGTGTGTGTGTGTGTGTGTGTGTGTGTGTGTGTGTGTGTGTGTGTGTGTGTGTGTGTGTGTGTGTGTGTGTGTGTGTGTGTGTGTGTGTGTGTGTGTGTGTGTGTGTGTGTGTGTGTGTGTGTGTGTGTGTGTGTGTGTGTGTGTGTGTGTGTGTGTGTGTGTGTGTGTGTGTGTGTGTGTGTGTGTGTGTGTGTGTGTGTGTGTGTGTGTGTGTGTGTGTGTGTGTGTGTGTGTGTGTGTGTGTGTGTGTGTGTGTGTGTGTGTGTGTGTGTGTGTGTGTGTGTGTGTGTGTGTGTGTGTGTGTGTGTGTGTGTGTGTGTGTGTGTGTGTGTGTGTGTGTGTGTGTGTGTGTGTGTGTGTGTGTGTGTGTGTGTGTGTGTGTGTGTGTGTGTGTGTGTGTGTGTGTGTGTGTGTGTGTGTGTGTGTGTGTGTGTGTGTGTGTGTGTGTGTGTGTGTGTGTGTGTGTGTGTGTGTGTGTGTGTGTGTGTGTGTGTGTGTGTGTGTGTGTGTGTGTGTGTGTGTGTGTGTGTGTGTGTGTGTGTGTGTGTGTGTGTGTGTGTGTGTGTGTGTGTGTGTGTGTGTGTGTGTGTGTGTGTGTGTGTGTGTGTGTGTGTGTGTGTGTGTGTGTGTGTGTGTGTGTGTGTGTGTGTGTGTGTGTGTGTGTGTGTGTGTGTGTGTGTGTGTGTGTGTGTGTGTGTGTGTGTGTGTGCAATTAAACACCTGATAAACATGTGGCCACATTTCGTTTTGTAAAATATCCATTTTACTTCTCTTGGTTTGACTGAAAGGTATCAACTATAGCAACACAATCATAAACCTGTAATAGAACATGTCCACATTACAGAATTATCAATGTAATGACTGATGTTTGAAGGTTGGTTGAGATTGTGGCCAAGAAGAACATGAATTCCATCGTTTGGCAGGAAGTGGTCGATGATGGCATGACGGACACACAGACATTGGGGGTCAGTGGTGTGAAGGTAAGACAATTGGACATTGGTCAAACAACTTTTTTCCATTACTTCACCACATCGTTCTTAAAGGTGGCAAAGGAGACTAAATGAAAGATACAGAGACACCAACTTTTCAAACTAAGACAGCTTTACAAACTGAAACATCAATTGTACACTAAGTAACACCAACTTTTCATACTGAGACACCAACATTACACACTGGAAAATCACCTTTACACATTGAAACACTGATTATGCAAATTCAAACAATAACTTTATAAACTTGTAATCAGCTTTGAGCAATACTGTAAACAGATAATTGAATGTTGTGAAGATAGTTTCTTGAACACTGTATTTGTGTCAGGTGAAACCAAACATTGTTGTATTTGTGCCAGATAAAACCAGACATTTTGTACTTGTGCCAGGTGAAGTCAGACACTGTTGTACTTGTGCCAGGTGAAGTCAGACACTGTTGTACTTGTGCCAGGTGAAGTCAGACATTGTTGTACTTGTGTCAGGTGAAGTCAGACATTGTTGTACTTGTGCCAGGTGAAGTCAGACACTGTTGTACTTGTGCCAGGTGAAGTCAGACATTGTTGTACTTGTGCCAGGTGAAGTCAGACACTGTTGTACTTGTGCCAGGTGAAGTCAGACACTGTTGTACTTGTGCCAGGTGAAGTCAGACACTGTTGTTCTTGTGTCAGGTGAAGTCAGACACTGTTGTACTTGTGTCAGGTGAAGTCAGAGACTGTTGTACTTGTGTCAGGTGAAGTCAGACACTGTTGTACTTGTGCCAGGTGAAGTCAGACACTGTTGTGCTTGTGCCAGGTGACGTCAGACACTGTTGTACTTGTGCCAGGTGAAGTCAGACACTGTTGTACTTGTGTCAGATGAGGCCAGACACTGTTGTGGAGGTGTGGAAAGGTGGACAGGAGTCTGAGGCTGAGCTCGCCAAAGTCACAAACCTCGGGTACCGCACCATTTTCTCGTCATGTTGGTATCTCAATGAAATTGTCTATGGAAGCGACTGGAAGAACTTCTACAAGTGCGACCCACAGAACTTCAATGGTCTGTACAATGAAAAATACTTAGTGATATTACTTCATGTCATCACCCTGCAATTTGGTATTTTGCCTGGTTTGGCTGAGACTTAAATGATTTGCCTGTGTTAGTCATATTATATTATTTATTATTTTTATGCAGTGCTAGTTGTGTTGCGTTTACCTCAAGATAATTATCAAATGTAATTTCATTCTACACTGCACAATCGTTTAAGTTACGTGAGCATCCTCGGGGGGGTTGAATGAACCCTTGGTTTTGAGAGAATTTGTTTAATTGTAACATTTTGTTTAAGAAATCACAGTGGATTGTGTACGCCCAAACCCCCCTTTCAAAAGCCTGAGGATGGGCCTGAATTAATAGCATTTTCAGAAAGTATATACTTAGGCAGGACAGTACAATGTATTTAGTATTGTATGTATAGTGAGTCTGTTGCCATAGGAACAAGCAAGCAGAAGGACCTTGTGATTGGTGGAGAGCTGGGTATGTGGGGGGAGATGGTTGACAGCACCAATGTCATCTCAAGGACTTGGTAGGTTAATTAAAAATTACTAGTAACAATACTCGTCCTCCGGACAGGGTAACTTATTTATTTTTGTTTGTGGTTCATTTCAGAGTGGGCAATTAATATACCATGTTTCAAACTCTCCCTCCCTCCCCTCCCTCTCCACACTTCCCATCTTCCATCCCTCCCTCCCTTCTTTCCCTCTCCCTTCCCCTCACTCCCTCTCCTTCCCCCCTCCCCTCAGCCATAGCTGCTACCTGATTACATTGCCTGTATATTTTGATATCATGTGAGTCAACTAATAGATCACGCAGACAGGCAGTAATACATCTTGGTTTTGACTCCCAAATCTTACCCTGGGTGTACATTATACAGTTATCCATATGTTAATTAATTGTTATTAAAAGTTATTTTAGCAGGACTAGACCTGTGATGAAACGTGGGCAATCCAATAGACGCCGCCACCAACCAACCAAGTCCTTAGTTTGATGTGCTAGAGGGCATTACAAACACACATGCAGCTGAGCCATGGCCAATTAGGGTGACAACGGGGGCCCTAAAATATGTGGAAATTTGAAAAAATAAAGTGTTGTCACTCATTCCTGGGGTTGTGGCTTAACCCCAGAAAGTTTGGCGCCTAAGATGCAAAGCATCCAGGAGGAGTAGCATAACAGACATACACCTGGCTCAGTTATAGTAAGATGTGTGACTTCAGACCTAACTAATACTCATTGTGTTGTATGACTTCAAACCTAACTGAGAATTATTGTGTTGTGTGACTTCAGACCAAACCAAGAATCATTATTGTGTGACTTCAGACCTAACTGAGAATCATTGTTGTGTGACTTCAAACCTAACTGAGAATCTTTATTGTGTGACTTCAGACCTAACTGAGAATCACTGTGTTGTGTGACTTCAGACCAAACTGAGAATCATTGTTGTGTGACTTCAGACCTAACTGAGACTTCTTTGTTGTGTGACTTCAGACCTAACTGAGAATCATTGTTGTGTGACTTCAGACCTAACTGAAAATCTTTGTTGTGTGACTTCATACCTAACTGAGAATCACTGTGTTGTGTAACTTCAGACCTAACTGAGAATCATTGTTGTGTGACTTCAGACCTAACTGAGAATCTGTATTGTGTGACTTCAGACCTAACTGAGAATCACTGTGTTCTGTGATTTCAGACCTAACTGAAAATCATTGTTGTGTGACTTAAGACCTAACTGACAATCATCAGACCTAACTGAGAATCTTTGTTGTGTGATTTCAGACCTAACTGAGAATCATTGTGTTGTGTGACTTCAGACCTGACTGAGAATCTTTATTGTGTGACTTCAGACCTAACTGAGAATCATTGTAGAAGTTCTTCCAGTCACTTCAGACCTTACTGAGAATCGTTGTGTTGTGTGACTTCAGACCTAACTGATAATCTTTATTGTGTGACTTCAGACCTAACTGAGAATCTTTGTTGTGTGACGTCAGACCTAACTGAGAATCATTGTGTTGTGTGACTTCAGACCTAACTGAGAATCTTTATTTTGTGACTTCAGACCAACTGAGAATCATTGTGTTGTGTGACTTCAGACCAACTGAAAATCATTGTGTTGTGTGACTCAGACCTAATTGAGAATCTTTGTTGTGTTACTTCAGACCTAACTAAGAATCATTGTATAGCATGAATTATGAATGATTTAAGGCACTACTGAAAGTCATTGTGTTGTGTGACTTCAGGCCACGTGGCTCTGCTGTTGCGGAGCGGCTGTGGAGTGCGGAGGAGGTGAAGGACGCCGGAGCTGCAGAGACTCGTCTGGAGGAGCACAGATGTCGACTCATTAGGTTCACTTTATGTCAATGTCTCCTCCACTGATGAACTGTCAGTGGCTCTACCATATCACCTCTCCAACCCACGGTGGCAGCCGCACTCTCTAAGGCTGGCTAATCCTGTCTTTCACTGTCTTTGTTCACTAATCTGCTCACTCCAATATATTCACTGTCACAGTTCACTAATCTACTCACACCAAGACATTCACTGTCACAGTTCACTAATCTACTCACACCAAGCCATTCACTGTCACACTTCACTAATCTACTCACACCAAGCCATTCACTGTCACACTTCACTAATCTACTCACACCAAGACATTCACTGTCACACTTCACTAATCTACTCACACCAAGACATTCACCATCACACTTCACTAATCTACTCACACCAAGCCATTCACTGTCACACTTCACTAATCTACTCACACCAAGACATTCACCGTCACACTTCACTAATCTACTCACACCAAGCCATTCACTGTCACACTACAATAATCTACTCACACTAAGCCATTCACTGTCACACTTCACTAATCTACTCACACCAAGACATTCACTGTCACACTTCACTAATCTACTCACACCAAGACATTCACCATCACACTTCACTAATCTACTCACACCAAGACATTCACTGTCACACTTCACTAATCTACTCACACCAAGACATTCACTGTCACACTTCACTAATCTACTCACACCAAGACATTCACTGTCACACTTCACTAATCTACTCACACCAAGACATTCACTGTCACACTTCACTAATCTACTCACACCAAGACATTCACTGTCACACTACACTAATCTACTCACACCAAGACATTCACTGTCACACTTCACTAATCTACTCACACCAAGACATTCACTGTCACACTTCACTAATCTACTCACACCAAGACATTCACCGTCACACTTCACTAATCTACTCACACCAAGCCATTCACTGTCACACTTCACTAATCTACTCACACCAAGACATTCACTGTCACACTTCACTAATCTACTCACACCAAGACATTCACTGTCACACTTCACTAATCTACTCACACCAAGACATTCACTGTCACACTTCACTAATCTACTCACACCAAGACATTCACTGTCACACTTCACTAATCTACTCACACCAAGACATTCACTGTCACACTTCACTAATCTACTCACACCAAGACATTCACTGTCACACTTCACTAATCTACTCACACCAAGACATTCACTGCCACACTTCACTAATCTACTCACACCAAGACATTCACTGTCACACTTCACTAATCTACTCACACCAAGACATTCACTGTCACACTTCACTAATCTACTCACACCAAGACATTCACTGTCACACTACACTAATCTACTCACACCAAGACATTCACTGTCACACTTCACTAATCTACTCACACCAAGACATTCACTGTCACACTTCACTAATCTACTCACACCAAGACATTCACTGTCACACTTCACTAATCTACTCACACCAAGACATTCACTGTCACACTACACTAATCTACTCACACCAAGACATTCACTTAACACTACACTAATCTACTCACCAAGACATTCACTTAACACTTCACTAATCTACTCACACAAGACATTCACCATCACACTTCACTAATCTACTCACACCAAGACATTCACTGTCACACTTCACTAATCTACTCACACCAAGACATTCACTGTCACACTTCACTAATCTACTCACACCAAGACATTCACTGTCACACTTCACTAATCTACTCACACCAAGACATTCACTGTCACACTACAATAATCTACTCACACCAAGACATTCACTGTCACACTTCACTAATCTACTCACACCAAGACATTCACTTAACACTACACTAATCTACTCACACCAAGGCATTCACTTAACACTACACTAATCTACTCACACCAAGACATTCACTTAACACTACACTAATCTACTCACCAAGACATTCACTTAACACTTCACTAATCTACTCACACCAAGACATTCACCATCACACTTCACTAATCTACTCACACCAAGACATTCACTGTCACACTTCACTAATCTACTCACACCAAGACATTCACTTAACACTTCACTAATCTACTCACACCAAGACATTCACTGTCACACTTCACTAATCTACTCGCACCAAGACATTCACTGTCACACTTCACTAATCTACTCACACCAAGACATTCACTTAACACTTCACTAATCTACTCACACCAAGACATTCACTGTCACACTTCACTAATCTACTCACACCAAGACATTCACTGTCACACTTCACTAATCTACTCACACCAAGACATTCACTTAACACTTCACTAATCTACTCACACCAAGACATTCACTGTCACACTTCACTAATCTACTCGCACCAAGACATTCACTGTCACACTTCACTAATCTACTCACACCAAGACATTCACTTAACACTTCACTAATCTACTCACACCAAGACATTCACTTAACACTTCACTAATCTACTCACACCAAGACATTCACTGTCACACTTCACTAATCTACTCACACCAAGACATTCACTGTCACACTTCACTAATCTACTCACACCAAGCCATTCACTGTCACACTTCACTAATCTACTCACACCAAGACATTCACTGTCACACTTCACTAATCTACTCACACCAAGACATTCACTGTCACACTTCACTAATCTACTCACACCAAGACATTCACTGTCACACTTCACTAATCTACTCACACCAAGACATTCACTGCCACACTTCACTAATCTACTCACACCAAGACATTCACTGTCACACTTCACTAATCTACTCACACCAAGACATTCACTGTCACACTTCACTAATCTACTCACACCAAGACATTCACTGCCACACTTCACTAATCTACTCGCACCAAGACATTCACTGCCACACTTCACTAATCTACTCGCACCAAGACATTCACTGTCACACTTCACTAATCTACTCACACCAAGACATTCACTGTCACACTTCACTAATCTACTCACACCAAGACATTCACTGCCACACTTCACTAATCTACTCGCACCAAGACATTCACTGTCACACTTCACTAATCTACTCGCACCAAGACATTCACTGCCACACTTCACTAATCTACTCGCACCAAGACATTCACTGCCACACTTCACTAATCTACTCGCACCAAGACATTCACTGTCACACTTCACTAATCTACTCACACCAAGACATTCACTGTCACACTTCACTAATCTACTCATACTTAGCAGTTCTTGTGCTGTCAAGTGTTTGTGCTGTCAAGTGCCTTTGATCCTGGGGAGACCCACCTCACATTCCACCATGTTTATATATACTATATTATCTTAGCTTTAATTTTAAATATATATATATATATATATATTGGTGCCAGCCATGTATGTATATTATTTTCAAAGTACAGCAAATATGATCTATTCATTGGTACGTGGGACCCGTGGGTACAAGTTGAAAGTCAGCCACATAACAACGAATTGGCGTCAGTTTGGAAGGCCAATGCTTGTTGACATCCGTGTTTTATTAATATTTACTATTATATTTTGGTTTTAATACATCATTATTTATTAGAATTTACGTAGAAACACCTTACATCACCAACTGAGAAAAAAGAGCGTTTATCGACAGGGACCGAGAATGAAGGGCCAGTGGGTACAACGAAACAACACAAACTCTCAATCAAGAAACAACACAAACTCTTAATTAAGCAAGCTGCTTAGTCAGAATTTGAGAAGTTTAGTAAACAAAAGCCAAAATATGTTGCATAAATTGAATTTAGATGCAAACAGCATGGCCATATCTTATTGTCAAGTATGTATAGGACTAAGTAGGAAGGACAAATGGATTTCATTTGGTGAGCGAATATTGCCCGACTAAATGCACTCATGACGTATGGTTATCTAAGTTCTAACAGTATAGCATGGCCAATGAAATAAAGATGCTGTGTGTTCAACAAGGTTTTCCTAGTAAACCACTGGTATGATAATCTTGATTGTAGTTGCAAATGGTTGTTTTATTCACTATCATAGGTGCATAGGTCCAAAACCAGGACTTTTGTTTCCCTTTAATGTATAACAATACAATCTGCATTCCCAATACTTTCACTTTGCCACACGCTTTTCATGCTTGTTCAGTGCGACATTTATCATCATAATATTGAACATTTCTCAGGTTAGTTTGTTTTCATGTTGAAACATTTCTTTTAACATATCCAAAAGTTTTTTTTTACCTCAGTAGAAGTTTTCGGCATCTTCTCAAGACGACTTTGTCAGTACTATTATTTTTATTATTATTATGTCATCGTACATAGGAGAGACAAAGAGATTGTTTAAGACCAAACTAGATGAACTCAAGAAAGATGTGGATATTACACCAAGAGAACAGTACATGAGGTGCGAAAAGAAACGGTTGCTAATAGACTGCGAGGAAGTAACAGTTGTACAGGGTGTCACACAGAAGACACATGAAAGAAGCCATACATAAGACAAAGGCAGTGACCAAACACCGAGACGAGGGGAACTACGAACTTCCACACATCTACAATGACGTCATTCTACCAGGATGTCATTAGTTCTGACGATCTTGGGAATATATCAAAAACTTGTACCAAGATAAAAACCTTCTGGATATGTTAAAAGAAATGTTTCAACATACATCATCATAATCACGTCATCGATGCAGGTGTTGAAGGAACACACAGGCTCTAAATAACAAGTGCCTTTAAAATGGTTTTTTGGCTATTGGATGATGGAAAGTAAATTGTGTGCTGCTTTGTTTTGTTAACATTCAGTTGCAAAGTTAGCCACGTTTTAATTGTTCCAGCTTGAATTAAAGCTGGGTTGTCTAAAGCCCAATGTGTTAGAACTAGAATATGTAGAATTCGTAACTTGTGCATAGTATCTCATTTGTGAATGTCTGTGCATGCATGTACATCAAATAAATGTAAACAGACATTCACAGTACTTCCTAAACAATGATCTGTGCTTGCATACAAGTACGTAGAGTAAAGCCATTTGTTGTTTCAGTCGCGGCCTGCAAGCGGAGCCAGTGAGTGGCCCAGGCCGCTGCCGCTACGAGTACGACCCGGGCCAGTGAATGGACCCTTGTGGTATGACTCAGGTTAGTGAAGTGGCCGTTACTGGACATGTGGTCAACGCCACGTCAACTGCTAGCTCAGTCATTGGTTGTTGCATCTGGTTTGTTTGTTTGTTGAGTATAATTATTCAGTGGTCATATTTTACTTACTTTTCAGGAACTGACAATGGACAACTTTGATTGTATATAATGATATATAATGTCGTCGTTACTGTGATATCACATTGGTGCCATGACCAACAACCAGCAAGATGGCGCCCAAAATGGAAGAACCATTAGTCGCACCATTTCAGCCACCCACAGCAGGGCTGGTCCGACGGGCTGGACGGGCCATACAAGTGTGTCTTCTCCACCAAGACGCTCATTCCGGCTGCCATACATACGTGCCACCGTTCATTGGGCGAGATTCTCTTGGCTGCTAAAACGGCTTCCCGAAAGTGAACTCGCTCGCGTCGCTCTAAAAGGTGACATGCGGCACCTTCTTCGACAAGGTCAGCCTCCTTGATACAGCTACCAATGAAGTTGTACACCCTCAGCGTGGCCAATGCACACGTCATCCACTCACTGTGCTGGATCTGTAGGTCAACCGTACTTCAGAATCGATGTATCATTATATAATTAAAGCATTTTAAGTTGTAGTTCTTGGATGTGAGCTACATTTAAACGATCCAAGCATCGCTGTGGAAATTATTCCATTGATGGGACACACGATGAAGAATTTGTGCAATGGACAAAATTGTTTGTGCAGACAGTAACTTTACTGATAAGTTCTGAACTGGATTTATTTCCATTGAATAATTTATTAACATTTTACTGCCAAGCTGGCGTCATTATTAATAAAATATTGTTTATGTTGCTGCGAAAAAAATTCTGCTGTAAGTGAACGTAACCACAGAAGTGTGTGGTGATGATATAAAACACAACAAAACTACATGTGATAGTATTTTATTGAACTGGGACTCGGGTGGTGTTGCATTTTATTGAACTGGGACTCGGGTGGTGTTGTATTTTATTGAACTGGGACTCGGGTGGTGTTGTATTTTATTGAACTGGGACTCGGGTGGTGTTGTATTTTATTGAACTGGGACTCGGGTGGTGTTGTATTTTATTGAACTGGGACTCGGGTGGTGTTGTATTTTATTGAACTGGGACTCGGGTGGTGTTGTATTTTATTGAACTGGGACTCGGGTGGTGTTGTATTTTATTGAACTGGGACTCGGGTGGTGTTGTATTTTATTGAACTGGGACTCGGGTGGTGTTAGAAATAGAACACCTTCTGCTGACTGAAAGTAACAACAGTATTAAGAGAAATTTTTTATTGGAACATGATGTGGAGATCACTGCCTGGACTCGTTTGGGGCAAACATGTTAAAGGGAGGGGGAATGTGGCATTGACGCCCCGTAGTGACACCCCTCCCGACTCCACGCAGGAAAGCGGTGACACGGTCAAGGAGAGAGGACGTGGGTGCTGTGTTGTAAAATTTGTACAAGGTATTGGTTATTGCCTTGTTTATTAAACTAACTTTATATATATATCGTGTCGTATTTACCGTGATATCACAGTAACACAAAATCTACAAGCCACCTATTTATAGTGCTGATAGTGCTGTTTCCTATTATAGATACACGAGAATCACTAAAAAACATGATCACAGCAAATGCTAAACAAGACTGTTTTGTTACAAAATAAATCATGTATACAACAAATCAAAATAATCTTGTTACATTTTTATATCACAGCTTAAATCATGCAGTTTTCCCACAGAATTAACCACCATAAATTATAATTCTGACAGCCCAGAAAACCTGAGTATGACAAGATATTGGGGCATACCACCAAACCAGCAATACTGACACCAATGTAAACCATAGACGAATAAAACACAAACTTGCCATTTACTAGACAGCAATTCCAACAAACAACATGAAAGGTGATATACAAGCCACGAGTCATGAAGATCACAAGTGTTAGTTACTTGGTGTGTTTTGTTTGCCAGGTGGCAGCACAATGCAGTAACATGTTTTTTGTGGAAAAGGCAACATAAAATGTTTGTATATAAATCTTATTTCGTGAGTCAAGCATATCAACAATAAAAATAAAATTGAAAAAACCTTGTATCAAAAATAAACCAAAGTAGACAATGCCTGAGGTTAGAATGTACACAGTGAAGTATGTCAAGAATGGGCTTGCATTGTGTATATGGTTGAAGGCGGCCCAGAAACAAGTTACACCATTCATATAACTAACACTGCATAACACACAGCACATGGTTAACATGTATTATACTACTTCATTGAGGCATAGTTGACCACACTAGTGATATACACCAATATGCTAAAATGTAATCTACAACTACCATAATATTTGGAATGTAACCAGTTAAATCTTGATTACAATGTAAACATCATTATTACAATTTTTTGAAAACATGACCAACTGTAGGAGGTTTATTGGTGCCTGGTGTGGTATAGAAAACTGACCCCGGTCACTTTTCTATATAGAATTGTATCCCCGTGGTCACTTTGACCAAGTTCAGCAACTTCAACTGTGTTTTCTGGAATAACATCAGATGTTGTACACCTTTTAGTGAGGAAGTGTCCAACAAAATCAAGTGTACTTTATCCACTTCCTACTTCACTTGTGAAAGCCAACATTGACATTCTTACGCCGACATTAGCTATGATCATTAACATGTCTCTCAAGTCCGGGTCAGTGCCAGCCAACTTCAAACACACGGTGACTATACCTTTACTGAAAAAATCTAACCTTGATCCAGACTCGATGAAACCTACCGGCCAATATCAAACCTATCATTTGTTACTGGTGCGCCACATGGTAGTAGAACTTCTCCAGCACCTAGAAAATAACGGTTTTCTAGATTCTTTCCTTGATAATATCACAGCACTGAGCCTTCGTTGGTGTGATCCAGGATGACCTTCTCTGTTCCGTAGACAAAAAGAAGGGTGTGCTTGTAGTGCTGCTCGATATGAGCGCAGTGTTTGACACTGTTGATCACTTAATTTTGATCGGCCATCTTCACAGCATAGGCATCCAGAACTGATGAACAATAAATGATTAGCAATGGGGATAAAAATTCTTTGGGGGGTCACTTTTCTATGGGGGTCACTTTATTATCTCACATCGGTATCACTCAAGTAGAGTTTACAACAATAATTATGCTAAGAGATCTAACATACAAGTGCAGAATTAAGTTACCACAAACTATGTAAAGTTAACAAATGGTGATTGTGCGAGTGCAGTTGCAATTCACTGGCCCGGGTCATAGCAGTAGTGACCCGGGTCATAGTGGCCTGGTCCATTCACTGGCCCAGGTCTTAGCGGTAGTGACCAGGCCCATTCACTGGCCCGGATCATACTCATAGCGACAGTGGCCTGGTCCACTGACAGGTTCTGCTGGCAGGCCACGACTGAAATGAAACCCACAGATGTCACTCTGATGTTGGAATAAACCAGTCTGCTAGATCAAGACAAGTACTGGACAGCCCTGAAGATAGGTACAAGTCTACAGATGGTGAAGTATTCCTATTGCACTGTTTTTTAAAAGTAACTCAACCAAATAAAATACCTATACAGTAATACAAACAATGACTCGACACACACACCCTATATAATTATTTATTGTTAAATTTGCGATCTCGCAGCTGGTTCTTCTAATCCAGTCGCACCATTTTGTGATGTCAGCGGGGGTATGTCTCCCTGGAGACATGGTTTCATGAAGTATCCAAACCACCTGGAGGCACTTACGCAGATGTTTGATGGAGATTACATTACTTAATTGTAGAAAACACGCATTGCTTTGCAAACAATTGTCCCAACTAAATAATGCTCCCTGCTGACATAATTTCTGGTTTCTCACTCAAAAGAAAGCAACGGCAAACTTTTCTAAAATATATAAAATGTCATCTATACAATGCACAAAATAAAACAATCATACTAGTTAAAGATTCCTGTGGATGAAATTTAACAATTAATGTTACTCCTGTTCAGTGGATTTGTGCCATGTGATGAGAGGATAGCAAAAACAAACATCAAGAGACTCGGCATGACCTACGACCTGCCACAAACCTGATGAGTCGACATCTGTGCTCCTCCAGACGAGTCTCTGCAGCTCCGGCGTCCTTCACCTCCTCCGCACTCCACAGCCGCTCCGCAACAGCAGAGCCACGTGGCCTAAAGTCACACAACACAACAACTCTCATTAGAGCTTGAAGTCACCCAACACAATGACTCTCAATGGGGCCTGAAGTCACACAACACAATGACTCTCACTGGGGCCTGAAGTCACACAACACAATGACTCTTAGTGGGGCCTGAAGTCACACAACACAATGACTCTCAATGGGGCCTGAAGTCACACAACACAATGACTCTTAGTGGGGCCTGAAGTCACACAACACAATGACTCTCAATGGGGCCTGAAGTCACACAACACAATGACTCTCAATGGGGCCTGAAGTCACACAACACAATAACTCTCAATGGGACCTAAAGTCACACAACACAATGAGTCTCCATGGGGCCTGAAGTCACACAACACAATGGCTATCAATGGGACCTGAAGTCACACAAAATAGTGACTCTCAATGGGACCTGAAGTCACACAATACAATGCCTCTCAATGGGACCTGAAGTCACACAACACAATGACTCTTAGTGGGGCCTGAAGTCACACAACACAATGACTCTCAATGGGGCCTGAAGTCACACAACACAATGACTCTCAATGGGGCCTGAAGTCACACAACACAATAACTCTCAATGGGACCTAAAGTCACACAACACAATGAGTCTCCATGGGGCCTGAAGTCACACAACACAATGGCTATCAATGGGACCTGAAGTCACACAAAATAGTGACTCTCAATGGGACCTGAAGTCACACAATACAATGCCTCCCAATGGGACCTGAAGTCACACAACACAATGACTCTCAATGGGGCTTGAAGTCACACAACACAATGACTCTCAATGGGGCCTGAAGTCAACAACACAATGAGTCTCCATGGGGCCTGAAGTCACAACACAATGACTCTCAATGGGGTCTGAAATCACACAACACAATGGCTATCAATGGGGCTTGAAGTCACACAAAATAGTGACTCTCAATGGGACCTGAAGTCACACAACACAATGCCTCCCAATGGGACCTGAAGTCACACAATACAATGCCTCCCAATGGGACCTGAAGTCACACAACACAGTGACTCTCAATGGGGGCTTTAAGTCACACAACACAATGACTCTCAATGGGGCATGAAGTCAACAACACAATGAGTCTCCATGAGGCCTGAAGTCGCAACACAATGACTCTCAATGGGGCCTGAAATCACACAATACAATGCCTCCCAATGGGACCTGAAGTCACACAACACAATGACTATCAATGGGGCGTGAGGTCACACAACACAATGACTATTAATGAGGCCTGAAGTTGCACAACACAATAATTCTCAATGAGGCCTGAAGTCACACAACACAATGACTCTCAATGGGGCCTGAAGTCACACAACACAATGACTCTCAATGGGGCCTGAAGTCACACAACACAATAACTCTCAATGGGACCTAAAGTCACACAACACAATGAGTCTCCATGGGGCCTGAAGTCACACAACACAATGGCTATCAATGGGACCTGAAGTCACACAAAATAGTGACTCTCAATGGGACCTGAAGTCACACAATACAATGCCTCTCAATGGGACCTGAAGTCACACAACACAATGACTCTTAGTGGGGCCTGAAGTCACACAACACAATGACTCTCAATGGGGCCTGAAGTCACACAACACAATGACTCTCAATGGGGCCTGAAGTCACACAACACAATAACTCTCAATGGGACCTAAAGTCACACAACACAATGAGTCTCCATGGGGCCTGAAGTCACACAACACAATGGCTATCAATGGGACCTGAAGTCACACAAAATAGTGACTCTCAATGGGACCTGAAGTCACACAATACAATGCCTCCCAATGGGACCTGAAGTCACACAACACAATGACTCTCAATGGGGGCTTGAAGTCACACAACACAATGACTCTCAATGGGGCCTGAAGTCAACAACACAATGAGTCTCCATGGGGCCTGAAGTCACAACACAATGACTCTCAATGGGGTCTGAAATCACACAACACAATGGCTATCAATGGGGCTTGAAGTCACACAAAATAGTGACTCTCAATGGGACCTGAAGTCACACAACACAATGCCTCCCAATGGGACCTGAAGTCACACAATACAATGCCTCCCAATGGGACCTGAAGTCACACAACACAGTGACTCTCAATGGGGGCTTGAAGTCACACAACACAATGACTCTCAATGGGGCATGAAGTCAACAACACAATGAGTCTCCATGAGGCCTGAAGTCGCAACACAATGACTCTCAATGGGGCCTGAAATCACACAATACAATGCCTCCCAATGGGACCTGAAGTCACACAACACAATGACTATCAATGGGGCGTGAGGTCACACAACACAATGACTATTAATGAGGCCTGAAGTTGCACAACACAATAATTCTCAATGAGGCCTGAAGTCACACAACACAATGACTATCAGTGGGGCTTGAAGTCACACAACACAATGACTCTCAATGGGGCCTGAAGTTGCACAACACAACAATTCTCAATGGGGCTTGAAGTCACACAACACAATGACTATCAGTGGGGCCTGAAGTTACACTACACAATAATTCTTAATGGGGCTTGAAGTCACACAACACAGTTACTCTCAATGGGGCCTGAAGTCACACAACACAATGAGTCTCAATGGGACCTGAAGTCACACAACACAATGACTCTCAATGGGACCTGAAGTCACACAACACAATGACTCTCAATGGGGCTTGAAGTCACATAACACAATGACTCTCAATGAGGCCTGAAGTCACACAACACAATGAGTCTCCATGGGGCCTGAAGTCACAACACAATGACTCTCAATGGGACCGGAAATCACACAACACAATGGCTATCAATGGGGCTTGAAGTCACACAAAATAGTTACTCTCAATGGGACCTGAAGTCGCACAATACAATGCCTCCCAATGGGACCTGAAGTCACACAACACAATGACTCTTAATGGGGCTTGAAGTCACACAACACAATGACTCTCAATGGGGCTTGAAGTCACGCAACACAATGAGTCTCCATGGGGCCTGAAGTCACAACACAATGACTCTCAATGGGGCCTGAAATCACACAACACAATGGCTATCAATGGGGCTTGAAGTCACACAAAATAGTGACTCTCAATGGGACCTGGAGTCACACAACACAATGCCTCCCAATGGGACCTGAAGTCACACAATACAATGCCTCCCAATGGGACCTGAAGTCACACAACACAATGACTATCAATGGGGCTTGAAGTCACACAACACAATGACTATTAATGAGGCCTGAAGTTGCACAACACAATAATTCTCAATGAGGCCTGAAGTCACACAACACAATGACTATCAGTGGGGCCTGAAGTCACACAACATGGTGACTCTCAATGGAACTGAAGAAGGTGTCAGAGAACAGATGTGTCTGCAGAAAACAGGACAACAGGAAGAAAGTTGAATGTAAATGCCAATGGCAACTTTGATTTCTTCTGACATAGTAACATGCTTTTCTTCAGTTCCACTGATTGTAGTCACTTAACTAAATTCCACATCGATTATCTACAATAGTGGTTATATATATTCAACAACAAAAAATATGATAGCATAAATGTGATGCTATAGTAACCTACCAAGTCCTTGAGATGACATTGGTGCTGTCAACCATCTCCCCCCACATACACAGCTCTCCACCAATCACAAGCTCCTTCTGCTTGCTTGTTCCTATGACATCGCAACAAGGGCAGATATTCCGACATTAAACAGAAGAATGTGTCACTTACAGCAACAATTACCGTTACCAAACAACATAATGTATTCGACCTCTTAAGCGTATATGCCCTAATTAGCACAACTAGTAATAAACAGTTACCTTATTGTCTAGAGAAACACATTTTGGTGTACGCACAGATTCCTTGAAATTTTTCCATGTCCAATTTTTTTAAGCGTACTGTACCCTTATTAAGTTGAATACGGTACCCTTAATGTAAATTTATATTTTCTTCATAAACTTACTGCAGCCACAGTTATATTAACACATGAAGCATCCACAATTCTAGATTTATTCACTTATTTTTAAATTAATTAGTTTAAGACTCTGTAGAAATAAGTAGTTAAAAAACAAAGGTTTCTAAACATAAACAAAGCGTCGTTGAAAGTAACTAACATTAAACCAATAACTAGTTTAACAACAACAAAAACAACAACAACAGCAAAGCACTCCTAACAGTGTATCCTTATTCTCTTAAATGTCGTGCATCTATACTGTAATACAGTTTGTGGCTGTGTTTGTTCGTTCTCTCGTATCTCAATCAGCTTTACATGTGTGGGGCTGAAATTGTGTCATGCTTGTTCGGGAGTCCAATTTTGAAATCCCCCAGAGGGAGGAGGGGTGGGGCGTTACAAACAAGTATCTGCACAATTAAATTTTAATGTTGGTTGTGACTGGGTACTTCAAGGAGTCATAAACGCTTGCAGTGGCTGCCTTTGCAATGCTGTCACTCAGCTAGCAAAACATATAGGCCATGGTGATAATTACTTGAATGTCAAAGACTGTTCTGATAAATCTACCAGTAACTTTTAAGTTCAAACTTGTTCACTTTACTTGCCATTGAATTTCTGTGGGTCACACGCATAATATGTTTTCCAGTCGCTACCATAGGAGATGTCACTGAGATACCAGCATGACGAGAGAATGGCACGGTATCCAAGGTTTGTGACTTTGGAGAGCTCAGCCTCTTGTCCACCTTTCCACACCTCCACAACGGTGTCTGGTCTCATCTGGTAAAAGTAGAACAGTGTCTGACTTCACCTGATACAAGTACAACAGTGTCTGACTGACTTCACCTGGCACAAGTACAACAGTGTCTGACTTCACCTGGCACAAGTACAACAGTGTCTGACTTCAACTGGCACAAGTACAACAGTGTCTGACTTCAACTGGCACAAGTACAGCAGTGTTTGACGTCACCTGACACAAGCATAATAGTATCTGAGCTCACCTGCTCAATAACATTATGAACAAATGCAAATGCCTTGTCTAACAGTTTTAACAGATGTTATGTATTAGTATCCATGTAATACTAAACACTAACAATAACATTTAAATTAATAATTAAATTATTTGTTTAGTATAACATGCATCTTTATAAAAATTAGTAAGAACTCAAAATGCGTCATGCATATCTATGGATGACTTAATTCTTTTCAGTAGAATTACAGAATTACTATCAATTTAGATTTTAGAATCCAAATAATGTTTAATAAATTTATAAACTAAAATTCCTTATGACTTTACCTTCACGCCATTGTCAAGAACCTCCTGCCAAATGATGTAACCTTCTCTCTTCTCAGCCACAATATCTAGCAACCTGCAAATATCAGCCAGCAAGTTACAAATGCAAGTATTTAGTTTGTTTTCTTCATATAAAATTCCTCTAAATAAATATGTTGATAAAAAGTTTTCAGTTACCTATGTTAGATTAGTAAGTAAACAGGAGCCCATACACGTTTCACTGTTACTGAAAAACAATTAATAAATAAATTAGGAATGTACCCTTATTACTCGAATATGTAAAACGAAATAAGATAAACATGGAGCGTAATGTATTGCAGACACAACAGTGTTGTAGAAGGCATTCTCATGCTGGGCTTGTCTTCGTGGCACACAGAGTTTTAACATACAACAAACAAATGTTGAGAAGTTTTAATTTTTTTTGTTGAGAAGCTGCTTCGTTGTTTTGGCACAAACTTTCCCAGCAGTAGCGAAGGAGTGAACACTGTGAACTGCATGATTAATAAATAAATTGTGTTAATTTACCTCTGCATGTAATACTGCTCAAGTTTTGCATAGTCTTTGCCAATCCCCGTTATGTTCATGAACAATGTGATGTCAGGATTGCTTTTCCTGCAAAGAAGTGCTTCAGATACAGTCTTATATTTTCTAACCTGACCTTTGCTTTTAACCATAATGAAAGCAACATAGACACAACTTCTATATGATTAATATTAAATTCAGTCACATATATATATATTTTAATAAAAATACAAAATTTATATTCGACAAATAAGGTAGAGAAAATGCATAGCCAACAACATGAAGACTATCCTTTGTAAATGGAACATACCAGCAATCAAAGTCAACTTCATCACCTCCCAGATGAAAATACTTATCAGGAAAGACATCCTTCAATTCATCCACCAGTCCCATCAAGAATGTGTAGGTAGAGTTGACAATGGGGTTGATGGGTCCATAGTTGCCGTTGAACACCCCTTTTGAGTAGCATTTGGTGAGTAGGTCAGACTGACCTTTGCCCCATGACTCAGAGTGACCTATATCATGTGTACAAGGTAATATCAGATCAATTGAGCATTATACAAAATATAAAATGTCACCTATACAGCAGACAAAATACAAATAAAGATTCAAATATTTGTTGAGCACAGAAGAAAAAATTATTAATTAATTTAATAACAATGGCACTAAGGTAAATACTGATATTTTATATGAAAAATAAACACAACGTTGAAAAAATTTAAGTGTTACAATTATTGTTACTCCTGTTCAATGGATTTGTACCATGCTGCCACATACCAGGGGTGTCAAACTCTGGAACTACCCGGATGCCCCGCAGACGCGCATACTCAATGACCGTCTTTACATTCTCCTGTGTGTACACATGTGAATACACAGGCTGGTAGGCCCCCTACAAACAACATTGCAACATTTTGTCACAATTCTTTTAACAGTCATTAAAAAATACCAAAAAACACTGCAAACAAGACTGGTGCATCCATATACAAATACAGTGAAATAATTGTACATATTTGGTTTTATTTATTTACTAAATTTAAAACTCATAAAAAATTATGCATTGTGGACTTTTGACAATTAAATTGAAGCATTACGTCTTGTTTACTAATGATAATAAAATATAACATCTTCCCTTATATAGCCCAGAAACCTGTATATTTCTAGTGCTAATGGTAGTATGTTTACATTAACATTACCACTGCCTGACCAAACCCACTATGAAGCATGTTTTACAAATGGCTGTCTATCACAGCATAATTTATGAAGTGAGTTTTGCCGGAACAGGAAATCATCACAGTGCATTTGGGAAGACATTCATACACAGTATACAAAAAATTAAATAACCACATGTTCTGGCTTTATAGCGCAGAAATTTACAAATGATGACCATTTGACTGTGAATGCTGAACATGTGATCGTTAAATGGGAAATCCATGGACGGTGATATCCATAAAGCTTCTGTGTCATGTAGTTATATGTACTATCACTACTATGCAGTCGTGAACACTGCAGAGACGATGACAGAAACATCAATACCTGGACACTGAGTTTTGGATAAGTCCAACTCTCGTAGGGAAATGACTGGTCATCGACAATGTGCCAGTGAAACACATTCATCTTGTTATAAGCCATCGCATCCTGAAAACCAGCTGTCAAACCTTACTGAATACACAATAAACACAACTGTGGAACATAATTTAAATTGTGTACATAACAAAAACAGAAAGTACATGATGTCTGCCACTTGAACTCTAAAGCTCTCCTTATGTTCTCTTGAATTGGTTAATATCTATAACCTGAAGAGTTTGCTGACCAGTACTATAATTAATAACTAGATGGTACAATTATGTATTATTTTTCGATAATGTATTATTTATAAGATGCGCACTATTACCTATCAAGCACTTTCATCTAAGCAGCCAGCATATTTACATTCAAAGAGTTAGACTGGCTATCATTACAATAAAGAAGGGATTTTCATAAATGTATTTTTATGTACAAATCTATGTATGCTCTAGCACCACAATATTTGTGTGATATGTTCACATCAAATAGTCATTCCTATATTACCAGAAATGCCTCATAGCTGAAACCACCTAAAGCCAGAACTGCCAGTGTGTCCGATTTGAAGTTATGGAATAGCTTACAGGACATTTAAAACAGCCAGTCAGACCCAGTCTGTTGGAAGCTTCAAGAAGTCACTACACAAATATATGAGTGCTATACCACCATTTTAAATATTCTCTGTTTTTATCTATTTTATTTTATGTATGCTATGATTTAAATATTTAATCCTATATACAAATGTAAATATATGTTGGATGATTGATATGTAAATGATGCATGAATGGCTCAGTGATAAAAAATTATCAATCAATCAATCAATCAATTTACATTCACTGCTCACAAGACAGCCCGGACAGCATTGATCACCTAGTTCGAGTAAACGTTTTGTTCCTTCTGAGCTTGGTTTCCCGGGAATTAGATACAAAAAAGTTTTATTATTACATTTGTGTTAAATTGTCAGTTAAATATAAAATTACATCTGTAATTACAATTAGATTAAAGTTACACAATTGTAACTGTACAATTAATTTCTTACAAATTAACTCACCAAGTTCTGTAAGATGGAGCGTACACTGAGGAAGTGTCTGGACGTATCTAGCAAGACGCCCCGGTAGGCAAATCTGGGGTAGTCACGCACCTCTGTGTCATTGATCTGAGGCTGTGGGGGAGAATATTGCAATGATTACAATCTGCAGAAGAAAAAAAGTTGGTATACGCTGCTAGAGTTCGTTCAAACATTACCCAGGGATTGAGCTGCCCTGATTTATTGATTGCACATTGAGATGAGGCAATATGGCAGGGTATAGAACACATTAAAGTTCAAGACCATTAACTTACGTTCAACAGCAACTTGAAGGTTCACAACTTACATTTCCTTCTCCATCTTCATAGACAAGTTGACTGAATGTCTCCAGGCCTCGCAGTACGCCCCAGATGCTGCTCCCAACCAGTCTAGCTGACCCAGATGACACAGTAAGGGCATCTGGTGAACAGATCATAAACCATATTGAGACAGATCTTAACTAGTGTGAATTTGCTAACACAAGTGAGAAGATCACTCACTAATGTATTCTCGTGAATTGTTTTACAATACACACGGTGAACTGATTAAAACATTAGCTTGTTTGCCACACTAAAAATATTTAAATGCAAATAGCATTCTCAGCTTCTGGCCACCAGATAATGAGACAAACTATGTGGACAAAATTATAAACCATTAGATAAATTAGCCTTGTGACAGTAAACCCTCTCTCTCTCTCCCGTTCCCTCTCTATGGTCGCCCTCTTATCCTCTGACATGGTAGAGCATTTTAACCCACCCCATGTCTGGCATTCAACACGCTCAAGGTTTGCTACTACTAGTAGTACTAGTATGGGCCAAGTTGTATCCCCATGTTGCCTTTTAGGCTTTCTTAAGCAAGTAATGTGTTGGCTCAAATGTCAATGGGCAGTCCACTGACAGTTTGATTGTCACTATGTAAATGAGGGGGCGCTGCGCTATCAGCACGTGCATGGAAATAATATCTATCAGCACGTGTGCATGGAAATAATATCTATCAACACGTGCATGGAAATAAGTTTCTTTTCATTAGTTATTCATTGACACAGCCAATATATGTGAGTTTTACAGATACCTGATTGATAGCGTGATACGGAAGTCATATCATGCGTGAGTCTCAAACCAGGCTAATCATGCGTGAGACTTGTCTTGGTAGTGACAATTAACAAACTAATATTAGGTTACCCAATATTATTTCACTTTATAATATCATATGCAATAAATAGATTACTAGAGAATTGTGGTCCTTAGCAACATGTGAGTAGTATACGTACGACTCGTCCATGTCTAGTGATGGATACAACTCGGCACACGCCTGTCCGACTTCCACGTCGAGGCCTCCGAGCGCGAGACCTGCACCAGCCTCATTCTTTCGCTCCTGCGCCCAAACACCGCGTCTTTCCTTCGGCTGGAACCTCAACACGTCATCGTCGTACGTCAACGGCGCTGCCTTGCCATCGGTGGTCGTTCGAAAAACGATTTTGAAGTAACGTACAATCGCCGCCTGCAAGATATCGCAGTCTTTCCCAACGACTCTGAACTGGAACGAATTGGAATTGAGAGACTGGACATTCGTGCCGGACAAGTAAGCTTGCGGCAATGGCCATGGCTGACCAACTGTCTGTAGGACAGCGATGCAAAATGGAAGCTGTCGTAACAGAAAACATGTTATGCACAGACGCAGAACTGAATATCTACCGTAGCTAACGTACATATTTGCCCTTGTTTACCGTGTAAAATGTCAACGACTGTCACGAGAGCATCATGTGATGAAAATAATAGAAAGTGTCGCCACCTGCTGGGTTCATTGTCGTTATTACAATTGACATAGTACAGTAGGTCAAGTTTTATAATAAGGCCTATTAAAAACGAACATAGTTTCTCGACCGGATTTTTTTAAAGGAAGAGGGAGACCCTTAGTGTATTTACTACTTGTGGATTTTTTTGCGGTTAGCTTCGAAGATGGCCGCCATGTCTCAGATGCTCACTCTGGTTGATTTAAAGACAAGCAGTAGTTTTATCGATGCAATATATGGAACATGGCAGTGATGCATATTACCATAAAACTAGACAAAATTGTCCGCCCCACTCTTCGTCTCTGGGGCGAAAGTTCACACCGGGTTTACTAACTCGCCGATTTGGGCTTTCCGTAGCCAAATGGCTACGGAACTAATAACTTCAGTTTTAAAGGGGGGGTGAAGCACTCGAACAACCATAGCCCAAACATAATAACATACCATTTACAGTATATATCACCCTTATATGATGGGCGCAACGCCACGGTAATTTTGTAATATCCTTTTAAACTTTGCCATTATCTTCGCTGGGCGGCGCCATATTGCTCTGCGGGGGGCTCAGCGGCAGAGTGGTTTGAGTACGAGCTCCTGGCACGGCGTTCACACAGTAAAAACCTCTCGGAAAAACGGCCGAAACGCATGGAAAATCGAATAAAAAGAAAACTGGTGTACACTGGATAGCTCCTGGATATATCAACTAGTACTACAAATGCAAGGAAAAAACTTTTGATCGACTTCCGAGGAAGAATTTGCAGCGGAAAAGGTGGTTGCAAATGCGGAAATTGCCGTGTCCGCCAGCCGCAGGCACTGCGAGCGACCACTTTTCCGATGCAAATTACAAGACAAAAGACTGTGATGAGCATGGACAGACGGTGAGCATCAAGATGTCATTCTTGGTCAAAGACACCGTTCCATCTTAGATTTTTTTTCCGCATATGACCATGCGTCGTCGACCCGAGCTGTGCTGTGCCACGCAAGCAGACAGCCACACATAACAAGCCGTCAATCAAACACAGCGCAGCCGCCTACTTCGTCCATGATGGCCGACCAAGCTGAACGATCTTCGAGCGCTCGGAGGCACCCACGCAGGCCGTAAGACGACCACACGACAACCTCACTACAACCTACCTGGCGATTAAATCCGGCGGCGATTCGTCGACTATACGTGTCCTAACCCGTGTGCGCTTTGACTAGACTAGACTAGAGTGCGCATGCGTCGGGGTGGTACGAGTCCGTTACATCGCTCCACACATTTCACTCAACACAACATGTTCACCAACACAACAAATGACCACAATTGGTACAACAACTCAACATAATCCACTGATCACGCAGAACCAGACAAACCAAGTGACAACAAACGCAACTAACAAAACAACGCCCTTTACCGCAACACATGAACCAAAATTTCAAAGATGGCGGACTACCACTGCCGGCGCCGTCCGGGTGAGTTCTTTTCATTTTATCGCTAAGCATTTCATTAGTAAGCTTACTTTTCTTCAAGTCGCCACTGTTTGCATTTGGATCTAACTTTCTGAAAACCATGCTACAAAATGTATTCCAATTCAGATGTCCTTTTAGGAAATATTCGCCTCACCTAGTCCAGCACTCCACGCGGATTAATCTTGGGCTAACGCAGATAATCACCGTCACTCTCCTAATAGCAACGATCATTGGAACATGTCAACGCGTATCTCGATCAAATCTCAAAATTAAACCAAAATATTATGCCCTGACTTTGAATCCCCCGAATTAAATTCCCACCCAAAATCAAATTCAAATCAGACATTGTTACACATCTGTACCTCAGCAGACTGATAGCACTCTCAGGCGACATCCACCCAAACCCTGGCCCATATGGGCGCCCAATTCCAAATATTACCACTTCTCCATCTAGAAATGAGCAATCCATTTCTACCAACACCCAGTCTGACAGCTCCACGCTTAGTACCCCAACACTCCACACATCACAAAATGCATGCTTAATTTTCGCCCCAAACCCCCAAAACACTTCAACCCCCGAACGCCACAAGAAAACCCAAGGAAACACACTTAAAGGAATTTTGATAAATACCAACAGCGTTAAGAGCATAGAAAAAGCAACCCAACTAAAGGCAACTATTCAATATAATAACCCAGACATCATATTTCTAGTTGAAACTAAATTAGATGCAAACTATGCTACATACTCTTTCCTACCACCCAACTATGAGGCCATCAGAAAGGACAGGAATGTCCATGGCGGTGGAGTCCTTATAGCCTTCCGTGACAACATTGTAGCTGAACCCCTCCAAAATTTAAACTCAAATTGTGAAATAATTTGGACAAAAATTCACTTTGCACGAAACAAATGCATATACTTTGCATCTTATTATCGACCCCCAAATGACCACTTCCAATCCCTTGAAGCTCTCCACGACTCCTAACTAAACTATATAGATCACAAAAACTCCCCTAACGTAGTCATAGCTGGAGATTTTAACCTCCCTGATATCAACTGGACAAATCACCAGACCACTAATAACAGCACTGCCAGCAAGCATAACAAACTACTAGAAATAACTAACGACTTTGGGCTGCAGAACATGGTAAACGACCCCACACGCATCGCTTCTGGCAACATTCTTGACCTCATACTCACCTCAAATCCCTCCATTATCATCAACACCCACACCACTCCTGGTATGAGCGATCACGAATCCGTGACCTTCAATGTCAACTTAAACCCAGTCCGCAACAAGAAACCCCCCACCAAGTTTATAGTTACAAATCAGCAGACTGGGACCAACTCAAAGACGACATAGACAAACTAAATCTTGAGTACTTCGACATCGACCCCAACTCACAGGATATAGACATAAACTGGACCTTTTCCGCGAACGCCTGACTACCTTGATTAACAATAACATACCGAGACGATACACAAAAGCTAAAACCCACCTCCCTGGATAACACGTGAACTAATTAGAATGCAGAGAAGACGAAACAAAAGCCACAAAAAGGCAAAGCAAACTGGACTAAACAGTGACTGGGAAAATTTAAGGAACTCCGAAAGCAAGCTACTAAAGCATTAGCAAAATCCTACAAAGACTATGTTAACAACCACATTGGAGACAGCCTGAAAACTAATCCAAAACGATTCTGGTCATTTATTAAGGCAAATAAACGAGAAAACATTGGCATCCCCACACTTCGAGTAAACGACCAACCAATAATTAATGATCGAGATAAAGCAAATGCCCTAAACAACCAATTTAGCTCTGTATTTACCCAAGAAAAGCACCCCATCCCCCAAATAGCCCCCTCTACTTACCCCAACATCC
This sequence comes from Lamellibrachia satsuma, assembly GCA_033239005.1. Classification (NCBI taxonomy): domain Eukaryota; kingdom Metazoa; phylum Annelida; class Polychaeta; order Sabellida; family Siboglinidae; genus Lamellibrachia; species Lamellibrachia satsuma. The sequence goes on from BSQZ01000032.1 coordinate 1,476,787, forward strand.
CCCGTCTCGAAATTGGCATAGATGGCGTAATAAAGCAGCTGGAAAATCAAAACCAGAACAAAGCAACAGGCCCAGATGAACACCCAGCCAGAGTCCATAAAGAAACTGCAAAGCAGATAGCTCCCATCATCACCCAAATTTTCCAACAATCATACAACACAGGTAAACTTCCTAATGACTGGCTACAAGCATTAGTAACTCCCATACACAAAAAGAGCCATAAATCTGACCCAGCTAACTACAGACCCATATCACTAACCTGCATCCTCTGTAAAGTAATGGAACATATAATCCTAAGCAACATGTGGAAACACCTGCACAAGCATAACATCATTCTCCACTTCCAACACGGATTCCAGTCGGGACTGTCTTGTGAATCTCAACTCATTGAGACAGTCCACGACTGGATGACTGCTATGGACAACAAGACCCAAATTGACGCAATCCTGCTTGACTTTGCTAAAGCCTTCGACAAAGTGCCTCACCTACGTCTTCTATCAAAATTGACCTCCTACGGAATCACTGGAAACACTCAAAATTGGATCAAATCTTTTCTATCCAACCGCAAACAGAGAGTCTCAGTTAACGGTGTCCTGTCGGACATCACAGATGTCACATCTGGTGTCCCACAGGGTTCAGTTCTAGGACCTGTCCTCTTCTTACTCTACATAAATGACATAAATGGGAACATCAAATCTCCTATACGCCTTTTTGCAGATGATAGTATTATATATCGCAAAATTTCTTCCAAAAACGACCACGAAATTCTCCAAACTGACCTAAACCAACTCCAAACATGGTCAGACAAATGGCAAATGGAATTTAATGTATCTAAATGCGTCCACCTTCCAATAACAAACAAAACTAAACCCAGCACACACAAGTACTCGCTTTCTGGCCAGCCATTATCCACCGTATCCAGCCACTCATACCTCGGAGTTAAATTGGATTCCAAATTAACCTGGACAAATCACGTCACTGACATAACTTCAAAATCTTCGAAATGTTTAGGCATGATTAAACGAACTCTTGGCCCATGTAAACCCGAAGTTAAACAAACAGCCTACAACATGCTAATCCGGCCAAAACTTGAGTACTCTTCACCCATATGGAATCCCCACACCTTTTCACAAATTAAAAGCCTTGAAAGAGTGCAACACTCTGCTGCCAGATTTGTTAAAAATGACTACAGACGAAACACAAATCCAGCAGATCTAATTACTGCCCTTGGATGGCCAACCCTCGAACGAAGGCGCATTATCAAACAAGCCACTACCTTCTACAAAATTCTAAACAACATTATTGAGATCACCCCCTTCAGGTCTACTAACTCGCTCTCGAACCCGTGGACAATACATAGCCCCCAAGTGTCGTATAAATGCAATGGTCTTTTCATTTTATCCCAGAGCCATTCGCATATGGAATATGATTCCATCAAAAATTACCAACATAAAAAACCCAAAATCATTTCAAGAAGCTATTATGGAACTCCCTTTCACCACACCTCCTCACCTAAACTGCCTTTAAAACACAGTGCTCAGCGTAAATTTATCCAGGGTGTGGGTATGGAGACTGTCTATGTGTGCATGTGGCAAGGCAGCGACAGTGTCCATACACACAACCAACCTATTAAAAAATTTCGTTAAACATCCTATACATAAAATAAATAAAACTATCAAATAAAAACCATTTCAGCAACATTAATGATGAATGTACCACCCACAGCGCATGCGCACAGTCCACCACAAACTCCTGCGTTAGCCCAAGTTTGGGCTGTTTGGAGTAAACCACTTGAGACTTGAGATCTACAGACTATTCTGCGACAAGGAAACGTCAGATATCAAAGGGCAGTGTTCTAAATGCCTAGAGACCAAGCGGCAAGCGTAAGGCTAAGCCTAAGGGGGTAGATGCATGGGAGAAACACACCAAAAGACAGTATAGACTATAGCGCAACAGAAGCCTGCTGTTGCTGTTTACATTTCAAATTCTTTATGGAAATATTTAAATATACAAATACTTTCATTGTGATTAAGTGCAAATGCAGTTACACAAACTTTTTAAAAGTATTTAAATATTTAATAAAATGTATTTCACCCATGCAATGTCTAGCTGGAGAGGAAACTAACTAAGGCATCGTCATCTACCCAGTTGAACACTGTCAGATTACATGTCTGCTTTCTATAATGACACTTTACAATTTCTGTCTGAATTCTTGTGACTTGACAATAAGGCAAAATTATATAAAATTAATTTGCTTTATTGATCAGATTAAACCCCACATGTAATAACCGGAAGTTCATAAAGAGATGTATTAATTACATTTTATTCTGAGTCGACTGATAACACTGTAATGAATATCGTGGGGGAGGGGGCAACTATCGGCAACCCACAATAGTATTAGTACAAGCTATACATATGAAGGAAGTCTATCAGGCATGGGGGTCAATTCTGTTTTGTCAATTCCAAAAAATCATTTCTAATTGCGCCTTGCAAAAATCAATTCCAACTGTTAAAATCCTAGGCTAAAGAAAATTCAAATCCAATTCGTTTTAACAGTTTTATTTGTCACGTGTGCACAATCATATTTAATTAGATATGATTACAAAATTATTGTTCGTTAAATACACACACACACCCATATATATATATATATATATATATATATATATATATATATATATATATATATATATATATATATATATATATATATATATATATATATATATATATATATATATATATCAGGTCCAGGTCATTTGCCCCCTCCCGGACATTTGCCCCTTTGTCACTTGCCCCCAGACATTAGCCCCTTGCCTTATTCAAAATCTGGACATTTGCCCCTGTCCGTAGCCTCTGGATTATTTGTAAGTTTTTAAGAAATGTTTTTAACTTATTTTTATTTCTGAACATGAATTCAAGATATATATTACCCTAATTGCAATTAATGTTCTTTGTGCCAGATCAGCCAAGTAAATTACTTTATATAGTTGGAGATGATCCTGTAATCAAAGGATTATCTTTATTGCAATTGTGGAAGAAGCCAGTGACATTAGGACCTGGACCTGTTAGGACAATTGAGGATATTTGAAAGAAGCCATCTCAACAAGGTTTCTTTTGAATTGCATTTACCATGGAGAGTTGGAGTGACTCCATTTTCCTATAAAACTGGATGCACAAGCCAGAGTTGTCAGAATTCACTTATAACTTCACCATGGAAATTACTACTAGCATCTGAGGAGGTCAGAAGCTATGTTTTGAGTGTCATTCCTACACCAAGAAGGGGGACCAACAAGATTACTCTTCAATGGGAGTGAAGCCAGCGTCGATCCTGATCATGCAAGGGTGCTGTGGTCACTGATCTGATCTCCAGATCCAGAATGCGATCAACAAGACTGCCTGCAACCATGACGGTGACACGGCACAGATAGAAGCTGCCAAGGTCGGTGAGGACCTGGAAACTAAGGCAGCTAATACTAGGGGCACTCCAAACCAGCTGATCTCTGACTCGTTACTGTCCACCACTGTTTGTGGAAGCATCACCCCAAGAACCCATCTTCCACCACTGATCTGACTATCAATGATACCTGGAAGACAACTGGTGACAAGAACATCTCATACACACTCCAGGGGATAGGCCATTGCATTAGGCTAAAGTGACTTTGACTTGTCATTGAATGTTATGTTATTGTAGCAATAATGATAAAACTGCAAACTGATTTTCACTTGTCAACTATCATAGAAAAAAGGGGCAGATGTCCGAGGGGGGAGCAAATATGCTAGGAGTCAGATTTATATCGCTATCAGTGGTGGTATCATAAATTTACTGGAAAGTTTGAGTCTTCAACATCCTAATCTCCAACATGTATTCTCCATGGGGACATTTTTAATTACTACAAAGGGCAAACCCTACAGCCACATGTAACAGCATTGTACAGATGACCAGTGACATGTTTATTATGGGAAACTTGTGGGCTAAACATTAGGCTTGGATAAACAAGGGGCTGCATTCAAGTGGGGTAGGCTTCCTAAAAGCAAGGTCATGTCTAACCAATTTCTTATGTTTTTAGAAGAAATTACAAAGTGGGTAGATGACGGGTCACCAGTTGTCTACTTAGATTTTCAGAAAGCTTTCGATAAAGTGCCACATCAAAGATTGTTACTTAAACTAAAAGCCCATGGTATAGGCAATTATGTAATCAACTGGATAGAAAAGTGGCTTACACACAGAAGACAGAGAGTAATAGTAGATGGTGAGATTTCAAACTAGAAATCTGTTTTGAGTGGGGTACCACAGGGATCAGTATTAGGCCCTATACTGTTTTTAATATATATATATATATATAAATGATTTGGAGGATGACATATCTAGCAAAGTACTCAAATTTGCAGATGACACAAAAGTATTCAGAAAGGTTACTAATGATACAGATAAACAAAGTTTACAGGATGATCTAGAAAAAATTTTTAAATGGTCAGAAAAATGGCAAATGTTATTCAATTTTGGGAAGTGTAAATGTATACACATAGGACATGGAAATATGGACGAGGAATATAAAATGGGGGATGCTGTACTAGGTAGAACCACACAAGAAAAGGATTTAGGAGTAACATTTAATGCTGACATGAAAGTTTCAGAGCAATGTGGGATTGCTGCTTCGAAAGGAAATCAATTTCTAGGGCTAATTAGGAGAACTATCACGTATAAGGAGAAACATCTAATTGTACTCCTGTACAAAGCAATAGTTAGACCACATTTGGAATATTGTATTCAAGCATGAAGGCCATATCGTAAAAAAAGACATAGATAAGCTAGAAAGAATACAACGAAGAGCAACTAAAATGATTCCAGAATTAAGAGACTTTAGTTACGAAAGTCGCTTATTACAATGTGGTTTGACAACACTAGAGACCAGGAGACTAAGAGGAGACCAAATAGAAGTGTTTAAGATAGTGAACGGTTATGAGGATGTTGATAGGAATATGTTCTTCAAACTTAAAGAAGGCAGTAGAACCAGAGGACACAAAGCAGCATTAGTTAAGGAGCAGTGTAGGTTGGACATGAGAAACTACTCTTTCTCACAGAGGGTGATAAATGAATGGAACAAACTGCCAAATGATTGTGTTAATGCTAGTAGTGTGAATATGTTTAAAAATAGAATTGACAGATATCTGATAAGGGCATATCTCTTTTTGATGCAAATGCTTGATTATATTGTTCTTGGTCACAATGTTTCAATACCAGAGTAGACAGTGTCTATGCTGTAATGTTGACAACTTCCTGGCTGTTACCAGATTCAGGGTGACATGCTAATAGCAGACAAATATGATTTTAAAAGTAATATAAATAAATATAAGGGTAAATATTAACAGTGTCAAGTCAATAATTCCAACAAGCTTATGTCTGTGGGGCTTTTGTCCATGCACCATACTATCTAGCAAATGCTTTCAGTATAATACCTAATAATTATATATATACATATATACATATATATATATATATATATATATATATATATATATATATATATATATATATATATATATATATATATATATACGTGTGGGCAGGTATGTGTGTGTGCGTGCAGCATTTATAAGATAAAGATGTCACAAACATAGATCTGCATTTGGTCCAATAACAATATTCATGCATTATGTTATCTAACTCGAGTGTCAGATATAAAATAAGGAACCCCATAGAAAGTGAACCTATGGGTCCATATTTTGTTATGGAATTTGGACCCCTTATAGAATTTTGACCTCCCTGGCCCATTGAAAACAGTGGAATGTTGATTAGATAATATAATGCACATTTGAGCTAAGATGCTACAATTTTGGTTACATGCGTTTGGTTATGTTACCAGTGGCATTCATCAAACTGACCAAACAGATTCATTAAAAACATTAAGAGATCAGTGAAAGACCCATTAGTTGAATTAACATGGCTCCATAGGGAAAATGCTTTTCCCTGTGGTTGATTACTTTATACATTCTATATGACACTGGCACTCTTATATTCTAAAAATAATATATACAAGAGAAAGTTTCTCACATTGTGATTCACTTTTATTATGCAAAAGATGAATTTTGTAAAATTTTCAAGTCACCGTATGTGTAATCTTTTCAGATGAAGGATTCACCATTGGTTCGTACAAGTACAGGTACTAGTTTTGAAGCATCCAGCGCTACGGGTGTTGCCGTCAATCTTTACATTACGGATGTCACCTTTAGTGCCATCACTGCTACTACTGCTGTGGCACCACATACAACTGATGCTGAAATGCAAATCGATCCGGTAATGATATTTCAAGTGCGACACGTCGCGAATACTGCTGTAGTCACGGATGACATTATTGCACCAATGAACTACTCCTATGTGAAGCTTCCATCAGATTCAGTGAGAACAAAGACATTGGTGCAGATGATGCACACTATGTGATAACAGCGACATAACCGAGGGTGACACAAGCAGCTCCGACATCTATGAGAAAGAGAAGAAGTTTGTCATTCGTGAGAAAAACTTATGTCACTTTTCTGCACCTGCCACACACCAAACAGCCATAAACTGTGACACAGGTTGTACTCATGTCTGATCTATCAGCCAAGGTCTTTCGGATACTGGGGTGTCTGTCAGAGGAAAGGGTGCTGATTTCTACCCCTGGATAAGTGAAAGGTGAATTGAATATGTTAGGTGTATGTGTACTATCAGTCAGAATAAGTAGTGTATTGGTGTATATTTAGTGCCAGTAGTTTATTGGAACAGATGGTTGGTGTGCAAGTACTATCAGTCAGAACAAGTAGTGTATTGATACATATGATTGGTGTACATTTACTGTCAGTACAAGTAGTGTAGTTGGTAGAGAATGAGACGCTTGGTTTACATTTGCTGTCGGTAGGAACAAGTAGTAGATTCAGTCAGAACAAGTAGTATATTGGATACACATGATTGGTGTACATTTACTGTCAGAAGACGTAGTGAAATGGTGCAGATTCCAGAATGAGATCATTGGTGTACATTTACTGTTGGTAGGAACAAGTAGTGTATTGGTATGCATGATTGGTGTACATTTACTGTCAGTCAGAACAAGTAATATTGTTACACATGATTGGTGTACATTTACTGTCCAATCAAAACAAGTAGTCTATTGCCATTGGTACAGATGATGATGGTGAAACAGTTAAATGCCTTGGCTTTATAAAGATTAATTATTTCCTAAGCTAAACTACCAGTATATTTGATATGTTGTGGCATAATAATGATGTGTGTAACTGTGATATCCATGTTCCAGGTTGTATTTCCCTGTGGTAAAAGTCACTGTTTTTAGTCAATGGTTTCAGTCGTTCTAGTTAGCCTTATTTCTTTGGTAATTGTTTTTCTATGTGAATAAACTGTTGGTATATTTTATGTTGGTCTCAATATAAATGAAATTGTGTGTAGTGACATGCAAGATGCTGCAGGTAACATTTTTGTTGACAGAAGTGGGATATGGATAAGGAGGCATTCACATCATTCAGTTATTAATATTTTAGTGGGAATTTTGTAGTTTTCCAGGTTGTTTTTCGACCTGCTGCATACTGTGGGTGCCTCACAATTTGTCTATATCAGACTATCAGTACACTCACCTGTGTCAGGTCAATCTCCATAGCTAAACTTTCCATCAATTCAATTCGGTTCAGAATAGACATCACAGATCCTTCCCACATTGCAGGATGGGATTACTTGTCTTGCCTTTCCTGAGCCTGAAATATAATTTGTCAGGGTTAGTTGATAGCACTAATTCCATAATTACCATAATAGTTGCAAAACTGTGAACATTACATACTGTCAGTAGTTAATTATTGTTATTTAAATGATTACATTGCACCAAACAACAAGGTGTTGTGGTGTGCTACAGAGAGGGGTGAATACAAGTACGAATATTAATGTAATCATGATTACAGTAATTATTGCAATCACAATTACTAATGTAGTCATGATTACAATCATTATTACAATCACAATTACGGTAACATTTAAGAATATATATATATTCACATAATGAATTAAATAAACCCTCATGTTATTATTGTCATCAATGTTATTCAACACAAAATCAAACACAATATTAAAATACAGTCACGGTACACTTCATTAGATTAGATACAAAATAAAGAGAAGAGCCTGCTTGCATTGCCATTGTAGTTCGGACCTCGCCCTCGGGCTAGGTAAAAGAAATATGCAGAAAAAATATGATTATTAAAATGGCAATGATTCGATAACAATTGAATTACTGACCTGCTAGCTATAGGGCGGATCAATGAGTCGGCACGCAAATCATGCAATGACAGCAGGCCAACATCTAGCACCGCTCTGTTTGTGCATATCAGTGTCACAAGCGATGCATCCATCTTGTCAACAAGTAAAAAATAGTTCCGGTATTCCGTTATCGCATATTCTCGTTGGTTAGCGTCTCGTGTGTTCGAGAAGTGTGGCGTTTTCCACGATTTTTTGCGTGTTTTGTTGTAATTTCTTTAACTTTTTTTATTTGGAACGAACAAAAACGCTATTTTGTTGACGTGTGTAAACACTTGTATATATAACAGAGACCCATATCTTTTTTTTCGCTCCAGAATGCCTATTTACGAAATAAATCGCAAAAAATCGAAAATTTACATTGATTAGATATACGCGACTCAAACCACTCGTTTCGACAACAAGATGGCGATACGCAGTGATGTATTTTGTCGATTTTTGTCTCGAACAAAATCAGTTTTTCAGTTTATCTCACAAATTAGCAGGTATCTGTCACCATTAATGCATAGTTAGATAATATATATTTAAATATACGGCATAACACAAAATTGCTTCAGTTCACCTTTAAAACCGATACGCACTAACCGTTTCACATATGTATTCCGTGACATTCAACCGACACTTAGGTGTCAAGAAACTGAAGAAATGTGCTCCAAATAATTATTTATGAGTACATTTATTGGTCACACAGAAAATATTTCATAAATAGCCGCCATACTGTGCACGTGATGTTGCCTTTGGGTCACATGATCAAACGCGATTTCGTGTAGAATGAGGCCAGAATGGGCCAGCAGCACAGACATAAATTAAACACCCGTTAGTAAGTTAGTAGTTTATAGGGGCATTATTAATGATGTAACTCTATGGCCAGCAGACGGCAATTTTTAGCGTGACCTTATATAGATCTATGGAAATCCCGTTTGGTAGTCTCGCTCACAACAACATCCGGTTATATACAAACTTTGACAAGCACATGCGTTCTTACAAAAAGGTAATAATTTCACACTTTCACATGGTTATTGTCAGGTAACTTTAGTGATATACATATAAGAATGCATGCAGACACGAAAGACGTGTTTATTGCTCTGTTTATGGCGTTTTTTTAAGGTTTCACGTTTCATGAAAATACTTTAGCTTTTGATGAACGAGATCTTCGCCACTACTACAGCAACAGCCAGATAGAAAAAAAATTGTAGGGCGATTGACTTTGCCTGCCATAAAACCTGCCATTCCATTTGCCAATTAGCAAAAACAATACGTTTTAGTGGGAATGGCAGATAAATATAAACATTTCCGTCAATGGAATATGGCCGATGCGTATTACTCCGGAAAACTACTTAAATTTATTAGAAAAAGAAGAAGAAGCAAACGCAATGTTGAATGTATTTATTAATGTAATGTGTAGGTTTGGCCATGATTGCATTAGTTTGTATCACATGCATACAACTGAATGACATTTAGACTGATTGAGAGTGGTATTATGTAATTGAGTCTATGCAAAAAATATCTAAAACAAGGGGTCATTGTTTTTATTTTAGACTCTGTAGAATGCACTACACCGTGTATGACGCATACATAGTGAACTGAATTAGTCTAACAGTACTTCGGACGGCAAGTTTTGGAAACAGATTTCTTCATACAACCAAACCAAACTTGTTTAAATAATAATTTTTTAATAGTAAATAATAAAAAAGGAGGCTGCGGTGGCTAAAAGCGGGCAGGAACGAGAAACTAGTTTCTATTTTTTACTAGGCCTAAAGTTGCGTTCGAACGCGCTCCTGAGGAGGTCAGTAGGCTTCGCGCAGGCGCAAAAATCGGGTCATATTAGTGATCGCAGGAAACTGTGAGCCAACCTGTAAATTACAGCGTTCGACGGCGTAGAAGGTAGAGTTTCGTCGACGTCTGCTTTTATTCCATAAACTCAAACTAATCACTTGTCTGAGATGGTAACACCATTCATCCGTCATAGTATTAAAACATTTGACACTTTGTTGGTACTTTTTGTTGTCAATTTATAAAAAATCAATTACTCTTTGGTAGCAGCGTTAAAGCACATTTTCGCAAACACAAAGAAATTCAAACAATCACAAAGACATTCAGTAACATAACATTATATTAAGCATGATCTGTTTTCACATGGCTTAATGCACAACTACTGACATAGTTCTTTATGTCAAGACTTTCATTACTGAAATTGTTCATTGCAGAGAAAGTAACTGCATTAGGGGAGAGTTGCCGGGATTGGGACCCCTAACGATAAACTTCAATGTAGACGCGAAAACAAATGGAATTGATGTAAACAATATAATAACATAGAGTTTATATTTTATTTTCAACAATAAGCTATTAATCACAAGAAAATCATTGACGAATTAAAAAAAAATACAAAACGGTCCAATCGTGACCACTGTTTCCTCGATTGGACCACCCAATGTCTTCAATTGGACCAAAAGTAAAATAATGATATATAGGACTAAGCATAATTATGAATTGATACATAAGTAACATATAACGTTCATTATAACAATACTAGTTAGCATTAGTTAAATACAATATACTAATAAATACCAGTGTTCATAATCTTTGTAGTTCCATCCACCCTACACAATGACCCATGTCTTCTTCAACTGAACAAATAAACAATTATGTAGACCAAACTTTGAATTAATACGTGAGTAAAATATAGTGTTGGACCCACTACTTTTCCTGTGCCACATCAATGATCTGCCGGACACCGTGAAGTCCACAGTACAACTCTTCGCGGATGACTTCCTGCTCTATCGGGAGGTCCGCTCCTTGCAAGGTCACCTCACCCTGCAGTCCGACCTCAAGAACCTCAAGGAATGGGCAGCCCGGTGGGGGATGCGCTTTAACGCGCAGAATGCTACGTCCTCTCCACCAAACCCAGATCACACGTCTAGACTCGGGGACACCATTATCAAACATGTAGAGCAAAACTCTTACATCGCCATCCAGATCTCTGCCGACCTGAAGTGGTCAACACACATCACCGGTCTGGGCAAGAAAGCTGGATCAACGCTGGGTTTCTTACGCCGGAATCTCCGGAACTGCCCTTAGGAGTGTCGACACCTTGCGTACATCGCTTTCGTTAGATCCACCCTGGAATATGGGGCGGTAGTGTGGGACCCCTACCTCAAACAAGACACGGAAAAGCTTGAACGCATTCAACGTCAGGCTGCACGCTTCATCACTAGAGACTACATATCTCGGAAACCTGGATACATTGGCAGGATGCTTGACTTCGTCGACCTCCCACCCTTGGAAGAACGACGCAGGCAACTTAGGCTGGCAATGCTGTACAAGATAGCAAAAGGCCTGGTCCCAGTCCTACCTGCTGACGCCTTCCTCACAGCAGCCAACAGAAACAGAATTAGGATCCGACCCGGCCACCACCTACGAGGATCCGACCCGGCCACCGCCTACGAGGATCCGACCCGGCCACCACCTACGAGGATCCGACCCGGCCACCACCTACGAGGGGTACGAAACTCACAACATTCTAAAAAGACAAGCAAACAACAACAGCCGCTGGAACACCCTTACAGATGACATCATCAACCTGCCCACATCCAACGCCTTTTCGTCTGCAGTTGGGAGGCAGAGAGTTGCACTAAACGGCTAGCAACCTTCTCCATGTTTTTTATTCTTTTAACTATGCTTTATAAAGTTTTTTTATATTCATCCAAATGCGCTGAGCATACCCCAAACGTCACATTAATAGCAGTGATCTGCTTCTGTGATGCACCCACATACAACAACTGCAGTGGGATCTTCAGATTCAGTGTTCAATAGAAACATAAAATTAATCAATAGTCATATGAAATGTTAACTGGGCCTAATGTTCATAGTCTTCTGTCAATGGGTCCTGGATATGTCAGCGGAAATGATCGACATCTTTTAGAGCCAACCACAACATGTTCTGTCTCTCAACTGCATGCACTGGCACCATGTAGTATTTCATCACATCCATTACTCGTCGCAATTAGCCTGCTTAGTGTCAATTGCAATTAGTATACTGCTGTGTCATCCTTCAGAGGCCACATGAACCTGTTCTGTCCCACAATGTACACGCACTGCACCGCCCAGTTTCTTTCGTCACATCCATGACTCATCGCATTATGCCTGGGTAGATTTTACCATTGTACAAAATGATGCACCATTGACCGGTTCTGCAGCCTTCGATATCCTCGATGAGCTACAATCGACTAGGTTTGGGTGGATCAGAACTATTGTGCGCTCTCGCTTGAGTTGTAGTGGTCTTAGAAGTACTGGGCTCTTGAGTGGGTGTAGGCCTAGTAGGCGTAGCTATCTCCGGTCCGACTTTTCTTTGTTTAACTAGTTTCTTTCTTCGGTGGGCATAACTCTGGTACAGCTTCCATGGCAACAGCTGTCAGTGCTGGAGCTGCATCAACTGGGGTCAGAGGTGGCGTAGGGTTGTGCTGTTGTGCAATCACCATGACAACTGCTGTCAGTGCTGGAGCTGCAACAGCTGGGGTCATAGGTGACGTAGGGTTGTGCTCTTGTGCAGCTTCCGTGATTACATTAGTTATCATAGCAGCAGCGAAGTCGCAGTCTTGGAATACGTATATGGTCAATGACCATATGCTTGCCTTCCTGAAGCCACTAACAACATTCTGGACGGATGCCGCTTTTCTGTACACCACATTAAGAATTTCGGCGACTTACCATATTGTCACTGGTCTGCCTACATGTTCTCACATCCACATCCTCTCATCTACATCCTCAATGCATCATTTCCAAACGGTCCGAAAAAGGCCCCGTCCAAAGGCTGGAATCTGTGAGTCGTGTGTGAGACCATGACTACTCCAACTTCCCGAGCCATATCAGTTGCAGCCAAATTCTTTGTGTGGGTCACGTGGCTATCGGGTATGAGAGCACAACAGTCTTAACAAAATCTACGAAATGTCACAGTCAAGTAACAAACCCCTCATTGGACATCCAGCCTTTGCCTCCGGAGGACCAAACCAACATTTATCAGTTCTATTTTATCCTCTTATATATATATATATATATATATATATATATATATATATATATATATATATATATATATATATATATATATATATATATATATATATATATATATATATAATTTGCACTAAATTTATGTGAACCCTAAAATAAAGTCTTTATTAGTCCGAAACAATGTAAATTTGCCTGCGACAAAATGGGTTCTGTTACAAGTTCAATCGATTGGACCACTTAGCAGCTTCCTTTATTTGCATTATTATAATTGCTCCCTTGTGTAATATTACTTTCTGGTAATCAATAAACTGGGTTGGAATAATTACACACATCTAATGATGGCATATCCTTATGTGGGTCACTGGTCCAATTGTATCAACTGCAATGGTCCAATCGTGGAATTTCACGTGTTAAAAATATTGCATTGTCATTACAAGCAGACGACATCAACTTTAAAATTCGTATTATCGCCACACAGGTTGGTCTCCTATACTCCTGATGGACACACATCTTCGCCTGCAAATATGACCAAGGGTGCTGTACTGATAACTGATCACGGCCTCATTATTATGTCGGGGACATAGAAAACATACTTTCGGTGATAAATATTTAAATAAAAAGTACTGCTATTTCGTCGACATTTACCGTGTCATCCAAAATGTCACCGATGATTGACAAAATCGATCGAGGATGCCATGGTATACAGTAACATGGAACATACAGCACTGGTCCGATCGAGGAACTGGTCCAATCCCGGCAACTCTCCCCTCTTAACTAATACATTGGAACAAGACAGTCGTTATGTATGGGCCTACTGTCCACTGCATACTAGTTAGAAAATGAACAAAACACACAAATCAAAATTTATTAAATACATAAATACAGTTCAATACGTAACTATAGATCACTACCCCCGTGAACTCGTAGACACGAGTCGCTAACTGGGCCTCCTTTTTAAATTTCGAGTTCTGGACTGGGCGGGATCGTGGACTCTTTTACATGTCGTGAACTAGTGAACACGAGCGCTCTCGAACGCAGTATAAGCGTATTGTAGGGTTTCTCCTAAGTAGCCTAAATCAGAACTACTATAAGTGATTGCATGTGCGCGTGCGTGCGTATTTTATTTCCGTTTCTAGATGAAGTGCCATCTGTCGAGCTGTGTTCCCGGGTATCTCTTTAAACTACGCGGTAATGCCCAATTATTCGATTGATACGATGTGCCGGTTTGGGAAACGGACACATCTGGACACTCAGTGATGCAGAAAACGACATCGACGGTTACGTGTAGAAACAGTCAGAAGCATCGGTCTGACCAAATGATGAAGAGGAAACTCGTCTAATACACGAAATACGTATAGCATGGCACCTTATGAATCGTGTTTAAACTGACAATATATATATATATATATATATATATATATATATATATATATATATATATATATATATATATATATATATACATATATATATATATATATATATATATATATATATATATATATATATATATATATATATATATATATATATATATATATATATATATATATATACATATATATATACATATAAATATATATATATATATATATATATATATATATATATATATATATATATATATATATATATATATATATATATAACTTAGGTGTTCTTTTCAAAATTTAAACTATGTGTAGCGGCGTATATATATATATATATATATATATATATATCATCATTCTTAATAGAGCTTCTTAGGATTGTTCAGATTGTGATACAAGCACCAAATTTGTCACATGTGCTATGAAAGGTTCTAAGAAAAATGCAAGGTGGATCACAACGAAATCTGCATCTAAGGGGGCGTGGCGCCATATTAAAAATGGCACTTCTAATTATTTTTTTTTTTAATTTAAAATGCTAAATGGTTTTGGAACACGAGAAATCGATTAAAATAAAAGTTAATGTGATTGGATGATTGTCTCATTTGTATATATACAAAATTGTACCAATTTTTTTTATGAAATAGAACAATTGAAAGTGATCAAGTGAATTGGCCTATTATGTTCGACAACATATAGATCTACTGACTTAATATTGTAGTAACTGCAGTAATATCACCTAAGCTAATAAGGGGCCATTTTTGTTTGTGTTAAACGGCTCGGGGAAATGCAGCGACCTGCATTTGAGCTGCGTTCCGCTGTGTAACAGAATGTATATTACCGCTTTAATGTGTTAGTTATTAACCCATATAATAAATACCTTATTGAAGGATACTGTTTTCTATGCACTCGTTACCTTACAATGTTGTATTGGGCGAGCTGAAGGCGCCAGACGGAAGTGAGAAAACGATACAATACCAAGTTGTCACGGATTTGGGTGAGGCAGGAAGTCGAATGATCATTTATCAGCATAATTTAGCCTGAAATGCATGACAACATAGCATGAAAAACAAGTCGCAGTAGGTGGATGGCGTGATGGTAGTAAGTGGTCAAGTGCTCTGGTCGAGGCAAACGTCATAACGTCAGGTAGGACAAACTCCATGCTGGAGGGCAGACAAGTGATACGGACAAGATGGGCCCATCATGTAACAGTCGCTAGTCTCAGTGTTCTACAGAGAGCTGCGTACCAACGGTATCAGTTCTTGTACTGGAGTATGACAATCTCACTCGAGCTCCTGATCATGCAGTTTGTGTAATCTCTGAGAGAAGACAACTTCCAGATGTATGTAGAGACGCTCGGAAAGTTGAGAAAGTGGTTATTTGCCATGGATCGTATGCACTACTCGAGGTGGGTGCCAGTCCATATCAGAAACATGATCCAGATGAAGGATACACATCCAAGTGTTTAGCGCCAGTGCGCACACGATCACTTCACGGTGCAAAAGACAAGACACACCTTCTCATCAATGGCACTGGATTAAAACCACGAACAGCTGAATGAGGTTATAAAGGGAGATGGAGGGGGCCGTGGGGTTGACCGAACATCCAGTTGAGCTACTCAGGTGAATGGTTCCAGGACCTGAAATAGCAAATTTTATTAACACAATTACAAACATGATGGAAAACATCATGAGCTATCGGCAGCTGTGCAGGCAAAGTTCATGAAAGATGTGTGTGAGCTGACTGGAATTGTACGTCACACGGGCAACCCATTTTTTTCGACGGTGAAGACCTTGTCACACTTGACATAAAGCTAGTGATGGACAGCTCAGTAGTTCAGACCCTGAAAATATCAGAAACAATTGGTTAAGCGTAATATGACGCATTTGTGCAGCAGAGATTTGTCTTGTGTGAGAAACCGCTGACAGACACTATGCCTAATAAAAACCTTTCCCTGTTCTGGACAGCACCAAAAAAGGTCCGAAGGTCTCACTAAAGGCGAACTGTGCTGTGCTCTCTCGACTGCACAATTTTTGCCAGTCATGCTGCGGAAATATCACAGAGTTATAAGCCCATGAAATCCAGGCCTTCCCCCACCAATCTCAAACATGGGAAGTCTGCGACACTGCACAAAGTCAGGTCTTGTGTGATGCCTACAGTCAAGAACACCAGACCAAGTAGTTCCTGGTTGTGACCCAGTTGTGGATGCTGAAGTGTTGGACGGTGCTGCCATCGTACACATGCTACCACCTAGAGGTGTCAGAACCTGCTTCAATGACTCTGCAGTGTGCGTATTCATGCATTACACCCGATGACGTTTGCAGAATGTTAGTAGGTTGGACATAGTGTGGGACCGCTATATCAATAACACCATCAAGCAAAGCACTCGAGCAAGTAGGGGAACCGGGCAATGTAGACGAGTTTTGGCAACAACACCACTTCGTAGAAACTGGCCGTCATTCCTCTAGGTTGATTCCAACAAGAAAGAGTTGTTCAACTTCCTGGTCGATCACATCGGAAAGGAAACACCACGTGATGGGAAGGAGCTGGTGTCAACTTTTGACACAAGTGTGAAATTCACGCGGGTCAACAAGGACACAACCAAACTAGAGTTATGCACTCACGTAGAGGCAGACACTAGGATAATGATACATGTAGCTGATTGTGTAACCCAGGGATACAGGAAAGTTACCATTCGAACGGTGGACACGAACATAATAATGTTCGAGCCACTGACAAAATCCCTTTTGAATCTTGCTGCATCACCGGCCCAGCTCCACTTAGCTGAACTGCAAACCATCCAGAGATTCACAGTATTGTATTGTACATTAGAACGTATGGACTGGAGACTGTGAATGAAGTCAGGAAACATGTGTTCGCACAGGGCTCAAGATCCCCAGAAAACATCCTTCTGACGGAGGCATCGCTGTTGGAACATTGCAACGAGCTACGTATCAAGGTGGACACATATGGGGTCAAACACTCACGCTCAACTCAGTACTTCCTAGTCCGATGGAATGGGAAGGAAGCTAACAGAACATGGATGGCATCCATACTGGACAACACTGCCAGAGGCGTTAAGGGCTTGTCATGAGCTCATTCACTGTGGGTGTACCAAGGCATGTAGAGGTCTCTGCAAATGCAAGAAGAACGAACTCAGCTGCACCGAGCTGTGTGTGTGCCAAGGAGGCTGCGCACAACAAAGAACCCACTGACACTAAGCGAAATTTATGACTGATAAACGGGAGATCAGAAAGAATGGAAGAGTATTAGTAACGCAACAATTTAATCGAGACAATTTGATTTAGACGTTTCTCCCAAGTGTCATAATACAACTTTGTAAATACTTTGTCAGTTTCCAAATAGCTAGACAAACTGCGAACCATTGTCATGTCAATAATATACCCTACCGTGGTAATGTTTTTAAATAGAAAGAATGATGATCATTAGTTTAGCATTGAAAACCACTCAAACATGTTAATTATCAGTGGACATATACCAAAGGTACGATGTGTCAGATTTTCGTGGCAGCCACTTTAATATACAAATTAGTTTTCAGTTATTGAAGATCAATCTTAGATTACAATGAATATATTGTCAAACAAAGTTTTTTGATACAATCTACATCACAAAAAAAGGTTGTTCATGCAGAAACAAAGTTCAATGCTAATTGTTCTATTTAATACAAAATAGGTGTTATTTTGCATAAATGCAAATAAGGGAGTAATCCAATCACAATATCGTTTATCTTAATCGATTCCTCGTGTACCAAAACCATAGTCTAGCATTTTAAATAAAAAAATTTTTTATTAGAAGTGAATATACGCCCAAAGAAATGTATTTCTGAATTTCATTGCGGCCATTTTGAATATGGTGCCACTCCCCATTGAAAGGCAAATTTCATTGGGGGCCACCTCTCATTTGTCCTAGAACATGTCATAGCACACGTGTGCCAAATTTGGTACTTATATCACAATCTGAACAATCCTGTTTTTTCGCCAAGAAGCTCTACTATCCCTCCCATAGACACCGTCAGTATTGGTCACGTTCTGGCATCATTTTGATATTAACTGACGCCAAATTAGTCGTGTACATGTTCCGAGCATCTTGAAAACGAAATTCATTATAAGCAATAACCTCATTAAATCGTCAGTTCCCGTGAGTAATGATTCGGAAAGGACACGCTGACAGCCCTGTGCCAATACCGTGTAACAGACAAGGAAACATTAACCTTCTGTCGGCCATAACCTCATCCTCGTTCAACGATGCAATAAATGTTGAAATCCAATTTTTCATTCGATATTCGCTTAATTGTTACTGCGAAATTACCCTAATGAGTAATCGCCATCGTTGACAGCCAAATCCGATGACCAGTGTACTGTGCGACTTGTGCAAGTCTTGCCGGGACTGAATCGACGCAGCGGGCCGATCCATCATTGGTGGACGACATCGCAGCGGCTTGCTGGCAGAGGCCAATCGAAGCTGGTTATCTCTTCCGTTCGTAGTTGACGTTCTCCGCCGCTGATCGCATTAATGCGGTCCAGTTGTCTCAACATTAAATCTAATTACTGCTAGGTACCTGGCTATGGCGAATTGACCCGGCTCAGTTACGGTAAACAGCAACAGATCTACGCAGTTTGGTTCTTGAGTGGGACGTCTCGCGGAGACAGCAGTGCCACACGTCGCATCGGCCTACAACATTCGTTTTCACAGAAGAACCTGCAGGAGCAACGTCAGGGCGACTACAAGAACATTGCCTTCCACAGAGGTGTCTTGTGTGGTTTTTCTGGTGTCACGTCAAAGCTCCTTGTCTCACAGACTCAAGTATAACTGAGAGAATCCCTGCTTGTCTCGTCCGTTCACTTCCACGTCCTTTGCTACGGAATCACAGTTGAAACGCTACACTAGCAGGCAGCGGTTTCGAAGATTGCATTAACAAGCGCTGAATACAACCAAAGACATCTATATAGGTAAGATTAATCATTATTTGTTGCTAAAGCAATCTCGGCATTAGAGAGGTTGTAAAAAATGTAACAATGGCGTATTGCATACTTGTTTCATCCGTCAATGTTCGTTTTGCAGCGGAACAACACACGCATTCTTCCATACAAGTACACGTACGCTCGCAAACAATCAGTTATCATTCCAAATCCGTCGAACATATATTGTCTAAGTTAGGGGCTACGAATATACACTCCGTGTTCATCTATCTATCACGATAAAACACGATTATGTAAGGAATACTAAAAAGTGTACAGTACAGTCGTAGTTGAACCAAACACACGCGCACACACCCATACTCACTCACATGGACCATACAGTTACTCACTCATATACAGACAACCAATAAATCAATCACACACACACGCACACGCACACGCACACAAGCACGCACGCACGTACACAAAACAACTCATTAATATACATACAATCAATTAATCAACAAGTCAATCAAACGTGTACGCGCACACTCACACACACTCACTTGTTCGCTCACTCTCTCTCGCACGCACGCGCGTACGCACACACACACGCTCTCTCTCTCTCTCTCTCTCTCTCTCTCTCTCTCTGTATATATATATATATATATATATATATATATATATATATAAATATATATATATATATATATATATTATTTATTATATATATATATATATATATATATATATATATATATATATATATACAGAGATATAATATATATATATATATATATATATATATATATATATATATATATATATATATATATATATATATATATATATATATATATATATACAATCACACGTGTACTGCACACTCACACACACTCACTTGTTCGCTCACTCTCTCGCACGCACGCACGCACACACACACGCTCTCTCTCTCTCTCTCTCTCTCTCTCTCTCTCTATCTCTCTCCCTCTCTTTCTCTCTGTATATATATATGTGTGTATATATGTATATATGTATATATATATATATATATATATATATATATATATATATATATATATATATATATATATATATATATATACATATATATATATATATATATATATATATATATATATATAGACATATATATATATATATATATATATATATATATATATATATATATATATATATATATATATGTGTCTGTCTGTCTCTGAGTGTGTACGCGATATGTCTAGAAGTGTATACGAAACACGTGTTCGTATTGTATTCGTTATGCTACTCATACTACTTGTCATCACGCAGGCACTATACTAAGGCACGGGATCACAATGGCGACGTATGGATTCCACTACTTCCTGTCAGTCGGTGCCCTGCTGGCGTGTCTCGGCGAACAGACGGCGGACGCCAGCGACTGTGTCTACAACTTCCAGGTAGGCACGGACTACACAACACTTTAGCTGCGTATAAGGAGAGTAGGTTGTAGATGTTCGCGAATTTCCCTGGAAACCTGCTAATAGTGTAGGTGTTTCTTTCCGTTTAAGCTCTCTAACACGCTCGAAGTAATGTCTCAACTCAGCTAATACAAACAAAATAAATAGGCTTGGAATAAGTTTGTATAGTGTGAGTGACACCAGCATGTGTGTGTATGCATGCGTGGTGCGTACGTTTCGTGCGCGAGCGAGCGCGTGGGTGGGTGGGTGGGTGCCTGTCTAGTTGGTATGTTGGTGCGCGCGCGTGCGTGCGTGTGTGTGTGTGCGTGTGTTTGCGTGCGTGCGTGCGTGCGTGTGCCTGCTTGCGGACATGCGCGTGTATGTGTTGGAGCGTGGATTATGAGGTATGCGGCATTTTAAGGCGTGCATTAAGTCATTTTAAGGCGTGCATTAAGTCATTTAGAAATGTGAGTTGTTTGAGAAGATTTAACTTAATTTGGTTGTGCACATTAATGTAGAACTTGTTTTTTTATCTTATATTGGGCGTTACGATTACGATTAAAATTACTTTAAAAGTAACGTTATCCGTTACGCTTAATTACTCATGATAACAGTCATGATTACATTGTGTACAATCACGTATTAAAGCGTTTTTATTAAAAATGATACTGCGATGTTAGTACTGGTCATGGGTTTAGGTGTGGACTCCAGACGAGGACACCGTCCGTAAGATCCAGGACGTTGAGCGACAGTGCCACAATGTCAGCATCAACCTCGACCGTCAGGTGACAAAAGTGCGCGCCCAACTGCTCACTGAAATGTTGACAGCGCGCAATCTCACAGCCACGGTAAGAGAGTGTCAGCCAATTATGACACCTGGCGGGTCAAGCAGAAACAGCTTCTCCCGGAGCGTCCCGTGATTGTTTTTTAATATCCATATTTTTAGTGATACATGGTTCCCGAATCCATCACCAGAGGCGCCCTGCACAAAAGACGCAAGAAAGTGAGCCAGGCTTAGTCTTGCTTTTCACTGGCAGCGCGAACGTGAATTGATATCGGAGCGTGAGTGTAACGTAATTCCAGGTTAGCAGAACACCAAGTACAGTAAAAACTGACAAGCAACGCTCAAAACAGAGAAAAGAGCAAACGATGCGTTTCCTTGACCGACTAAAATTGTAATCGAAGTGCGTAGGTTTGGCAACGAACTCTTTTTCCACCAACCGGACGTGTGAGGTGGGAGGTTGGCTCTAGAAATTTGTGGCACGTGGGTTTGGTGAGGAGAGGTGGGAGGTGGAAATAAATGTATAGGCGGCGGGAAGGTGTCCTTGCAAACAGGTGGGAGTTGGGAGATTGGCACCAAAATAGGTCGGAGTTTGAAGGTTGTTGCCAAACCCCCTCCATCACCATGGAACCCATGCAAGGCAATGTTACTAGGTTCGTACAATTGTAACAAACAAGCATTGTGTTTACGTTGGAGTCACTCACGGACGAAACTACTAACGATTAAAATGTGTTAATTACTCGTCCATCACAAAGTTGCAGTTCGCACTATGCGGTCACAATATCTATATTTCTGCCGATAGGTGGAGCGTGAGTTGCTACAGCAGAAACTCGACAATGCACAGTTGAACATTGCAACGAAAGACGTGAGACTGGAGGTGATGAAGCTACGCAACGACTACGCGAGGCTCTGGAGCACTGTGGGACGCATGAAGAGTCGCAGGTATTGTTCTGAAATCGACTGAAACACGATCTCAGTAACCCAGTCGTGGGTTTTATTGCCGTTGAAATACGAAAGGCGTAGCCACTAGCCTGTCAAAAAACATGTTCTCTTTGACTGTTTGTTTCAAGAAGATATCCGAGCGGTTCTACTATTCGCTAAGTCACTACCAGAAGTATGTATGTGTGTACTGTAACATGTTTTCTTTACATATTTTCTTTTTGGCAACCGCTAGAAGCATTCTTATTTTTAACAGAAAACATTCATATTTATTGCAAACAAGAGTAACCTGGCGCAAATTAATATAGTTAAGTTGTCTCATTATAAAGTGCATGACATATTTTCAATGAAGAGGTGCTGGTCACAACAGATTCGCCCCGGATTCAGCGACCATGCCCCACGTGAATGTTGAACCGAGAGCCTCCGTTGGCGAGCCGGACGTCAAGAATCTCTTGCGGCAGGTCAAGAACAGTGTGGGCGACCTGAAGGCAGAGTGGGTATTGATAAAACGCGAACTGCATAACCAACAGTCTTCTACCTCGTCACTGAGCTTTGACCTCAATGACGTCAAGTCCGACGCCGCCAAACTGAAGAAGGTTATCAACGACGTGCGCAGCGACACGTCGGTGCTGAAGGGGCAGCAGGAACGCCTCGACTCGATCGCCGACAAACTCATGAGTGGCGTCACGTACATTGAGGACACATTGAACGCCAGGGGCATCTCCGTCGACACGACCGCGAAGCTGCCAACGCGCAAAGCCGCGGCGGAAATGAAGGCGAAAATCGACGAGCTTGCGCGCGCAGTCAAAGCTATGGGCGACCACAACGCCGCCATGGAACGACAGCTGAAGACACTCGAGTCGGGACGCCCGGGTTCGTCTGAACCAGTCGGCGACGGTTGGTCTGGAAAAACGCCCGACGCTGAAAGTGAACATGGTGGTTATTCTACAAACCACCGCCAAACGACGCCACCTAAAGGTATCCAGCTACGAATAACAATAGCGGGAATAATGTCATATGAAATTTCACTAGGCGACAGGTAAATACCGAACTTAAAACCATTCATGGAGTAATTACATTATAATTTCAAAATTGTTATACGGTCGATGTCGCGAAGAAATTATGGTCACGAAACGTAATAAGACATTCAAATGAAAACGAAATAACTCGAGGATTGGTGGTATTCTGGACAAAGGTAAAGAAGAGTATCACAAACCATACATATGTCTGTAGTGGAATTTGTATGACCGTAAATTCTCTTAATAGGCCAATTAACACCATTGGGTGTGAATTCTTGCCTCAAAGAAAAATATTATTGTTATGCACCTGCAATTAGCCCATCTTGGAATTATTGACTATATTGTTCCATGTGAAACGTTGACCACAATAGGGCACGCTAGTCTCGTTTGTCACCATGTTGGTTTTATGCAAATTTGCCCATGATTACCCATAAATGTTCACTTCCGGCCGCCAACGACACGCTGCCCGCTATCGCATTTCACACATAAACACATTTGGAATTAAAACAGAGAACAAACAACAACACATTTACTTCTATTATTTATTAAAACAGCTATCATTAAAATGTGATAATACTAATACCAATGGTATATTGTTATAATGACATAGGCACGTTTAACGAATCACTTGTTTCCTTTATCGCGACGAGACAATGGGCTTTTAAAACCGCCAATTGTCTAACTGTGCGAAACAGGACTCAGTAAACAAACGAACATATCCCTAAAAAGACCAATCTGTCTAGCAAGCAACGCACAGCTGCATTGGGGCACATTAATTCTGACCAAGGATGAATCGCCTACATATTGTCTTAGACAACTGCGCGACAGAGACAAATAGCTTTCCCTAGAAGAATATTGATTCAGTAGGAATTCTGCAGTCATCGCCTGACTGAAATATGGACATGAATATCATTTCGATGAACTGTTGTTGGTATGGCTCGAAATGAAAAATGGTGTGTGTGTGTGTGTGTGTGTGTGTGTGTGTGTGTGTGTGTGTGTGTGTGTGTGTGTGTGTGTGTGTGTGTGTGTTCGTGTGAGTGTACGTGGGGGGTATGGGTGTGCATGTGCGAGAGAATGTGTGCATGTGTGTATATGTGTGTGGTGTGTATATGTCCGCTCAAATGCCCTTAACCAGGAACAGTTTCAGAAATCATCCCAGAAATTCCCAGCGGATTGCGTATGCCCGAACCCCCCTTTTCAGAACCCAGAGGACCGGTCTGTAAGGGTATATAAATGAGTAGAGGACTGATTGAATTTAAGGATTGGTTATTGGTATGTAAATTTTCGGTAATGTTTCAGCAGTTTTCCTTCTTTATATATGTCCAGTACATCTGTGATGGTATCGCTTCTGCAAATATTTTGATGAACATTTATTTGGCCACTATCAATTAACCCCCGATACGTGTGTAACTTTTTTATTTTACACAACTGGTAAATATAAAATGATAACGGGTAAATTGGAAATATACACAATCATGGCTAAGACCTGTGCGCATAAATCAATTGCTATTCCCAATATCCGTGGTGTGACCTTCTGCTTACACTGGCGACGACGGCCTGTCACGCTGGCGGAAGAGGATGCGTGATTTATCAATTGGTCTGTCACTTTTTTGTCACGCGCAAGTGTGCCGGTGATATATCAACCTGACGTTCATAAACGTATACTTAACATAAGGATACTCAGAACGAGTCGGTCGTGTATTATCCAGGAGAGACAATGCATGGTAACTGACTCTTTTCAATGGGTGGTCTTTCACACTTTTAGGCCAATTAGAAGATGGCTTACTACAGACTTTTTTATTGGCCGTGCAGTAATGTCGAACTGCGAACTTGTTGTGGTGGATAATGAGAGGAAGAACTGTATGTTAAAAAATGTAGGAACTGAAAAAGTACGTTCAAATGTTAATTTAATTCGCCGCCATATAACGGAAATCGCACACATTTATTGATGTCATTCGAATGTTATCAGCCTTATAACAGTTACACGAGTACCTGATGACACTTGTGACATCAACAACATTGTTTATTTCCTTATATAGCTGCCTAGTCTTAATCGTTGTGTTAACCCATTGCCTCCCGTCCGACAACAGACTGTGAAGACGTCTACCAGCAGGGACACTCAACCAGTGGGGTCTATCAGATAGAGCCAGAGGGCGCTGCGTTCGCCGACGGCGTCTACTGCGAGATATTGAACGGAAGTGGCTGGACGCTGCTGCAGCGCCGTCTAGATGGCTCACTTACGTTCAGCCGACCGTGGCTCGAGTACAAAGTGGGATTCGGGAACCCGTACGGCGAGTTCTGGCTCGGTAACGACTTCATCCATCTCCTTACGTGAGTGATTTTCTATTCATGACCCAACGTTATTACATATATGCCTATTGATGTTAAATTAATATTTTTCGAACTCGTACAAGTGTTAGTCAACTGAGGTCCTGAACTTTTGAAATCCTGTAATAGTGAAACTTCAATGTTTTCGAAAAATCGGAAAACGTTCGTGTTCGACCAGAAGGTAGAGGAGACCGGGGCTAGTTGCAACAAAAACAGCATATTTATTTAAGGATTGCGATTCGACTAGCAAAAGTTAAACAAATAGGTATTTTTAAAAGGTGCCGTTTGTCATCTTCTCAACGGATCCACGTCACATCACACGTGACGTGTTTAAACCAACTGATGAACATACTGCTACCGTGCGAAATAATTTCCATCAGTAGTTTTGTCTGTAGTACGTCTACTACGATTGACCCGTTGTGTAACTAGCCCACCTACATCTAAATTAACAATGTTATACTTCGCGTTTTAATATTTACTGCTGCAGTGTATTTAACAACAGAAAGGAAGAATTGTTGTATTCACGTCCAGTTCTAGAAAGGCTACATGTTTCTAACTTGCATCTGACTGGCTTTTGTGTTCCGAACAGTCTCTTGTGACAATTAGCATAACAAAACACAGCCGAGTTGCTCGCTGCCAATTAATATAATTTATATAGCATGTGTCGTGTGTTTCCTTGTAAGCCAGTGCGGCGTTTGAGGCTTAATGCTAAATCTCGGTCGGATTATATGTGGTATCTTCGAAATACAACCTGCAAGGATGTGTCTTTAATCTATCCGCTATCTAAAAATAATTAACCACTAGCCTAGGAAATGTAACGAAGTTCCACACGTGTCCAGGCCTGTGTTTCCGTGCTCGCCCATTAGAGCCTGCGCTTCCGCCGAGGCACGTCCGAGAAGTGCTTCCGTCCAGGCACGCCGAGGCATTCGCTTCCGTCCAGGCAAATGCCACACAAACAAACCTCGGCTATCGAATTAAGAACGGCATTGAGTACCTCGCATAGACCACAAATCTTGGTAAAACGAATCTATGCCAATGTCCGCTAAAATTACACACAACTTGACCCAACGTTTTCACAAGAATCACCGAACGAATTTCACGTTGTTAACTACAGATGTTGACCCAAAGACTGACCAAGCTACGGGGGGGGGGGGGGGGGACTAGTCGATGGAAAGCGCATACTTTTCGGAAACAGAAATCCACGACAACAAATGTGCAGAAAACTCAGTTGCGACGGCGAGACCAAAACAGTCGTCACCTTTCGACTCTTCGTATGGCGTAGGCCCTAATCACTGTTATGTAACCCTTCAAAATCACGATTTTATGCAGAATTGTTTCTATTCCAATTTTTTTTATTTGTTTGTTATGTTAAGTTATTTGAGTGGGAATGCACAACGGTTTTCGTTGGCTAACTCCCAATGCTCTGAACCTTTCGATCTTAGAGTACATATAAATTAACAATGCTTCATGTTTTAATCGCTATTTCTGTAGTATTTTACCATCAGAAATGGGATGAAAAGGGAATTTTACCATTAAAGGTAACTGTTTATTGCGTCGATAAATGCCGTAGACCCACAATGCGATTTATATAACCGGCAGAAATCTCACTCACTCACTCACTCACTCACTCACTCACTTACTCACTCACTCACTCACTCACCCAACCAGTCAGTCAGTCAGCCAATCAATCAATCAATCAATCAATCAATCATTGATGTTCCACAGCCAGCAGCGCCCCTACCAGCTGCGAGTTGACATGTGGGATTGGGAGGGAGCGAGAGCCTACGCTCAGTACGATGTCTTCCGGGTCGGTTCGGAGCGCGAACTCTACAAGCTGCACGTCGGACACTACTCCGGCAATGCGGGTATGTGGCTTGTCATCGTACACGGAACGTATCCCTGTATACATGCGTAGAGGGAAGGCCCTAACGTTTATTACCCTGGCGGACTACAGTAACACCACGCATGAGTCGTGTATTCCATTCTTTAGATGTCACAATATGAAGCGCATAACAAAAGAATTGAATTCTTCAAGACAACCGTTTTTTGAGAAAGAAGGTCAGTAGGTTTTAGACCGTGTTAAGAACGACGTTTTATGAAGGTCTTGGTAATGTCGCTAATAGTTTTGTTTTTACGACTGTATTATTAATAGTTACAATTTATCACAGAAGCATTCGCACATTATTATAATCTAATTTTGGAATACATTAAAATTTTTGTTTTGTAAACTGCCGATTTTATATTAGCCTCGATCATCCAGGCTCCGTGCTGTGGCGCCACGTCACAGCCTGGATGCAATGTGTACTTTTCATTGTGACGGAAATTATGTATGCACCCAGATTCTGGGCGCATACATAATTAGCTAATTTCGATGTCATCCGGGTATTTGGCTAATTCATAAAATAAGAGTTATTTTTTTCGAAATCCTTAGTGTTTTTCAGTTGCAACTCTAGGTTGTATGTTTGCTGAAGAAAGTTTGTCAATGAGTAAAACACATGTTTGTCTTTGATATAAACACATTAAAGACAACAATTGCTAACATCATTTAATGGTGACTAATTTGAACATTTTCCTTAGTGGGGCAGTGTTGTGCACTTTGCATAGCAACTGTTGCCTGGCAACTAAATGTTGTAATTGTGTATGCTGTCGTAGCTATCGTTACGTAGGCGAGCTTTGTGGAAAGAATGCTGGCGCTTTTGGGACATGCTCCCCAAAGCGCACGGAACAGATTTCTTTAATTTCTAAAATAAAATTTTTATTTCTTATGATTATAAGTTGATATGTGTACCCGCTTTGACAACTAAAATTAAAACTTATTTTTAAGTAGTTTGTTCCAAAATATAGAAAAAAAACAAGTTGGGACATTCGTTAGGGACTTTCCCCTACATATCACCATTTCCACCATTTTAATGCATGCGCCACTGCTCCTCAAACTGTGGTGTTTAATGTTCTTCCTCGCCACTGCTTTTGCATAATTTAAAGTCACCTACGCTAGTTTCCCTTCGCTCGCATTTATTCAAGTGTTCTAACAGCGAGATACTAGAGACGGACGCCTACAACGGTTAACTTTAGGAACTTCTTGGGGGAAGGCGCAGCTGAACTTACAAAGGCAGCAATTTACCGTAAACAGAAAACATTTTCGTTTCAGTAAATGGCTTCCGAATAGCTGGTAGGCCTAAATGATGGTGTTCTCTGTCTACACAGGCGACTCAATGAGCTACCACGACGGCATGTCGTTTAGCACTGAAGACAAAGACAACGACCTTCACCGCCGCAACTGTGCCCTTGACAACAAAGGCGGATGGTGGTATAATAGTTGCTACTCGAGCAGTCTGAACGGCGTCTACCGCACGGCCTGGTACGCTCACGACACCGACACCTTCGCTGACGGAGTCGCCTGGTTCACGTGGAAAGAGTCCGAGTTCTACTCGCTCAAGAAGGTCGAGCTAAAGATCAGACCTATGCCTGAGTAGTGTATGGGTCCTGTCAAGCAACGGAGTCTCCTCTGAGAAGTAAATGTTACACAGGGCTGGATTATACTATCCTGTATATGTATATGTATATGTATATGTATATGTATATGTATATGTATATGTATGTGTATGTATATGTATATGTATATGTATATATATATATATATATATATATATATATATATATATATATATATATATATATATATATATATATATATATATATATATATATATATATATATATATATATATATATATATATATATATATATATATATATATATATATATATATATATATATATATATATATATATATATATATATATATATATATATATATATATATATATATATATATATATATATATATATACATATATATATATATATATATATATATGTATATATATATATATATATATATATATATGTATATATATATATGTATATATATATATATATATATATATATATATATATATATATATATATATATATATATATATATATATATATATATATATATATATATATATATATATATATATATATATATATATATATATATATATATATATGTTATTGTTAGACTATTATAATTGTTATTAAACCAGCATATCGTGTTTGCAGCATAATCATAAACGTCTGCTGCCTTTGTGTTTTCGGTTAAGTACATTCCAAATTCCAAAATACGATGTATTGTCTCGAATGTTGACAATACAGTTGTATATTGAAAGAAAGGAAATATGCGGGCAAGATAATGTGGAACTCGACAGTAAACAGAACACGAATATTGATGGAGAAGATAATTTAGTATCTAGACCTTCTCAAGGTTTGATATCTGCTTTCGAGATTAAAAGTTAAAACTGTGCGTCACTTGAAGTTTTTGATGTTCTAACTTTGCATCGAATTACATTACATTCTGTACCAAGTTAGAACTAGAACAATGGCGTATATCCCACGAGAACAGGTCGCGCTTAATTTCGTTCTTTGTTGTTTGTTTCTTAGCTGGTTGGATAATTGGATAGATTTCTTCTTCGGTGAATGAAGATGAACATGTCACGTGATCAACTGTTATTGCATTTAATAGATGTGGTGTAATTCAACACTGTGCATGATTTAATATGTTAGTTTGCATTAAATATTTAATATATATATATATATATATATATATATATATATATATATATATATATATATATATATATATATATATATATATATATATATATATATACAACAATGGACGTGATGTTTGGCTAATCATGATAATGTTATTAGGAAGCAGTGAATTAACAAGAAACCTGTGTCGTGCAGGGGAAATGGTGCTCGAAATATCCTGTACCACAGTTGTGTGCAGTTCTTTTGTGTGTGTGTTTGTATACTGTGGAACTATACCTATATTACTTTTTTGCTTTGTATACTGTGGATGTGTACAAATCCTTTTTAGGTTTTCGCATAGTGGCGAATAGATGGTTAAACTTGTAGGCTTTATACTACATGATTACTGAATAAATAATGAAAATTACATTTTCTGTATGGCGGTTGGTTCATACTGGCTTCTGCTGCTCTGTGTCTCTTTTTTATTGCGAAGACTAAGTATAACAACCACGTGGACTCATGTGGAACTTGAACTAATACGGATGACCAAGGAAGGATGCCAGATATGACGACAGAACGGTAACAGGGCGATTGAGGTTGTTCGCGGGAACGATCTGGTGTTCAAAACTGTGATCCTCGCGCTGACAATGATATGTTGCGATTGGTTAAATTGGTACCACGTGACGATGATTAGCCAGACGATGATAAAATGTAACAAGATTTAACAAAATTGTCATCTAAGGCTAAACAAATCAGATGACAAGCGGACAACAATTCTTCATATATGTATAGAAAATATATGTCCAGTTTTTCATCTATGTAAGCCCTTCTGAGATATTTGTAAATTTTCTTTCTAAACATATACACGCTGCTAGCATTCGCATAATTTGTTGATAACTGTGTACATTCATTTATTGTCCTCTGTGATAATGAGTACTTTGTGATATCTAATCTATACTGTTCCGTCACCAACGTTAGTTCATGTCCTTTAATTCTCCCATCTTTCTTAAGCGATAGCAACTATTTTTTTTTCATACCCATTCAGTATATGACAAACTTCAGTTTCACCTCTCCTTGACCTTGTCTCTAGGGTATTAAACCACATTCTTTTAGGCGCCTTTCATAACTACGGTCTCTCAGTTCTGGAATCAGTTTAGTTGCTCTCTGTATTCGTTCTAGCGTATCTTACCCTTCTTGCGATATAGTCTCCAAGCTTGTATGCATTATTCTAAAAAAATGGTTACTACTGCTTTATACAGAGGTACAAAATTTTAGTTTCCTTATGACGACCAACCTCAGTAAGGTAATCGACTCCAAAGCCTGCGGCAAAACACCTGGTAGCGATGGTATGTCACTTGAAATGAGACATGCGTGACGCCAAATATTAGAGATCGTAATGACTGTAACAACTACAGAGGTATCTCCCTGCTCAGTATAGTGGAGGAAATATTTGTCCGATGTTTGCTCAACAGATTGCAGAAACTGGCTACGCGTGTCTATTCAGAATGCCAATCAAAACTTCAGAGCAGGCAGATCCACCATTGACTTGTTATTCTCGCTGCGACAGTTGCAAGATAAATGTAGGGAATAGACTCCTCGAGAAGATTGGATGTCCCCCAAAGCTGCCGAGTATGATTACGTCATTCCACGAAGACATGCACGGCATAGTGCAGTACGACGGATCGTTTTCGAAGGCCTTCCTAATTCGCAATGGTACGAAAAATGGTTGCGTCCTTGCACCAAATCCTGTTTAAGATATTATTTTCGGTGCCACCTTACCCAGGCCTACACCGAATTTGGCCTGAAAAACACCAATGTCTGGGGTCAAGATGATGATGACCACACTCTGGAGGTGGTGGAGGAGTTCACCTACCTAAGGTCAACCATCACCAACAACATGTCCCTCGACGTAGAGATCAATAAGCGCATCGGAAAGGCAGCAGCTGTCATGATAAGGCTATCCAAGAGGGTGTGGAAGAACAGTATGCTCACTGAGAACACCAAGGTTCGAATATACCAGGTTTGTGTCCTAAGCACCCTCCGCTACGTTACTGAAGCGTGGACAACATATGCGATGCAGGAAAAACGCCCCAACAGCTTCCATCTCAGATGCCTCAATGTATACTTGGCATCACCAGGCAGGAGCACACACCAAACACAATGATGTCCTTGAATGTGCAGACATCCCCAGCATGTTTGCGGCTCCCGGTGGCCATACCGTAGAGTGCGGCTTCTAGGTGGCCATGCTATAAAGGGCGGCTCCCCGGTGGCCCTACCGTCAAGAGCTTCTCCCTGGTGGCAATGCCATAGAGAGCGGCTCCCCAGTGGCCATACCGCAAAGAATGGATACCCGGTGACCATACCGTCAAGAGCGGCTCTTCGGTAGCCATGCTGTACAGAGCGACTGCCTGGTAGCCATGCCGTAGAGAGCCGCTCCCCGGTGGCCATACTGTAGAAACTAGCACCGCGGAGGTCATATACGGTCAAGAGCGGCACCCCCAATAGCCATACCGTAGAGAGCGGCTCCTCAGTGGCCCTATCGTCAAGAGCGGTTCACAGGTGGCCATACCGGTGATTGGACCGCGAGGTTAAATCTCCGATTGTTGGACCGCGGGGTAAAATCTCCGGTGGTTGGACCGGGGGTTGGAAATCGAGGGATTGGTCCGAGGGGTCAGAACTCTCGTGGTTAGACAGCGGGTTTGGATATCCGGTCGACGGACAGCATGGTCAGATCACCGGTGGTTGAGGGGTAAGACCACTGTTGACCTTCCTGTTTATTGTTTCACGAATGTAGGGCGTATTAAATTGCGATATGTGAATTTAAACAATTCATATGATGTGACATAAGTGCTATTGAGCAGGGATATTCACATGTTTGTTCGTAGAAGCTATTGGCTATGAAATGGTGCATTTTTTAGAGTTTAACAGGCGGAGGGATTTATTGGAATTGTTCTGCCATGGGCCACGTGGGCGCATGAATACATGGCTATTTTTGTAAAAATCGATGGGCATCGCACGTCGGGGCGTTTTAAAAGAGCTGTTGCTGTGTTTTTTTCATCAGAATTTTTGATGGTGACATTTTCTTATAATCAGACAAAACGTTAACATGGCCACCAATGCAATTCTCAACAGTGGTCTGACTCCTCGAATGGGTTGGGGGGGGGTCAGAATTTGGACCTCAGGGTCGGATCTCCGGTGGTGGCACCGAGGGGTCGGATTTCCTATGGTTGGACCTCGGTGATTGGACACAGGAACGGATCTCCGGTGGTTGAAACTCGGGGTCGAATCTCCTGTAGTTGGACCTCGTGGTCGGATTTCCGATGGATGGATCGCTTGGTCGGATCTCCGGAGTTTTGACCGCGGGTTCCGATCTCCGGTGGTCGGACCGATGGGGTGGATCTATCAACTATTATTATATGTATTCAAAATTTTATAAGCGAAGCGAGCATGTCACACTAACGCGGGTGCATATGCCAAACAAAATGGATGACGAACACCAATGTGTAGCGCTCGGCAATATACGGTAATCACAGCAAATCGAAACATTACGGTAATCGCCAGCTGTCGGGGCCCGGACATTGACCTTGCGGGGAACGTCGCATGCTGCTACATGACATGTAATATGTAACAGTTGATTGTCTATTCGTTTGATTACAAGTTGTAGATTAAAGCCAACGTGCTGTTACAACTCTACAAATGGCGACGAGTATGTCACTTGTGGACCTTGAGTCCAATACTGCCAAGAACTGGAAGCTGCTCAAGCAAAAATGGGAGAACTACGCCACGATCACCCAACTCAGGAAACAGCCAGTCGATTATCAGGTTGCATTTCTACTTCACACGATCGGTGATGATGCTTTGAGAATATAAAATAGGTGTGCGTACGACACGGACAATGACGCCTGATCGGTGGATGAGATCCTAGCAAACCTCGATAGCTTTGCAGTCGGAGAAATCAATGAATGTCACGAGAGGTTTATCTTCAGCACACATTCGAGCAATTCTTTACAGCAATACGGATACTCATTAAGTCATGCAGTGTCTGCGATAACTGCAGAAACGCTACATTTCGCGACATAATCTTCCTGGCTGTCCAAGTTCCTGACATGCAGGAATCACTCCTGAAGGAGCGCAGCATATTTTTGGGGTCAATAATTGACACATGCAGATCGAGTCAGTAAATCAAGATATGCGCGCGAACCAAAACTAGGAAGTTCGATCAAACATGAGTGGCATTACACGAACAGACGCAGGAACGAACACAGACCACTGGACCACGCGCGTCGTCCGCAGATTATTCCACCAGCCAGCGATATGTCCGTGAAACCATTAACCATGGCTAAGACTTGTTGACACGAAAAGGAGGCCAAAGACTATGTGATCCAAATGCGACGAACTTCAATGATGCTACTGAAACAGATAGCATGCAGACGATCATCACACTTTGTAGAAACGGAAGATGCAAATCGGACGACCCAATGATGCGAGAGTTCTACAGGATGATGGAAGAACTGACTGTCAGTGACGTCAACATTCGATTACGGGGACGAACGTGCTCATCCGAGCGTCTCTGAGACACCAAGCCGTGGCGCTTGTGCATGAAGGCCATCACGGGATTGTCAACACAAAGTAACTTATAATATCAAAGGTATGGTTTCCGAAAATGAACGATAAATTTGAGATGGAAGTTCGTCACTGTTTTGCCTGCCAATGCACATATCACGGGAAACCACACATTGAATCTATGTAGCTAGGTTTGTTTTTGACAGTGATTTAAACTTTCGCCAGCATATCACGGGAAACCACAGATTGAATTTATGTAGCTAGGTGTTGCCTTTGACAGTGACTTAAACTTTCGCCAGCATATCACGGGAAACCACACCTTGAATCTATGTAGCTATGAGTTGTCTTTGACAGTGACTTAAACTTTCGCCACCATATCACAGGAAACGACACATTTAATTTATGTAGCTAGGTGTTGTCTTTGACAGTGACTTAAACTTTCGCCATCATATCACGGGAAACCACACATTGAATATATGTAGCTAGGTGTTGTCTTTGACAGTGACTTAAACTTTCGCCATCATATCACGGGAAACCACACATTGAATATATGTAGCTAGGTGTTGTGTTTGACAGTGACTTAAACTTTCGCCACCATATCACGGGAAACCACACATTTAATTTATGTAGCTAGGTGTTGTCTTTGACAGTGACTTAAACTTTCGCCATCATATCACGGGAAACCACACATTGAATATATGTAGCTAGGTGTTGTCTTTAATATTTACTTAAACTTTCGCCATCATATTTCTCAAGTACACAAATCCTGTTTCTACCATATACGTGATCTCCGTCGAATTCGGCGTCACAAATCTTTATTTACTGCTAAATGAATATCAACAGCACTAACTATTAGCCGTCTTGACTATTGCTATTCACTATTAAACAACATTGCTAAAATAAACAGTTACACTGGCTTCCTGTTACTTGTCGAATTAATGTTAAACTGTCCACTCTTACATATTGTGTTCTGTTTACACAACAACCACAACAGCTTCCTGCCGAAAAAAACCTCATGACATTTATTCCAAATTGCATTTCCACCATAAATCTTCGCTGGTTCCTTGTTCTGGTAATGACGTTTGTACGTATCTGTTCATGATTATGCTTATAGATGCTATTTCGTTGCGTCTCTGAGCTGTGGTTCCTGAGGATATAGGCGCCATAGAAGATTATTACTTATCGACCTATGTAGCCTGTAGTTGTGGGCCATACTGTCGTCTCAAGCAAGTGGTTGACAACAAAGTGCCAATTTTTGCGCTCACCATTAAGTAGCACCTGTACCATATTTGTATATACAATTAATTATTTACTCACAACCAGCTGCCATTATGATCATAATCGTTCTTGTTTTATCTGTAAGATTTCGTATAGGTCGTCGTTATGCGGCATCGCGGTCACGTGGTTGCGGTGACTGTTTGTTATTGGTAGATGACGTTGTACGCTTCAGACGCTACGTTCTTACGCGCATCTACGTCATCACACGAGTACTTCATTTGTTGAAAAACCCTGTCGCGCAAAGCGTTATGTGATCGATTACAATTGTGTAACAGAAATGAGATTGGGGATGAATTTCATATATTGTTTAAAAATGGTACTCTAAGAGAACAAAGAAGTATATTTCTGCCTAGATATATATTTTATTAATCACGCCACTTTCAAGTTCTCTGTGTTGTCTAACATTCATAGTTTAAATAAACTAATAAGAATTTGTAAATTGATCAAAATCATAATTGGTAAGTTTAACTAACATTGGCTGTTCTTATTACTTTAAAATGTTATGAATACTTGCAAGTACTCTGTGTAGGGGAGACCGGGGCATGTTGTTACAATTTTCAGTTAAAGTCACTTGTTGCATGTTAGATGCATTATTTCTGTCAATTTAGTATTCGTGTTAATAAAATGTACCATACCATTGATATTTCATATTGCAGATATGTAGATATAGGTAGTTTCCCAGGCGCGGTCGACTGTAACAACTAGCCCCGTAAGCGGGAAAAGTTGTTACATCACATGGGGCACGTTGTTACAGCAAAGAACTCGTGGATGGCAAAGCAAGTGTCACTCGTACATGTTCCTGTTATTATATTAATTTGATTATACACACTTATACAAAGTGTGCATAACAATGTAAGTGTGCACAGCATCATATATTAATCTTTAAATGTGTTTTACCAAAGGGGCTCGACCCCCGGATTCCTACATAACAAACAATTGTGAATGGAATGTAAGTTATTGAATTGAGTATGAAATAGTGAATGGAAATATAAATGTAATGTCGTTCTACTTGATTGAATTATACGCACACGTACGCTCTCACGCACATTCGCACGAACACCCACATTTCAATGAATCGTGCAATATTTATTAAGTGCTCAAATAGGGCTGTGCCATAAAAATTAACAAGATTGAATGACACTGACATCCTAGGCAAAACACCCAGATGACAAGTGGACAAGGAAGCTATTGGCTTATCGAGAGCCTAATTTTTTTTTAGTTATGGGTAACTATCCCTTCTGGGATGTTTGTTAGTTTTGTTTGATGCTGCTCTCATTTACAGTACTGGCTATAAAACAGTACACGAAATTTAAAAAGTGAAATAAAGCGTTGACACGTCGTGGTTAAATAAATGTTGTTCTTTCAGTAATTGTCAGCACACAACTCGCTGACTGAACCATCGGTACGATCCGCCCGAACGTTGTTACAGTAGTAACAACGAAATAGAATGTGTTTAGTAAAATGTTATGAACAGCTGCAGGCCCGTCCTCAATTAAGCATTTTTCTCAAAAGGGGGTGTTCATTCGAACATGTTTCAGAAATCATCCCGGCAGTGAAATGCTGTTTTTGAGGGTGGACCTTGCAATAGGGTCCATCCAACGTTTTTTTGCAGTTTCTGTATCTATAGAATATATAGATGAGGAATGCAAGTGATGCCACCCTGGGTTCCTTGAGCATTTTTAAAAATATGCAAATTTGGGTCGTCATTACCAAATATTATATTTTCGTCAATATCTCGGTAAATATTGACATTAACACAACAAATTATGTGTCTAATCCCATGTTTTGAGGGTCTGTGGTACTTCTCATGATGTTTCCGAAATTATCCTACACTTATCTACCCCAAATATGCAAATTAGCTGTCGCTGATAAAAAAATATTGAATGTGGTCCATATCTCAGTACGTGCGCTTAATAGCAACACAAATGAGGTGTAATACCTGTGGTTTGAGGGTATACAATATTGATGAGGACATTCACATAACAGTTTAGTGAATATGCAACATTTTACTGAATATGCAAATTATCAACTGCCATTGCCGAAAAATATATTGTTGGAACTATTTACGTCAATATTTCAAATTAGGTGTCAAACCCCTTGTTAATAGGATCAGGACTATTGATGGTGCCATCCAAAAAGAGAGATGTAGGCTAATATTCAGACCCTCTTAAGTCAACTCAACCAACGCCATTACCGATAAATTTAATTTTCTCAATAACTTGTTTAACATGCACGGTGGCATCTGAAACGAGGTGTCCATACCTATGTTCTTTTGGATAAGCAACTGTGATTAACACTTTTGAAGCTTGACCCGATATATTATATACACAATGAAGAAGTAGAAGAAGAAGAAGAAGTAGAAGAAGAAGTAGAAGTAGATATAGAAGAACAAGTAGAAGAAGGAGGAGGAGGATAAAAGAAGAAGTAGTAGAAGTAGAAGAAGAAAAAAGAAGAAATATTAGAAGAAGAAGTAGTAGAAAAGTAGAAGTAGTAGAAGAAGAAGAATAAGTAGAAGAAGTAGAACTAGAATAAGAATAAGTAGAATACGTAGAAGTAGAAGAAGAAGAAGTAGACGAAGAAGAAGTAGAAGAAGTAATAACAGTAGAAATAGAAAAAGAAGAAGAATTATGGCCATGAGCACAGCGGCCTGGCCAGACCGAGAGATGGATACCGACCACAGTCAGAATCCATCCGCCATTACATAAATAAAGAGTCCCTAGGGAAAAATTCATTGTGCAGTTTGGGTGTATTTGTGAGGGCAGAACTTGCGTGAATGAGTGGGTGGAAGTGATGTTTTTGTGCACGCTAGCATCTGAGCTTTGAGCTTTGAAATTATGTAATTTGTCAGTTGGTATACCTGTTGCGTAAGGACTCAGTGGCCATTAGGATGGATGTACTCATATTTTGGAAACCGGGGAATTTCGTGACAGAAATGCAGGGTGTCACGCGTTGAAGCAATTTGTGAATTTCACACAGTAGGTGTCTTAGTGGGTCTGTCATATGCTGTGAAAAAAAATGTAGGATAACATTTCCATGTAGGCATAAGAAAGTTATAATGGTCGCCTTTGGGAAAACTGTTTGTGTTCTGTGCCCAGGTCGGCACTAGGAGGAGCTCTTAGGACTAGGTTTGCTTCGCATGTACTCTGGTAGGTGGCGGCACTTACGTTAAAGTGAAGTTAGTGATGATATCTCGACGCCCGTATGCTGGAACACATACCGAAAGTACACAGCTTACTTCATTTCAGATCATTTTAGCTGCGTTTGTTGCACCCCTGTTTGGAATCATACTTGCGTTGGTAAGTGTTCTCTTAGATGTACTATTTTCACTGCGATTGTCATAGGCGGTAGGCGATAATGAGGTTTGTTGTTAATGCCTGAAGCAGTCGGAGCTTATTAAAGTAAAACTCGCACGGTAAATTGGAAATGACTAGAATTTGATTCAAATTGAAACTACTCCTGTCAGTACCGAGAACAAGAATACATTGCTGTGAACGATCACAAAAAGTTCCTTACATCTAGATAATAACCTATGGCTATGTACTATGGTATGCCTATATCTGGCTATAAAAAATAGTATAGGCTATACGATGCTATCGCTGGCTTTATATAATTATAATACATCTTTTGTTTTGTTGTAAATACGTAAGCTGACGTGGCAGTGGCTGTAATTATAGGGTAACTTTACTTCCGGTAAGAGCTAAGCCAACATCGTTTGTATGTAGCAAATACATTAGTAGAAGACCTAGTGGTAATTATTTAAATTATAGTTAAAAATGATATAGTTTATCTATACATCGTCATTGTCAGCTATGAATATTTGTTTTGTAGTCTAGTATTGCCAGTCTGATGTGTTTGATAAAACTATAGTTTCTGATGAATGGTGATTTAGTTTTGAATGCAGTAAATATTTACCACGTCTCACTTTGCTGATTACAACAGGCACTTTCTTCGCTCACAGAAATGTCAACAAACCCGAGGCCAAGTGACTCGTGTCCAGATGAGGACAACGATCAGGTCACAGCACTAGCTGAAGTACATCAGTCACAACCAGAGCCCATGGAGCTGCAGGGTAACTACAATACAGACACTGACATTGTGTCACAATCTGAAGACAAGCAGTCCACACCCGAACGTATGGAGGTTGACCCTCATGCCAGTGACAATGCCTCACATGGTGAAGATGTTGTACCACAAGATGACAGGAAGGTTGAACAGACTGGGGCAGATGAAGGTGACAAGGTCAGACAACATGCAGATGACAAAGACATGGGTGACGCCAGTGGCAAAGACAATGTGAAAGAACATGCAGATGACACTGGAAAAACAGATGCCAAGAACATGGGTGACGTTGGTGACAAAGATAATGTAAGACAGGTTGCAAGTGACGGAGACATGGATGATGCCGGTGACAAATGTAACAAAAGAGAAAATGCAGATGACACAGCAAAAACAGATGACAAAGACATGACTAACACCGGTGACAAAGACAATGTAAGAGAACATGCAGATGACATAAGAAAAACAGATGACAAAGCGATGGATGATGCCGGTGACATAGATAACAAAAGAGAAAATGCAGATGACATAAGAAAAACAGATGACAAAGCGATGGATGATGCCGGTGACATAGATAACAAAAGAGAAAATGCAGATGACATAAGAAAAACAGATGACAAAGCGATGGATGATGCCAGTGACATAGATAACAAAAGAGAAAATGCAGATGACACAGCAAAAACAGATGACAAAGACATGGCTGATGACAGTGACAAAGACATGGCTAATGACAGTGACAAAGACAACATCAGACAACATACAGATGACAAAACCATGGATGATGCTGGTGACAAAAATATCATAAGAGAAAATGCAGATGCCACAAGAAAAACAGATGATAAAGACACAGATGATGGAGGTGAAGTATATATAATGCTATATGCTGTTATCTTTTGTGAATATTTCATGTTGACATATGAGCAAACCCATAAAAAAGAACACTAGCCTAATGATCAGAATTGTTTTGTTTTCTATCTTTAATCTGTTTTATATCATTGGATAGTATGGACTCCAGGTAACAAGATAAAGATTAGAAAATTACTTTTTGTTTGATTTAAAAAATATGACATGGTGAAATAGACAATTCAGACATTTTTGTCTTCATCTTTCACACTGATAAATTAATTTGCTGTGCAATAACCGCAACAGCGAAAGTTCGGTTTTCGGTGTACCTACAAGACAAAACATAGGCCTTTAGTTGGCCATACCAAAGACAATTCTTGATTGAACTTCACAAAATTATTTCTGAAGGGAGAATAGACCTCCTTAATACCAAGAATACCAAGTAGAGCTGTGAAGGACTACATCACTTGCAACTGTAAAATAATGTGAAATCATGAGATATTGAACTACTAGATAATTCTTGTTTTGCACTTTCTCTTTCACAGAAATCTTCTATTCTCGCGCAAAGAAGTGTGACTTCCCAAACACATTAGAAGGATTTGGATATGCCTTTAATGACAGTACGTGCAGTTCATTTAGTTAATGCATCAGGGTACGGCATTGCTAGGCATTTCGTACAGTGGAAATGTCAAAATCTCAGGTATTGACTTTAGAACGTATATAGACAGATGTCTCAGATTTATTTGGAACAGTTACTACTGGTAATAGAACTAGAAGATCTATCCAAAACGATGAATTCAGGTGGATGCCTTAGCAATCGTCTGGTTTCAGGATACCCATGACAATACGAGCTCAATCATGTCTGCAAGAAGACTATAACAGATCAAGTGGAGGATACTATCTCTAACCAAGCTCCTAAAATAATAATTTTCTGTCTACTAATGAAGAACAGTTTACATACATTTATGTTTAATGCATTCTTTTGTTCGGTTTATTTCTGTAAGAACTTGTACTTGATTGGATCATTGGCATTTGTAGAGGGTGAGCTACGCCACATCGAGACAGACGATCCATTCGAGTTTCAAGTGTTACCAGATCACGCGTACAACCAGAAGAGATATGAAGCAATTGGCGAGGTGAAATCTTTCACCACTTTTGTGCTCAGGCTAAACTGTCAGGCTAACCAAGCTAATCAGCCACTTTTGTGCTCAGGCTAATCAAGCTAATCAGGCTAAACTTATGTACAGAATTCACACAGCACTTGAACATGAATGCATGACAATTTGTTGGCTAAACGTCCCAGCTGGGAAGCCTACAATTATGATAATTGCCTATAAAATAGAGATGCAAATATAAATGTGGTTTACTTATTATATTTGGTGCATTTTAGTTGGGTTCCTTAAACTGTTAAAACTGCTATTGTGTTGGCAGCCAGTGCAGTCATGACATTTTCCCAAGGAAGAAATATGTTTATTAAAGTTCTGCACAGTTACAACTGATGCCAAGTAGTTTCTTGCATGTCTGAAACACAATTTGCAACACTCTACTAAGTTGACAACTTCTCTGTTGTATACACATGTACCAGTTTGAAGTCATGCTTGTATTGTAAGGTCAGATTTCTACCAGCTCCGCTGTTGTTCAGTATTTCAAGTAGTTCATGTTATAATTATACTGCCACTGGCATTGCAGCTGATCACAGAATATGTCTATGATCTGCTGGAAACAGAAGCACATATGAAACGGATTTGGCTGCCGGTGAGTGAGAGGAGGGAGAGAATGAGTGATTCTCATTGAACGATGTTGTTGATGTTTTAATTAAAGACTAAGAAATATGCAGTGACATTATTATGTAGATAGGGAGAGATATCCCCACATTCAGATTATCAGGTTTGTTTTTTATTTTTTACTGTTTAAATTTACCAAAACCATATATCGGTATGTTGCAGTATTTTTTCTGCTTGATACGTATATATCATGATACGCTTTCGATGTACCGGTATATGCTTGATATTTAATTTTTTTGTTTCCAGCTTGTAAAGAGTGAGGTTAACGAATAATTATGAGTTATGACTGAACCAGATCTAGTCACAAATCTTTGTTGTTATTGATTGTACATGGTTCGGGTTTGAGTGATTTGTACTCAGAGTTTAAGAACAGGAAATCTTTGTGTGTTTAATTATTTACTTAATGCAGTCCATATAATTAAACAGTCTCCATATTTATAACTCCAGTTAACTATGTTTAAAATAAAAAAAATTACTTCTGCAGATTAAAACAGT
Organism: Lamellibrachia satsuma; assembly: GCA_033239005.1. Lineage (NCBI taxonomy): Eukaryota > Metazoa > Annelida > Polychaeta > Sabellida > Siboglinidae > Lamellibrachia > Lamellibrachia satsuma. Next base: position 1,520,486 of record BSQZ01000032.1, read on the forward strand.
TGTTTAGTTATTTTTTAATATCAATACCAGTTAGCAAATATACAATATAACACAACATCATCTTAACCAAAACAATCACAATATATTGCGATGCATATCGCAATATGGTACTCTGTATTGCGATACAAACGATTTGGCACTACCCAACCCTAATATGCAGGGCCTAACTTCATTGTGTCAAATTCTGATATTTCATATCCTCTGATTGTATCTGTCTTATAATCTACTGGGAAAGGTGTGTGGAGATATTAAGATGACAACACTGGCTTACAGACAGATGCACCTGAGGAAGAGGCGCGCAGTTTCTTCTTCACCACAGAGGACGCCTCCACAAACACTGACAAACTTCTCATCCTCATCCACGGCAGCGGGGTGGTGCGAGCTGGGCAGTGGGCACGCAGGTTAGTCACGGGTCAGTGAGCATGCATGGTAGACGTGGGTCAGTGAGCATGCAGGTTGGTCACGGGTCAGTAGGGACGCCGGTTAGTCAAGGGTTAGTAGGGATGCCGGTTAGTCACGGGTTAGTAGGGACGCCGGTTAGTCACGGGTCAGTAGGGACGCCGGTTAGTCACGGGTCAGTGGGGACGTAGGTTAGTCACGGGCATGCATGTTGTTTGTGGGTCAGTGGGCATGCAAGTTGGTCATGTGTCACTTGATGTAATTAGGAGACGTCATAGTAACAAATAGAGACGTCATTGATTAACAAATGTTACTGTCGGTGAAGCCATGTGTATGCTTTGTAAACAATGAAACCAGCATAATATGCTATTGTTATATTATAACAAGTCCACCCAGTCTTGCACTGGATGAACCAATAACCCCAAACAGAATGACAAAGGAATACTGTTTCTTATGCAGACTGATAATAAACGATAACTTGGACTGTGGCACACAGCTGCCATTCATCAAGAAGGCTGTGGAGGACGGCTATGGTGTGATGGTGCTGAATACAAATCTCAACAGAGTAACCCAAGATGGAAAACAGATGTCTATCAGGGTAAGTATTGGCAATGTCACTAATGGCGATTGTGGTGTTGTCAGTGTCACTAATGATGTCAGTAATGTTTTCAGGGTCTTCTCACAGTTTGTCAGGTGCAGTTTGTTTTTAACTTTTATTAATATGCATGAATGCATTTACTCTGGTAAAATTGCTGAGACCTGATACTTGGTTTCACCTTGTAGCTAACATGATTAATATGAGTAATTTAAGTTAATTGTACCTTTTAATGTCACAGTTAAATGTGTTTAAACCCAGTTAGGATCACTGGAGAAAAAGAAGCCAAAAGAGGGTTGTCATCTTCAGGAAATGAATTCTGAGACAATTTAGTTATTCCATACCATCTAGGTATTCCATACCATCAAGTTATCCTATACCATTTGGCAAGCAGAAGAACAGTCGCCCCAAAATTCATTTCCTAAAAAGGCACCCAGCGGTTATCGTAACATCATAGTGAGTAAACTTTACAGATGTGATTAAAACACAATCTATATAATAAGATAGAGATACAAAATACAAAGAATTCAACATATAGATGCAAACATAGATTGAGAATCCTTCAAACTGCAAATTATAAATAATACACTTACATTCATCTTCTGTGTCGATGCGACCAGGTATTTGTAAAGTGTATTTTGATTGCAAAATACTGCAGAGGAATTGTGAAACTACATAAGCATGCCAGGCACACAATGTCATGTCCCGCAGTGCAGCTATGATATCACAATTGGATTTCAAGTCTGATTACAGTGGAACTAGTTGTTTGTGCCATGACAGGTTTCTCATTGTGAAGATTATAACGTACATGCAGTAGACTTGTTATGATATAGATACGAGAGTGAGATACTGTGATCATGTCACTGAATGGTGCTGCATGTCACAAGAGATGTTATTTCCCCAGGAGAACTCAACACCTGACAAACATGCATTGTACGTATGGGACAACTTTGTGGCAAATGCCAAAGCTGCCCACATTGCGATTGTTGCCCACAGCTATGGTGGCGTTGTTACAACCAATTTGGTAAGTAACAAAAAACAGGAGTTACACATCATGGTTTCAGTCACACACTATGAATAGCGTAGAATGGTTGTTCTGTGTTGATGTGTCTCACTATACAGGTATTAACTTTATATATTTTTTTAAATTGCTGGATCTCTTACTAAATCAAAGTGACAAATGGTGTTATATTTTTTAGAATGTATGTAACTTTTGGAAGCATTGCTTAAGCACATAAATGTGCTTGTTGCAGTGTTTTGTTGTGTGCAGTGGCGCTGTGGTTAGAACATCGGACTCTCAATCAAGAGAACCCGGGTTCGAATCTTCTTGCTGCCGTTTCAAAGCTTAGGCACTTTTGTTCACCCCACATTGCCTTAGTTCACTCAGCTGTATAAATAAGTACCCGGCAATAGACAGTTCACTCAGCTGTATAAATGAGTACCTGGCTATAGACAGTTCACTCAGCTGTATAAATCAGTACCTGGCAATAGACAGTTCACTCAGCTGTATAAATGAGTACCTGGCTATAGACAGTTCACTCAGCTGTATAAATCAGTACCTGGCAATAGACAGTTCACTCAGCTGTATAAATGAGTACCTGGCAATAGACAGTTCACTCAGCTGTATAAATGAGTACCCGGCAATAGACAGTTCACTCAGCTGTATAAATGAGTACCTGGCTATAGACAGTTCACTCAGCTGTATAAATCAGTACCCGGCAATAGACAGTTCACTCAGCTGTATAAATGAGTACCTGGCTATAGACAGTTCACTCAGCTGTATAAATCAGTACTTGGCAATAGACAGTTCACTCAGCTGTATAAATGAGTACCTGGCTATAGACAGTTCACTCAGCTGTATAAATAAGTACCTGGCAATATAGACAGTGGTGGATATGTGAACGAATAGTCTTCGTGCAGTAATTGCAACATGGCTGAATGCTTCCCAGAAAGTTGAGATGGCGTTGGAATGAACAGGTCTGCCAGGGGGTGAAGTGTAAAGTGCTTTGAACAGTCCCAAGAACTGGATACCGCGCTATATAAGAATATACCTTTACCTTTATGATGTGTATTACTTGGTTATGCCCATGTCATAACATCATTATTGTACTAGTCTTAAATGTTACTAAAACATGTTTAACTGTGCCCATCTCTATACTTCATCATGTCATGTCTTTGACTGTGACGAGTGTTCTTACTGTGTTTCGTAGTTGAGAGCCAGAACGAACAACTTCCTGAGTCGAGTGTTTGCTGTGGCCTTTACCGACTCTGTGCATAGTGTCCCTGTGCAGCACGCCTGCCAACAGTTCTACAAGAAGGTTTGTCACTAAATAGGGAAGCTACATTAATTAGTAGAAGCTGCCCATAACACCCAGGACACTTCTGATTACAGCCACACATTGTCTCATGAACGAGCACATGTTTCCCTCTTTTCATGAGCACTTTCCCGCTTATTCATGAGCACTTCCTCCTTTTCCATGAGCACTTCCCCCTTTTTTATGAGCACTTCCCCTTTTCCAAGAACAGATGTTGATACCTTAGTATAATTCTAATAAAGTAATTCTTGGTGTGGAATTATTTTACCATTTTGTACTGTGTTTCAAATAATTCTTTTACCATGATTGTACTGTGTTTTATCAAGATTGTACTGTGTTTCAAATAATTCACAATGAAACGTATTGTTGAAAGCAAATAACAATTCTTAGATTGTTTTTGAAAGTTCCTTTCTTGAACTTTGCAGTTAAAACATTTAATTCTGGTAATTGTGTTGCAGAATGCGCAGAACTGGATTTCAAGTAGTGACCCATTAGATACTGAAGTAGATGACTACTACAGATATGACGCAAATCTTGTGTCTGCTGGTAGGCTTCAACATTAGTATTTAATTATGTTCTGGTTGAGGCTTCAACATTAGTATTTAATTATGTTCTGGTTGAGGCTTCAACATCAGTGTTTAATTATGTTCTGGTTGAGGCTTCAACATCAGTGTTCAATTATGTTCTGGTTGAGGCTTCAACATTAGTATTTAATTATGTTCTGGTTGAGGCTTCAACATCAGTGTTTAATTATGTTCTGGTTGAGGCTTCAACATCAGTGTTCAATTATGTTCTGGTTGAGGCTTCAACATCAGTGTTTAATTATGTTTTGGGTGAGGCTTCAACATTACTATTTAATTATGTTCTGGTTGAGGCCTCTACATCAGTGTTTAATTATATTTTGGTTGAGGCTTCAACATTAGTATTTAATTATGTTCTGGTTGAGGCTTCAACATCAGTGTTTAATTATGTTCTGGTTGAGGCTTCAACATCAGTGTTTAATTATGTTTTGGTTGAGGCTTCAACATTAGTATTTAATTATGTTCTGGTTGAGGCCTCTACATCAGTGTTTAATTATGTTCTGGTTGAGGCTTCAACATCAGTGTTTAATTATGTTCTGGTTGAAGCTTCAACATCAGTGTTTAATTATGTTCTGGTTGAAGCTTCAACATCAGTGTTCAATTATGTTCTGGTTGAGGCTTCAACATCAGTGTTCAATTATGTTCTGGTTGAGACTTCAACATCAGTGTTTAATTATGTTCTGTTTGAGGCTTCAACATCAGTATTTAATTATGTTCTTTTTGAGGCTTCAACATCAGTGTTCAATTATGTTCTGGTTGAGGCTTCAACATCAGTGTTCAATTATGTTCTGGTTGAGGCTTCAACATCAGTATTTAATTATGTTCTGGTTGAGGCTTCAACATCAGTATTTAATTATGTTCTGGTTGAGACTTCAACATCAGTGTTTAATTATATTCTGGTTGAGGCTTCAGTTTATGGCTGGCTGAAAACTAAATGTGTAACCATGGTTTGGTAACAAACATGAAATAATTAAAATTGAGCACGTCTTCATTGATTAGCTTCGTGTAGTCAGTTGTTTGTGACATTGCTGCTAAATTCTACTTTTAACACGTAAGCAGATTAATTATTAATTATTCAACTATAAATTATGTGTAATCCTATTGTTTTTTACACTGAAACGTTATAAAAAGTCAATTATTGGTGTAAACTTAATTTGTCTATGTTACAAGCACCAGACAGACATGTCAACATTAGTTAAACATTGCAATATTAACAAATGTGATACTGGAGAAAATATATCTTGTATTTCAGCATTGCATTTGGAATTACAAAGGTGACATAATATCCAGAACAAACTTCAAGTTTCTTGAGAGGTAATTATGATTAATAAAGGTGACATACTTTTTTGTTGTGTTCCAGGGGATCCAAGGCATGAGTGGACGTCGTGGTCCAGCTTCCCATCAATTTTCAAATTTTTCACACAAAAATACACAGAACACATTAAATCAAACAGAGGAGAAGAAGACAGCCAAGAAGAAGAAGACAAGCCACCACAGCGGTCAACACAGTCGGAAGCCACCACAACGGTCAACACAGTGTGAACCCACCACAGTGGTCAACGCAGTCTGAAGCCACCACAGCGGTCAACGCAGTCTGAAGCCACCACAGCGGTCAACGCAGTGAGAAGCCACCACAGGGGTGAAGTGTAATGTGCTTTGAACAGTCCCAAGAACTGGATACCGCGCTATATAAGAATATACCTTTACCTTTATGATGTGTATTACTTGGTTATGCCCATGTCATAACATCATTATTGTACTAGTCTTAAATGTTACTAAGACATGTTCAACTGTGCCCATCTCTATACTTCATCATGTCATGTCTTTGACTGTGACGAGTGTTCTTACTGTGATTCGTAGTTGAGAGCCAGAACGAACAACTTCCTGAGTCGAGTGTTTGCTGTGGCCTGTACCAACTCTGTGCATAGTGTCCCTGTGCAGCACGCCTGCCAACAGTTCTACAAGGAGGTTCGTCACTAAATAGGGAAGCTACATTAATTAGTAGAAGCTGCCCATAACACCCAGGTCAACGCAGTCTGAAGCCACCACAGCGGTCAACGCAGTGTGAAGCCACCACAGCGGTCAACGCGGTCTGAAGCTACCACAGCGGTCAACGCAGTCTGAAGCTACCACAGTGGTCAACGCAGTGTGAAGCCACCACAGTGGTCAACGCAGTCTGAAGCCACCACAGTAGTCAACGCAGTCTGAAGCTACTACAGCGGTCAACGCAATCAGCACATCCAGAGAAATTGTTGGAGTTGGCAGTGCAAGCACAGAATACCTTTATAATTTTTATTGATGCACTTCCCCTGCCTATACACTACTGTAGAAATGCAGTCCATAATTATTTATATTAATAAGATTGAAATAATTACCTGTATTATTCATAATTTGCAGTTTGAAGAATTCTCAATCTATGTTTGCATATATATGTTGAATTCTTTGTATTTTGGATCTGTATCTTATTATATAGATTGTGTTTTAATCACATCTGTAAAGTTTACTCACTATAATGTTGCAATAACCGCTGGGTGTCTTTTTAGGAAATGAATTTTGGGGCGACTTTGTTCTTTTGCTTGCCAAATGGTATGGAATAACTAGATGGTATGGAATAACAATGTCTCAGAATTCATTTCTTCCAGATGACAACCAATGGTTACCGAAACATCATAATGAGTAAATAGTAATTAAAAGAAAATCTATATTATGTTATTCTACCACACTTGGTGAACATTTTCACTAGTGTTGAGGAATAATTTATTGCTAAAATAAAATCATTTGCACATAATTTTAATTCCACGTTAAACCATTGTCGTATGAATATTGATAATGTTGTCTTTGTTATTTTATTACAAGATGTGCAACAATGTTAAAACACTGTAATCACAAAATATTTAATTCGAGAAATAAATGCTATTTTCTCAATTGTTTTCACATGTCACTGTTATCTGTCCAGATGTAATGTAAAAGGATATATACCCTGGTAGTCCGTTCTGATGATGTGAATTGTGCGATTCAATAATACTTTCAGGCATATGACCACTAGTATTATTAATATCCACCTCCATGAGAATCAGAAGACTGGACTAATGAAATGACCAAAATGGTACAAAAATTCCCTTCAGGTGCCAAACACCTTACTATTGTCGAGCTAGAATGTGCATGTTGTGTTACTCCTGGATACTTTGCATCTTGGGCGCCAACCTTTCAGGGATTCATCTATGAACCCAGGAAGGATCCATACCACTATAATTTTTTTCAAATACACCCCACTTAGCCTTCTTATGAACAGTTGAATTACTAGACCTGGTCTTTGATCGAAACAACTTTTAAAAAATTACTTTCAGTCACCAAAATCAGTTTTCTTGCTCACAACTTTTCAGCCAGCAACTCGTGGATGCCAGTTTCATGCAGCAGGTAGTCTGATGATCATGTGACTTAATTACTAAATTCTGCAAAAGCACGGAATAAAAGCCGGTTGGCAGACTTGCCCCCCCCGGAGGTGGACTAGCCCCGGTCTCCCCTATATCAACTGTAATAATGATCCAAAGGGCGACCTCAGTTTACCTCACTGTCCAGTTTGATCACCAAGATATCACAACACAGCCAGATGTTGTCAGTCAGTTGTCAGGCTTGTCACTTAGGATCTTATTATGTAATAGGTTGGTGCCTAAACGAGTCGGCCATAGTCCAGCAGCTACAGCCAGACCAGTCCAATGGCCAAACAGGACTGAACCAATTTCCTTAATGGGGAAAAGGATGCTTACTGTGTTGTCAGCTTGCTGAGAAATTCTTCTTATATTTAGAGCAAATCCTTCAAATTTGAACATTATTGAAGATTAATGGGTGGCATAACTAATATATATATATATATATATATATATATATATATATATATATATATATATATATATATATATATATATAACTATAACATAGTGGGAATCGTGTGCATATAGTGTGTAATCCTGATTAGAAACATTATTATTAAGTCGTTCACCTTCCTGATATACAGTCCACCTCTAACTTTCCAAGCTCTCCCCGCTCATCGTGCGCTGGGTTGACCTAGAGGTCACCCTTGACACAGTCACTGTCATATGACTAATGACGCAACAACCAGGATATAAGGCCAGATTCAAGCCAAACCAGTCAAACAGTCGGAAGTTTTAGAGGTAAGTGTTGCGTCTAGATTGTGTGCTTAGGAGATGACAAGATTGGCGAAGCCAAGTTTTGATGTAGAGCTAGTACCTACGGCTTTGTTATTGTCGTAGTTTTGTCTGCTGTGAAACGTCACAACCAATTCAATGCCATGGCGCAGACGTAGGCATAAGCCATAACTTAAGCATGACAATTTGACACCGTCACTGCACATCTGGTCTTTGTTTATGCCATTATGAGCGTGGAACACGTGTAAATGTTCGTTTTTCGGTGTCATTGACATTAAGCCTATTGCCGCTAAATGGAGGAAACGTTATTGCCCCAAATCAAATGGCATTATTTTATGTTAAAGAAGGCTATGTCACGTTTTTGTTGTTGTAAAATTGGCGGCTATTTGCGTAGTTCGACTTTAGCCCTCTACCTGGATGTAAACAGATTACATGCAAGTGCAACGCGACACGTCTGCATAGCTATAAACAATTTAAATGTCTATAAAATTAAAACTGCATCCTCAACTCATGACAACTGATTTAGCCTATCGCGAATCCGGTTCGTTGATGTCCTAACATGTAGTGTGTGAATAGTTTAAGTAATATCAGCAGTCCGTTTAATTTAAAAGTACGTATATTTCTGTTCATATCATCGAAAGAATTGAATTTAGTCGTTAGATCTGAGAAAGTTAAATGAAATTTCGCCAAGGCAAGGGCGATCAAAATTCGTAAGTTTTCAGCGTTAATTTCCAGTTTCACTTCAATAAATTCTAGTTTGTCTGATGATTTCATAAAAACTACATTCAGCAGTTGCACACGCGAGCTAGCATGTCGTTGTGGATACTAGGTTGGTTTGAATTTTTGCAAAATTAATTTGAAATGAGACGAGCAAATTTTTTATCTAAGTCTAATGATGTTAATTAATATTGTCTTATGATTTTGCCCCCACTTTCTTTTCTGGATTATTCTGTTATACGGGTGTCGTAGCTAGGATTTTCTTCACAAATAATATTGTCTTGTATTTGTAGGTTCACCACTCAACTTGCACATAATCTTGTTAGCAAGTGAGAATTTATGTGGCAGTGACTGGTTTCATTTGCATTTACTTTTATGACTATCAATATTAACAATTCAGTATTCAGAGGTATACAGATCTATATACAATGTTGTTGTTGGCTGCAAGTAAATATATGTACTAAGTGGTTTGGCAGTGGAGCTTGTGTATTTGTGTATTAACTATTATGCTTGAACTGGTTGACTTTAATAATAGCTATGAGGGTATTATCCAGTGACCTAATTAATGGTATTATTTGATTACCTCGTAATGTCTTGCTACATAAATAAGTAATAAAGTATTATGGCTTAAATAGAAGTAGTGGATGTACCAACGTTCCAGTGTTCAACTGAGCCACCCACGTGATGCTTGTTTTTCATTTGGCAGCATCGAATGTATCGTCAAAGCCAGCAGGAAAAACAGCGATTGAACATGGCTGAAGCCGGTGGTAACCAGATCCAGTTCTTGAACCGCATGGGCAGTCTGCCACTGGTCACTACTGCCATTGGTCAGCTGGGCAGTTTGTACAACCACACAAAGGACACCAACCGTCTGATGCGATACACCTTTGAGACAGCCGAGTCGACAGTCAAAGCCGTTGCTGGAACAGCAATGCCAGTCATCAGCAAGACTCTGCCAAGTAGGTCATCGGACTGCTCCATTTTTTAGGGCATTTTGCTGTAAATCCAACAGATCCTTTCTTTCATGTTCACTTGATTCACTGATATTCTCAAGGCTTTATGGATCCAGAGTTTACTGGTTATTTCTTTCAGGCAAGGTTTTTCCCCATTCCACAGCAAGTAACGAAGACTCCAGACTTAGTAATTTTTATTTACTTTAGGTAGTGTTTCCATATGTCTTCTAAATTGTTAAGTGTGAAGCATTGAGGAGCGGTGCTACAAGTTTCCATTTTGTCAATGTAATATCATAATTAATAAATAAATGAATATATTCGACTTTCCAACAATGATCTAGATTGATTGAACCAAAAAATTGTGTTTGAATCTTGATGTCTGTTTATTACAGTTACTAGATGTATGAACATGAGCACCATTGCTGCATTTGTTCATTACTGACTGAATGTTTCAGTCGGGACCATTGCTGCATTTGTTCATTACTGACTGAATGTTTCAGTCGGGACCATTGCTGCATTTGTTCATTACTGACTGAATGTTTCAGTCGGGACCATTGACTCATTTGCGTGCAGTCAGCTGGAGCGCCTGGAGCAGTCCTACCCTGTGGTCACCAGGCCCACTGACCAGGTCAGCAGTTCATTGTCCTCTTTTCACAGAAAGTAAATGTTTCATATAAAGGAAATGTTTTATAACCACTGACGTGTCCTCCCAATCAATGTCTTAATTAATTGGCAATGAAAGTTAATTGGTGTCATTGTTTAAAGTAGCCCTAATTCTTACATTTTTACTGGCCAATCAAACTGTTGTGTAAAAGTTTACGCATTAAAAGTTACATTTTATGCATTATATTTTGTGCCCACAGTAGTTCTCTTATTGCTTGTGACTCAAATAGAAATTCTTCTGCAGATTGTTGCGGAGACCAAGAATATCTACAACTCCACACTGAAGCCAACGGTGGATAGGGTCACGGGAATGAAGGACTATGGTGTGACAAAGGTGTCTGATATCAAGGACTATGGCGTAGAGAGGCTTTCTACCATGAAAGACTTTGGCATGGACAAGGTAAATTGCTGAAAAGATCATCAATGACTATGAGATAGGAACTGCTTCAAGAATTAACGATGTGGTCAATATATAATAGTTAGACTTAGTCTTAGCACACTTCCAATCTGACAGTTTTGGTTTCAATCACACTAGTTTTCACAGTGAATAAGAGATAGCAATGCCAAAAAAATAAATGCTCGGTGCATAATTGGGGTGACCATATTTTTCAATGATCCTGCTTTCGGTCTGCCCCTCGGATAACTAACAACATTCCAAGTAATTTACTGTTCAGGTCATTTAAATTAACAGTTAAGTTAACTGTTAACAATTAAATCTCTTGGCTTTCTCCGATTCATGCATGCCTGAATGACCAACCCACTGTTGCTACAGCCCATCCCAGTTTATAATTTCTCCCATTCATACATGCCTGAACCTGGTCTGTCTGTTTTCTCTCTGACTGGCAGGTGTGCTGAAGCCTGGACAACATGGACGTCTAACGCCCAGTAATAGGCCTACCAAATGACGTGTGCACTTAATTGAAAGTTAATTGCAAATTTGTCAAATTAAATTAACCCATTATTTTAGTAAAGTTAATTAATTAGTCTTTCTGATAAACTTAATTAATTAACATAATTGAGTTCATTCAATTAACAGTTGAAATTAACCCGTGACTGGTGGTTTATGTGTTGCAGGTGGGCGGAGTGAAGGCTTATGGGATGGACAAGCTGATGGTCGGCAGTACAATGTTGAACACTGTGTTGGTGTCGACTGAGTACTATGTTGACCAGTATCTGCCCGCAGAGGAAGGTACGACAAGCACTTTTGTGTCCGAAGGGTGTTTTGTTTGTGTGGTATAATTGATGTATTGTTAAGATGTGCACTGCACTATTCACAGCTTAAAAATTACGTCAGCAAAGATAGCTTAATGATTTTTTGGGGACAATTTACAAAACTTTTCCAGGGCAACACCTGGTAAGACCCCCATGAGATGCTCTCATGTCCCATCCACTGTCCTACTCTAAAGCATACGTTGCTTATATTCTTCATATCTAACAACAGTTGACACAAGTACACAATTGACCCGAGGGAACCCTTTCATGTTCAATACTGGTGTTGCAGGTGCAAAGGAGACTGAAGACGTAATCAAGCCGGATGCCTATCCCCTGACACGTCTGGGTCATCTCAGCGATAAGGTGCGACGCCGCATGTTTGCACGTGCCATGCAAGAACTGCAGCATGCACAGAAGCGTAGCACAGAGACGCTGGAGAAACTCACGTTCACTGTGAATCTGGTGAGTCGTGCCAGCGTTAAGTTCCTGATGCTACTCGCAACAGGCATGTCGATGCGTGCATGTATGAACACGTTTTGTAAAAATATTATTTTAGTAGGAATTCTTGTCTTGACGTCTTGGCACAAGAACAATAGATGCTTTTAGAAAGGCTAGCCCCCAGACCGAATGATGACGATGACATTTAATGTTGGTTTTATTTTCAGTAGCAAATAATTACTTGACTTTCATTTAAAGGTGAAGGTCACCTTCAAAAAGCATTTTTCTTTATAATGGAGAAGATAGGTAGAGAATTACGTAGAATATACATAATGATGTTACCTTGCCTTGATTGGGTAATTTCACGTTTTGGTGTTTTATATGAAAATGTATGTTGGTTTTTTAAAAACCACATTGTGTTGATTTGTACTATAATCACTCCTCACAGGACAGGCTTAGTTAAAGTAGCACCCTCGTAGATCATGGTGTGTTCTATGTTTAGAACATCGTGTGTTCTATGTTGGATTATGTGATTGTACTTTTGTGTAAATGTTCTTCTATAGTTGGAGTACTCAAGGACGCACATCGATGGGGTCAAGTCGAAGGTGTCAGATGGTCGGGAGAAGCTGTACAACATCTGGCAAGAGGTGAACCGCACGGAGGAGGACGTGGCTAAGGACCAGATGGCTGCCAAGGATGACGTCACTGCTCCTGTCAGTAACACTAGCAAAAAACTCTTTGTCTTCCCGACGGGATAACTTGCTTGGTAGTTCGTGTTCACCAAATTTCAGGATGCACAACATCCATAATCACATAAATATCTATGCTGCCAGTCAATATCTAACAATTGTGATGTAATACTGGCAGTTATTGTAGCGTTTAGTGACGCCTTGCCTTTGTATTGCGTAACTTTGGACGATCTAAGAAAAGATGCACAATGTCAGCAACTGTGCATAATTATTCGAATAGCATTGCCAATAGTTGTACGTAATAACCATAAAGGGTAATTCAAGTGTTTGTAAAGAGGGTAATAGCAGGGGTAATTTCGAAACAATAAAATTGAGACGACCCAACCCAGGGGTCTGTGATGAACCCTTGAAAGTTTGCCACCCGTGATGCAAAGCGTCTATGTGGAGTAGCGTGACATAAAGTTGTCACTCAAAGTTTATAGATTTCATAGAATTATATATGAAAGGTTTCATAAAGGTTTTTCATTAAACAAAAATATTAAAGATAGGCCGTCGACTACCACGCCTCTACGTCAAACTTTCTACACCTGTACCTTCTGTAACAGACTGAGACTCAACATTGGACTTTTTGGTAACATGCTGTAATATACAAATGATGCAAACAATGGCAATGCTATTATGTTGCAAGTCTCTATGCCTGTCTGGAACAAGTGACAAGTTCTTGAAAGTGGGAATTATTGTTACAGACGTTTGAGCAGCGAGCGATTGCAACGGCTCGTCACCTGACCTGGAAACTGAAGCACTCATACGGGGCTGTCTCGAGCTATGCCCATCTGATGCCGGGGAACGTGATGGAGAAAATTGCAGAATCAAAGAAATACACCGACGAACTTTACCACACATTGTCCAATGTAAGCACTGTATTTTATTCTGATTCTGGACACGACAACAACTTGTCCATCTTCGGAGACAAGATTGTGTCGCTAGTCCTGCTTGTATACCGGAGACGAGACATGATGCCCTTAAATCATCACAAATGCGGATTTATTTTCAACATCTAAGGCTTAAATCGAATGAACCCCCCATGTGCACTGATATGATGTGTTCATAGGACATTGCATTGATAGTTAAATTACAAATACAGATACTAAGTATTGAGTACTGTAGTTGTTATGCATGCATTGCTTTCACAGCAATTATTTTCTACAACAAAACTGTATATATATAATTTCAAAATTAAAGATGCTATTCTAAGTATTGTATTATCTTGTAGGCTTCCACATATCACGAGCTTCCACGGCACACTGTTGATCACATGAGAGCCACTCTGGAGAGTCTGATGTCTACAGCCTCCCAGCTGACTGACAGCATGCTTCAGACACGGGCTGTGGGCTGGCTGGTAAGTATCAACATTGACACGGTACTCTTAGCTAGTCTATATTGTTATTTCAACCAGATCTGGTCTTTATTTTCCTTAGTATTTTCGACCTTGAATTTGTTTTTGGGGCAAACTGCAACATTTCATAGTAGTTATGCAGAATAGTTGGGCAGTGTAGTTGGATAAAATATTTGTTTTGCATGCAGTACTAAAGAATCATTTGTCTCTTGATTCAGCCTGTTTTTAACTATGCAGTTATTTGGCTATATTTTTATGTTTCTTTTATTGGTGCTACTTTTATTTAATTATTATTTGTTGTTTTACTACTTTTGGTGTTCGTATTTGATGTTTGAATATGATATCCGTCTTTCTGTTGTTGCTTTTATTATTTGCTTTGTTTCTTTCTGTTTTCTTTCTGTTTGTTTTGGCCTTGTTTAGGTTCACTCTGGCCAAACCAGCCCCCACTAGGGAGGCCTCTTCCCCAGCCATGGAGGAGAAACTATCGTCAGCTGTAGATCATAAGGAGACTTCATCCCCAGTACTTGAAATTGAACAAGTAGTTCCTTTACCCAGTAGCCCTGAACATCAACTCCCCAAGAAAGAAGCGACAACAGAAGAAGAGAAACTGAAAGATTCTGACCGTACATATCACCAGGTGGCACCACATGTGGGCATAACGAAAAAGAAAGACCTTGAAGAGGTTTCCGATCGTACTGAGGCAATGCCACAAGAGAATGGGAGGGCAGGAGATAAGGACGTGCCAACATCTAGCATCCCAACACCTGTGAAGAAACCAGAGGTGCAGAAGTTGCCACCAGTCACTGCTGCTGTTCCCAAGGCACAGCCAGAGGGCAGTCCCACAGCAGCTGCTGGCATTCCAAAGTCGACACAGGAAGTGGACGGTGGTCGTATGAAGAAGAAGAAAGTCGTCAAGCCTAAGAGCAAGATTCCTCCCACTACATCTGTATGACCTGTCTGTTCTGAAGTGGTTAACAGATGATGCTTCATGTTTTGTTCTTGAAAAAGACCCACCAAAGATCAAAACTGTTGTTATATACCAACTTGTGTTCCATATTTACATGTTTTGTTGTAATCATTCTGTTGTGACCTCAATAGTTTGTTTGAAAAATGCTGGCTGCAGTGTTTGCATGAATAACATGTTGCATTTGTTGATGAATGGATCCTTGTGATGCTGACCATGGTATTTGTTATTAGTTGTGAAATTCTAAACTGCTGCATTCTACTTAATAATCTCTCCTGCTATTATTTTTTAGAACATTCCTGCTGTGTCCTGTAACTAAATTTATTGTTGTAACAAAATTTATGGAAAATGTCAAAAGTTGCACCACAGTAAAAGTATTTGAAGGTTTGTAATATTTCTAGTAGATGAATATTAATGTCGTTGATAAAACCTAACAGTTTCTTTGCTTTAACGTTGTTGGTGCTGGAATGTAAGACTAATAAATATTTTTTTAAGCTTTATACCAGATATATGAATTTGGTTTTTATTTTACAACTACATACCCTCACTTTGTGACATTTAAGTGCACAACACTGAAGGGAAATTCCTCATAACTATATTGCTAAGTTAACTAAAATAGGGGTAACATCGTTGATATCTTGAAAGAATATGGCGAAGAACTGGTTCTGCACTTGAAAGATCCCGTTATATACTAAACCGCTACATACATTATACATCACATGATATCCAAAGCGAAGTCCAATTACTATGCAAATTTTATCTCGACACTCTGATAACCCTAGCCAGATGTGGAAATCTGTAAACACAATTCTACATGGCAGAAATTAAAAGCACTGCTTGAACATCGGCTATGTGAATACGATATGTAGTTCTCTTTCAAGATACTTCACAAATAAGATCGCTTGCATTCGATAAAAAATTTTCAATAATGACTGATTTCCTTGAAAAAAATAACTTGCTGAAAATACACTAGTTTTTCACACCTGCAACTACTAGAAAGTTGGTAGCCCCGCAACGATCTGTCCATGGCCCTGTTCTGTTTAGATTATGTACTACATCTCTCGGCAATTATTAATCTTAGTCGCCCCTTATTTACATTATAGGTTTACAAATCGCTATCGCAATCAAATGCACAATAATCTGTTTCAACTTTACGTGGTTGTCTTACCGATATATGGAATCAAGTAAGCTGAAGCTTAACGCAGATAAAACACCTTATTATTTTTTTAACGAAGCAACAATTAAATAGGGTCATCAGCTATTTTCCAGTTAAACTGCTTGGTAGTTTAACTGGAATGCCGTTCGTAATATAGGTGTTGTCTTTGACAATGACTTCCAACTTTCAACAACATATTTCTCAAGTATATAAATCCTGTTTCTACCATATACATGATCTCCGTCGAATTTGGTGTCACATATTTTATGTACTGCTAAAACATTATCAGCAGCACTAATTAGTAACCACCTTGTCTATTCACTACTAAATAACATTGCTAGAAGACACTCGTTATGTACTCCAACGAGTACAAAACTGTCTGGCACGTGTGGTACTCAGGGCGCCTCATTTTTCACCACACTACCACTACTTAGACAGTTATACTGGCTTCCTGTTACTTAACTCCCCATCACTTTGGAAACATCTGAAACTATAGCTGCCTTCCGAAAAAAGCTCAAGACATTTATTCCAAATTGCATTTCCACCAGAAATCTTCGGTGGTCCTTCAATGTGATAATGACTTTTGTGGGTCCCTGTTCACAATTATGCTTAATGATTCTGTCTTGTGGTGCCTCTGAGCTCAGGTTGCCATAGAATTTAATTATTATTATTAAAAGCAACCTTGAGTTGAGGGTAGATCAAGATCCTACATAGTAATAATATATTTTATTTGATCCAATTTTAAATTGTTCGTGGTGCTTTACAAGACAGTTATAAAATTGCTAAATACTGGGGAGAGGGTGATGGCGTAGAAGAATGGGTTGAAACTGATGATTGTGGTTCAATCTGGCATCGCATCTCCACATCACACACCTTACCCTTTTCTGCTAAATATTCTATCTTGGCAGGTATGTACAATTGCAAAATAGTTAAAACCAGCTTAAAACTAACTGGCGCAACGCATTATTTATTTTTCTGACCTGTCGGACAAAGCACATCATAATATATACTTGAATATTTTATAATTGCTTAATTTGAAAACATTTTCTTGGAACTAACTGAATCCAATTTACTGTAGGTCACGATTCACTAGTTAGATCATTTATACAATTTGACTAGCAGTCGGCCTTTGAAAGGTTACGTAGTTCATTGTCTCTTACCTAATCAGAGAGATTACACCAGTATAGATAACATACTTGTTTGGCTTGAAGGAACCGTGTGAAAAAATTTATTATTCTAACAAATGAAATTATATGATTCTCTTCAGCTGCCCGACTTCGAAATTGGACCGATCCAGCTGATGGATGATGAGGAGCCACCTAGTGAGAACTGCTCGTACTACAGCTACGTTCCCCACCAGGAGAACAATATTGTTTACATATCAGCATAGTAATTTAAGAACTGTTTGTTGTTTGTCTTTAGAAGGCTTTTCAAGCAACTAGAAGGCAGAATTTTGACAGCTTGAGTTTTGGTGTTAACCAGAGAATGTTAGTAGCCAAACTTGTGGTTAATTCTGTCCTTGCCATCGGTAAATAAATGTTGTGTAGACAGTAGAGTGTAGCTGCTACCACAAACAGTAAACATTTCTAGTCTTCAGCAACACTGCAGATGACTAATAACAATTGATATTTATGTGCATTACCGGTGCATTCCAAAATGTACTAATGTAGCACTTGTTTTAATTATAGACTACTCACTTCGACGTTTGTGTAGATGTACTGGTATATTATGTTATACATAAATTGTTCGCACACAACACTGAATTAATATGAAATGGCTTTAAAAGGTTTAATAGATCTGAATAACATTTGTGCATAATTGATCATAGAAAGGTGTATTTATTTATTGATAAAAAGTACAGTTCTTTGGAAATCAGTGTGATTGATGCATTCTACTAAGTAATGGTCGCGTGAGTTCAGTCATGACAAATGTAATGTGGTGTGTAATGTGTGACCAGACATGCAGTGAAAGAAATGCGTATGGTTGTCTTTGAGTCAACAACTGTGTCGGTGAACTGCATGTTCATGTGATCGGTTATTCTGCAGTATGAATAAATGTGTACAACCAAAACATGATTTGCTAACAAAACATTATTATAGCTTATACTTGTCTAACATCACCAATGTATTATGTTGTTTGAACTTGTTCCACATTAGGGATGTATCGGAAACCACTGACTATTTCGGTATTAATGAACACTTGTTTGGTCTGTTTGCAAAGTCACACACAGAAGTTGCTTGACCACCCAATGACAGATCACTGCTTCTTCCTTGCTTCCTTTCTAGCACAATGCCGGTTATCCAAGGACAAGCTTGAATACTATCACAGCAGCATTCAATCCTATGAGTGGAACTACAAACAGACAACACCACTTCAGTGTTAAACAACAATACATACGTCTTTCTTCAAGCTACACCTTTTCCTTTCTGGTGTATGATGTCACCAGTTACTTCTCCGCAAGGACACCCTCGCATGTACAGTATATGAATAACATAGTAAATGCAGCAGTTATGAAACTTTCATGGGAAAAAGTTTGTCTTTCACTCGGTAACAATGGTACATGGGCTTAATTCTGGTTAGGATATATATATTCGCTAACACTTGTCTGGTAAGACACATGCTGTTTATTAAGGCAGGCAAGAATGAGTGGGAAAATATAAATCTCTTCATAACTGGAAAGGCGAGACAACTAAAGATGGCATTAGGTGTAGAAAACATGCAGCCAGGAGTACAACATGTGTAGCCGTAGTTAAGGTAGCAGGATCCCATTAAAAATGTGATTTTTTTTTAATTTGTACAATTTTTTTTTTAAATGCACTATAGTTGTAGCTTAATTATTGCTAAACAAGTATAAACTTTGGGTTTGCTGTTAGACAGAACAGTGGTGATTTGTTGAGCATGCAGCAGGCAGTCCTCGCCAGTCTGTATCATGTGGCCGATGATGCGTGGTTCAAATTCTCACTTGATCCTGATAACTTTAAACATAAACATGGACTTCCCGAAGCAATAGTTCAGCTAATAGACCCGATCTATGACGATCTGAGTGATGCAACACTGCTTTCAAAGTGCCTTCATGGACAAACACAAAACAACAATGAGTGTTTAAAGATTGTGTAACTGCTAGCAGCGTGAATATGTTTAAAAACAAGGTTGACACATCTCAGGAGGGCGGGTTATAAGTAGGTGAACATTGTTAGACTCTCGCCACTTGCCATCTGGGCCTTTGGCTTGGATGGCAAATCTTGTTAAAGCTTGTTAAACAAGCTCATTTGGGATCGCTGCAGCAAGGAAGTGTTTGTTGGACCCCAGACTGTAGAGGAGGCTGTCTGTAGCGCAATCGGACAGTTTAATGATGTCAATGCATCTATCCTAAGCTTATTTCAGTACTTGGGGCTGCAGCCAGGGGCATTTACAACTGCAAGCTGTAGGAGCATACACCATGCGTCTGTACGGCGTGAAACACAAATCATCCGAGTCCGCAAAAAAGCGTCGCAAGGTGCTGCGAGCGAAAAGAAAGGGTTTCCAAGATAAAAAAGAACAGGAGGAAATATCTATGAGAGTGGGGCTCATGCATGATATGGAGTGTATAAAACAACTCACTGTTTCTGTAGGTTTACATATAACGCCGTAAGAATGCAGTGCAAAACTTTAAACGCATTTTACTCAACTATCATGTTTTCGTGAATGTGTTCCACCTTCAAACATGTTATCTCCAACATCATTAAAGATATTGCTCTGATTTTTTCAGCATTGTTTCTTTATATAATTGGCTAAGGAATGATGGAACGATTTTGTGTTTAAATGGTGGAATGTGATTTTTTATTAAGCACGAATATTTAATTAGGCGCTAGAATATAAGAAAAAATTGTATAAATGTTGTAAAAATATTTAAATTTCTTTTTTTGTAATATCTATTTCCCTCAGAATATGCCTTTATGTGTTATCCTTGACTGTTGTTAATTTCATATCCATGCTGTGTATAGTTAAAGTTTTATCATGTTTGAAAATTGAGCCCCTTTCGACTGTCGCGGCAGCCATATTGTCTGCTAATTAGCATAATTTATTCCAAAAAAATAATTTCCTACCAAATTTAAACCATGTGCTATTTTATGGTACATCAAGTTAATGATAATATTATATGGTTTTAAAAGTAGTTCAAAAGGGATCCTGCTACCTTAAAGACACCAATCTATTATACGACTGCAGCGAATTATGTATTTAACGATGTTTGTTATGGCCATCATGCTTTTAATCTCAACATTTAGAAGCAGTATGTCAGCCAGCACAAAGCCTTGAGACATCTGAAGCTAATGGATGTGTGTTGGTGGAAATGGGGTAACTCTACTTAATGTTAGATCAAAAAAATATGGACAATATAACAAGCACTAGGAATCAGATATTTGCATGTACTTTTTTGTTAAATTTGGAAATTAAGATATGTAAAGTATGACACTGGATACAACATCAACATATATTAATGATTACTGGTATTCAGAATATGTTGCTATAATGATCAGTATTGTTTTTTTATTGCATTTTCCGGATGCAATGGAAAAACAAAATGTTGAAACAAAACTTGCAGAAGGATGTAATGATAATGTACTTTTACACAATTGTTTTATGTAGAATAATAAATTAGTTTTGTATGTTGTTTCACCAATATCATTAATATATCTCGTAATAATTTTTTTAGTTTTATATTGTATTTTTGATAAGCAAGCATGTTAATTTTTTATTTGGGTTAAATGAAAAATAAATCATTTTAATTGAAGAATTTGTGAGGTTAATTTAATTCTTCTTAGGTTTTTTTTCAGAAACAAGTATGTATGAATGAAGAATGCAATAACATAATAGAACACTACAGCACAACAACATAAAAAAACATCGCCCGATAAGGGACTCGAACCCTTGACCCTCAGATGACTCTGAGATTATTTCAGCTTTAAAAGTCTGATGCTCTACCGACTGAGCTAACCGGGCCCTGCTGAAACGTTCTTCCAACACACCAACTCTTTAATTTATTCATATACGAATTGCAACTTAACAACACAAAAATTTGTAGTATAGCAAATCATCGTATTTTTATATATGAATTATTAATATTGCTTGAAAAGTTCATCTTTAATCAAGATTGCCCAAATAATCTTCCTAAACAGCTTTTCCGTTTCAGTGGCGCCCCCTTCTGGATTAACGAGTAAGACATAATACACGTGCTTGCCATCTTTCGTATCCATGTCGGTCTACCCCAATTTGGGGGCGTGGAGGTTGGCGGAGTTGATACATCATTCTGGATTCTGATTCATATATAAACATTATTTGATAGTGATTTCTCGTCTTGGCGTCGGCATGTATGGGAATTTATTTTGCCAAATCTCCCACCAGGGTCCAGGCACCATGTCATTAATTGCCACATGACGTGGTCATAGGCGTAATTGTTGTTGTGGTAGTAGTGACTAGTGGCAGTGTTCGACATTTTCAAAAACAGATGGTCAAGACTCACGTGATGAGATATTAAAAGGCTAAACTTCGATTTTTTATTTTAATTTTGTTCCCCATATTGATTATTCAGCACATGTTGTTCAATTCCGGAATTGGTTTTTCATTTAAAAAAGTAATTGGAATTGGTGAAAATGTAATTTGTATTTTCAATTACTTTTTCAATTATGTAACTTTTAAACTCACATGAGTTGTTACAAATAATCAATAATAATTATATAACATGTTACATATATGGTGCTTAGGGAGGGCAAATTATTTAATTGTACAGGAAAAAATCTGTCTAATTGAATTAATTGGTCTAATTAAGCAGCAAGGTTCCGAATGGAAGCCAATGGTGAATGTAGATAACAATAACTGGATTGGTACCTGGTAGTAGTAGTAGTATATAGTAGCAGCAGTAGTAGTAGTAGTTGTTGTAGTAGTAGTAATAGTAGTAGTTGTTGTTGAAGATTTGTGGCAGTGTTCACAACTGCAGCCATAGATAACATAGATCACAACCCCAGTGCAACAACAGCAAAGGAGTCCTTCATGGTACTGCTATCTTCCTCCTTCAGCACCCCTCTTTCACTGGTGAAGGAGTGGATCAAAGTATTGTCACCGTTGAAGGATCTGGGGATGCAAGCTCCTAGACTGTCAGCTACTTCCCACACTACTACATCGGTGTGCCCCTTGTCACCAGCAACATCAAGAAGTAATCTGTCCCAGCTGCTAGAGTGGCCTCACTGACCAGAGACGACTTGAAACAGCACACTGAGGAAGAATACCTGTGGCTAGACCATGCAAAGCGGGTCATGGAAGACAAAACTGGGACACAGGATAACACATCATGGGCTGCATTTCATGGCAACCACCAGCCACCATCTGCCCCACCGCCCTGTTTCCGCTGTTCCTGGACAGTGCCCACAAAGTGGCCATGTTCCGGCACTCACTGGATGTTGTGAAGAATGCCGTGGATCATCTGAATCCTGGGAAGACGCCAGTGGTCACTTTCGATCAGCCACTGTTTGCCTTGGCCAAGCAAATTTAGTGGAAGTGGCAGGAGAGCTACGGTGAAGACAAGTTGGTGGTAATGTTTGGTGAGCTCCACATCGAGATGGCAGCCCTGAAGATGCTGCAATGGAGTGGCTGGGTGCATGCACCTGTGCAAGCCGAGATTACGATGTCAGGGACAGCCGACAGCCCACGTCGCCCGCACAAGGAGAGCTCACCATATCACTGCGCTGTACATCCTGCAACACTGTGCCTATGACCATTACTGTGTGAGAGAAGCTGATGATGCAGTTGGTCTCATTGACAACCCCACCGCCCTGCTGCATTGGATGGTAGCCAGACCAGAAGTTGTCAGGGCCACAGAAGAGTTCCAAGATGGGGGTCTGATCACTGGGGAAGGTGAGTAGACACACGTCATCATGAACAGACACCAATTGTGCAGACCTCATTCGCCAAAGATGTCTGCTCCCCTGTCAGCGTTATAGAAGAGCTTGGCAACCCCTTTGAGGAAGAGAGTATGGATCTGGTTGTCCTTGACACAAAAGAAATGGCATGTCCGGCTGCGGTTGAGAGTGTCGGAGGATTGGCCGAGAGCAGTTCCAGGCTTTCACTAGAGAATGCCTGGTGGAAAGAACCAAGCCTATATATAACGCCATTTATCGAAGCAAGCTGAAACTCCGAGAAGTGTGAGTAAAGGGAAGCAGCAGGTGACCTGTTCTCGCGGCTGAACATCGGTTGCCAGATGGAAGGAGGAAACCTTCAAGAGTTCTTTCGTCATGAGAATCAGGCGTGTCCTACGGCACTTTCTGATGGATGAAGCCTCCAATTAGACATGAAGAGTGATCTTCATCCCGAACCTGTCCACAAAGCTTCAGACTGCGTCACGCCTGGACCTAGTGTGGGACAGCTACATTGCAGATTCACTGAAACACAGTGCAAGAGCAAAGCATGGAAAAGGAGTGTGCAGACATCTGGTGGCTGCAGTAGCCATACTGGAAACTGGCAAAACTTCCTCCAAGTGGACAGCAACAAGACAGCTGTTCCTACCAGTAACTCTCCTCAAGCGATTTGCCCAGGAGGACAAGCAGCTTTTCATCACTGATGGAGTCCTCAGCAAGTCACCACTGCTGGATCCAGCCTCTCTCGTCCCATGCAGCTATGAAGAAGCCGACAGTCGCATGTTGCTGCATGCATTCCATGCAGCCCAGCATGGCCACCACAAGATAATGATCTGGACTGTTGACACTAATGTTGTGGTGTTGGATGTGTCAATGGCCCATGGGCTGCAACCACAGGATGAATTGTGGCTAGCATTCGGAACTGGCAAGAGTTCTGGTACCTAGCAGACTAACAAATAGCAAGATGGCCTGGGAGCGGAGAAGGCACGAGCACTGCCAATGTTCCCCGCTCTGACTGGATGTGACACCGTGTCCAGTTTTGCTGGGCATGGTAAGAAGACTGCCTGGGCAATCTGGACTGTGCTGCCAGAACTCACAGATGCACTGCTGCACCAAGTGACATACCAGAAGATGTCATACACACCATCGATAGGTTCGTTATCCTGCTGTATGACAGAACCAGCACATGCACGGACATTGACAAAACACGAAAGAAACGTTTCGCATAGAAGAACAATGTGCATCTGATCCCGCCAACCGAGGCGGCTCTGGAGGGGCATGTCAAGAGGGCGGCCTACCAGGGAAGTCATGTGTGCGACCAGACACTGCTACCGGTACCAGAGCTGCCTCCACGAAACAACTGGGGCTGGGCCAAGAATGAGGAGGGGATGTACGAGCCACCAACCAGCTGGGACTGGGCCAAGAATGAGGAGGGGATGTACGAGCCACCAACCAGCTGGGACTGGGCCAAGAATGAGGAGGGGATGTACGAGCCACCAACCAGCTGGGACTGGGCCAAGAATGAGGAGGGGATGTACAAGCCACCAACCAGCTGGGACTGGGCCAAGAATGAGGAGGGGATGTACGAGCCACCAACCAGCTGGGACTGGGCCAAGAATGAGGAGGGGATGTACGAGCCACCAACCAGTTGGGACTGGGCCAAGAATGAGGAGGGGATGTACGAGCCACCAACCAGCTGGGACTGGGCCAAGAATGAGGAGGGGATGTACGAGCCACCAACCAGCTTGGGCTGGGCCAAGAATGAGGAGGGGATGTATGTGTGTGTGTGTGTGTGAAGGGGAGCGCTCACACAATTGAATTCCTGGCCACTGGTGACATATGAGCAAAACAGAACAGACTGACATCTGATAAGAACTGTTTGATTCGATAGATATATATCTTGTTGTTGATTATGGCTTATGTTTGTCTTGAATACTTTGTACTTTGTGTTCAACTGTTCAACTGTCTGGCTTGTAATCCTAGAAAGCTTAACATATTTCAATAAAAACAAGGCTCGTTTTGTGCATAAATGCTGCCTTTTCATCAGTTGCCTATTAAAATAGCACAATTAGTAAAATAATTCCTTGTCAATCATTTTTCACAATCTTCTTGAAGCTTAGAATGTCAACTATCCTCACTTTAAGTCACGTAGTTCCTTTGGAGTTTGCAGTTTTAAACACTGATTAATTCTGTTAAATTGCCTGACAGCCATTATGTAAAAGGGCCATCTGGGACCAAATTTGTGCTGGCTCTATATATCTATATCTGTTTGATATATATATATATATCAGTCTACATGTGTGCCAAATTTGGTGCTTTTATCACAAAATGCACAACAGGTTTGCTGTTCCGCCCCAATAAAAGCTGCTCTAAATTTATTGATTTTAGGCAGTGAGTATGTCTATAGTTGCTCTGTTATTTCGATATGGAATTGATAATTAGATATTTTGGAATTGGCATTTTTGAGGTGGAATTGGTACATGGGTAGGTATGACCTATTTAGTGTACATTCCACGATTAAATGATTAATCCAACAAATCCACCCTGAATGAAGTTGCTAAGTGAATAAACTATTTGTCAGTAACTAAAAAGGTACATTTTTATATAGCACTGTATCCAGTCCTCGTGACTGTTCACAGCACTTTAAACTTCACCTTCTGGCTGACCTGTTCATTCCAAAGCCAACTCTCTGGGATGCCATGCTGCAATGAATGAATTAGACTATTCATTCACATATCCACAACTGTCTATAGCCAGGTACTCATTTATACAGTTGAGTGAACTGGAGGAAATGTGGAGTAAATGAAACTGGCCAAGCTTTGAAACAACAGCAAGAGTATTCAAACCCAGATTCTCTCAATTGAGAGTCTGTTGTTCTCACCATTATACCACCACGCCCCACTAGAATAGTTGTTTACTAATATTGCCACCTACTCCTCATGACAGTGCGTATTGACCGGATCAGATGTAACATCTGTGTCTTCATGCCTGGTTCCTCCCCAAATCCTTGTTGTTGATTTGTGCCCCATCCAACTGTGAATACAAACATCATTACTAAATTATAATATATGCCTGAAGTATAAGAACAAGCATGTCCAGGTAAAATCATAATGGCCAGTACAGTGATCAAACATTTTATATCCATAACACCTAAGTGCACCCTTTATATCATATAGTTGAGTTTTTCTTGAATTTGAAACTTGTATGTAAGCGTACATGCCCTAATTAGCATACACCACTTTTTTTAATCAGCAGGATCCATAACTATTGTAATTTGACTAGTGTGGAACAAAGTGTCGCCATCTGGTATTAAACAGTTGGCACCACTCTTCAGTTGTTTTACTGTCTACACTAGTCACCAAATGACACCACTAGTGTTAAACAGTTACCTTATTGTCTACAGAACCAAATGTTGGTGTACACTTATTAGTGCCCTGCGCGGGCCAGGCTTTGGGTCCAAGCCCGGAGCCCGCGGGCCAGGCCTCTACATAATTCCGCAGGCCGGGCCTGGGCTGAAAACAATTTAAACACATCAGGCTTGGGCCGGGCCTGGGCCTAGTGTGAGCGGGCCGGGCTTAGACATAAATAAAAGTATTCATACGAAACACCGATTATTACTTTATTTTTAATAAAAACTTATTATAAATTGTATGATTTCATCAGTACCTATGACGCTTCATAGGTACTGATGAAATCAACGTGACACGTTGATGAAAGCCTCTACCAGGTAAACTAAACACACCTTGGATATGTAAAATGAAAGTTATTTGATTTGAAAATGAACTATCCTGAAGAATGTTCAGTAATATTTCTTTAGTATTATATAGTAGCAAATAGAGACCTTGCATGAAATCCAGTCCTAATTCATTCACATGTCTGAACCTGTCTGTCTCAGGCTAGTGACTGCAGGCCTGCTGGAAATGCCACTGGGTGTCAGTGCCAGTGGGTGACATTTGTTTTATACATAAATGATATTCCTGAGAATATAATATCGAATGGTATTATGTTTGCGGATGATACAAAGGTTTTCAAAATGATTACTAGTCCAAATGACCAGCATACACTACAGAACAAGTTAGATTATTTAACATCTTGGTCAAGTGAATGGTTATTAAGGTTCCACCCAGATAAATGTAATTTAATGCACGTAGAGAAAACAATACAGCAAGAGTATGCATATAACCTGAAGATAGATAATACTGCCCATGAATTAGGAGGAATAAAAGAACAAAAAGACATTGGGGTTATAATTGATTCAAACCAAAAATTTTATAAACACATCAACCAAAAAATAAACAAAGCAAACAGTATCATGGCAGTTATTAGAAGGTCCTTTACAAACCTAAATCAACATAATTTTGTGCCATTATATAAAGCTTTAGTTAGGAGTCATCTAGATTATGCAATATCAATATGGTCCCCTTATAAACAGAAATACAAAGATGCCATCAAAAATGTGCAGTGATTCTCAACAAAGCAGCTTCTTAGTATAAAGAATATTCCTTACAAGATTGAACAAAACTGCCGTCCCAAATAACAAGTTCCAGATGGCAAGTGGACAAGGAAGCCATTGGCTTATCGAGAGTCCAACAAAAAGGAAAGACTTGACAGATTGAAACTTCTCACACTTACATATTGACGAACTCGTGGTGGTATGAATGAAGTATATAAACTGGGACCAAGGGAAATATGACAGTGATGATGTATCTGACATTGTCAAGCTGCACAAAGACAGTGATACATGGGAAGGTAGAAGGGGTCAAAGTTTGAAATTGTTTATAGAACATGTTTGTACAAATGTTAGAAAAGAAAGCTTCTCACTTAGAGTTACCAGATTATGGAATGATCTACCGGATGTAGTTGTAACTGCCACAACGGCACAAGTGTCAACTCATTTAAAAACCGTCTAGATAGACATTGGAGTACTGAGAAGTTTCTCTACAACTACAAAGCTGCCTTGCCGGGAAGTCGTAGAGCATTCCAAGGGAAAGTTGAAGATCTGACCACCGAGGCCACCGCCTACGGTCAGGAAGAACCTAAGTAAACCTAAGTAAGTATACAGACAGGCTGGGTTTGTTTACTTTCCGTTTAGGCTAGGCCTAGACTATTACTAGTAGTAGGTTTATGCGTCTTCATGTCTCATTGCTATATTACGTGCGTGATATTGCACATACTCCAATAATTAAAATGACTATAAATCTGCGAACGCTGTACATACATTTTGAAAGGAATCGTTCTTCGTGGAGGATGCAAACTGCATTCAAACATAATAAAACGGCTTCAAGTAACGAGTATAGCGTGAACGCCATGTTGTCAATTTACGACATCATCCTGGTATGAACTTTCTTACGGCAACTAAACATTCCGCTTAACTGCGGCCATGGCGTAACTGACTGATCTGTAAGTCATTCATTGCGCTTTTCACTATATATTCTCCACGTACCCGTTCTCGTCCATAACATAGTTGGTCACGTCTTTCCACGTGCCACAGTCAGCTATGGAAGAAGTGTCTGACGAGGGCGATGAACCGTCTTACTTACTTCACGAGTTAATAAATGTCTGCCCAGACCCACCAGAGAGTCGCAGTGTCTGTGACACATGCAGGTGAATCAAACGCTGGGCTGTAACGATTTAGCATTTGTGTTGTATGATACACAATACTGCATTATCGCCCACCACCGGCCTCTTGAATTAAGCCTGGGCCTGCCCGGGGTTTACATATTAGCCGGAACCAGATGGACTGGCGAATTGCGTGGATTGTGTGATCTATATAATGATGTCACTGGAATGCGTAGATAGATAAAGTCATAATGCAACTTTCCACCAAGTGGAAAATTATTGCACGTAGATAAAGTATGTTTTGACTTTTGCCGCTCCCGGAACGATGACTGGTTCAGTAGTTGACGATTGGGATACCCGTCTATTGAATAAACACCTAATGGGCGGCCTACAATATTGGGTTATTCATGGTGATATCGGCCTGTAGTGATTTATATATATATATATATATTATATATATATTTCTCTTAGAGTTGTGTGTGTGGTACAGTAGGTGTGTGGACGATATGGTGCAAATGAAATTTGTTTTATTTATTTGTTTTGGATGTATTACTTCATAAATAGCCATTAGGTGTTTATTCAATAGGAGACTTAGGAGTTACAATAAGCGCTGATATGAAAGTTTCAGAGCAGTGTGGTATTGCAGCTTCAAAGGGTAATCAAATTCTTGGATTGATTAGAAGATACATAACATACAAGGGAAAAAAGTTAATTATACCTCTTTATAAAGCAATAGTTAGACGTCATTTAGAATACTGTATACAAGCATGGAGACCATATCGTAAGAAGGATATATATACACTTGAACGCATACAAAGGAGAGCAACTAAAATGATTCCAGAACTTAGAGACCTTAGTTATGAAGAACGCCTGAAAGAATGTGGTTTAACAACTCTAGAGACAAGGAAGTTAAGAGGAGATCAGATTGAAGTTTTTAAGATATTGAATGGGTATGAAAATATTATAGAAATATGTTTTTCTCACTCAAGAAGGATAGCAGAACTAGAGGACATGAGGTAAAATTAGTAAAGGATCAATGTAGATTGGACATCAGGAAGCACTCGTTCTCACATAGGACAATAAATGAATGGAACAAATTGTCTACAGATTGTGTAACTGCTAGCAGCGTGAATATGTTTAAAAACAAGGTTGACACATATCTCAGGAGGGCGGGTTATAAGTAGATGAACATTGCTGGACTCTCGATAAGCCAATGGCTTCCTTGTCCACTTGCCATCTGGGCCTTTGGCTTGGATGGCAAATCTTGTTAAATAAATAATTATAGTTAAGTAATTCCTTGTTTATTTGTACGTTTTAACATCGATATTTCTTGACAGAAGAGAGGGAAACCCAGGATAATATCACAGATTCAAATAATTTACTAGCAATTGTGGCGAGAGCAATGGGTTGGTAACTGTTGTTATCAGACAGGTCACCAGCCTTATTTTTAATTATGGGGGCTATGATTGTAATCATCATAGTTTCCGGAAAAAATAACATGTGTTAACATACAGCTATATAAGAGTGACTTGAGAACATGCAGTAACAAGGTACTACATCGAACCGAGAGAAAGCCATATTGATTGTGTCATCCAGTGCCAGCTCCTCAATCTTATAGCCAGAATAACTCACCATCAGGATACCAATATCTCTAACATTGTGGTGCAGATATTTGATCTGTGAATATCCGATAATAACAATTGCCATAATGAACTTGATAATACAAGGCAAATGAGTGACCTATACTATATGTCATGGCTTATATGACAGTGAGTGAGCACAGTTAGTGAGCACATCTTTCTTTCTTCATTCTGCCTAGAAACGTTTTGTTTCTCATCTGGCAATCAACAAGATTCCCTTTGTGAGTTTAGTCCCATTATACTGGTAGTCCTATTGTAGAATGAGTCCATTTGTACTCATTGTTGACGCAATAGTGATTTCATGGTAGAGTACTTTGTCATAATTGCAATTAGTTTTAGACTCACACCCCTATTCACTAAGCTCATTGCATAGGTGCTAATCCTGAGTTACAATGATGTTGATTGCCTGAGTTGTAGTTGCAGCAGGTACTTAACCCTGGATAAACAAGGGGTACATTAAACAATATGTAAGAAATAAAGCAAAATAAATATTTTGTCAGTGAAACTCCATATTACACATATAACGGAGGCTTGTAAACAATGCATGTCATTACAGAGCACATTTACAAAGGGCATGCTGTGGAAGTGGATTCACAAGTCAGACAGTGATTAAATAATCTGACCATTACAGAGCACATTTCCAAAGAACATGTTGTGAAAGTGGATTCACAGGTCAAACGAATCTGAAAACTTGATTGAGGATTCTGCTTGAACACTACATACAGAGCACTTTTTTCAAAGTCTGACAAAGAGAGTGTTGCGAAAGTAGACTCACAAGTTAGATAATGTAAATGTAAATTTCCTTAATGATGAATAAATATGCATAAGTACACAATGTGAGCAAGGACCAATATAAAATTGTGTATCGAGTGCAGAATCTAACAACAATAATTATTCCATAATTTGTTCAGTGCACTCATAAAAATGCATAAATAAAAAAGCACAACAATAAACCAACTGTCGCTCATAAAAAGCATGTAGTTTGTTCTAGTGTTAATAATTGCAAGTTCATTGTCTAACATTTAAGAATAAAAAAATTGCCATGTAGTATATCAATATTTTAATAAATATTTAATATCCTACAAAACATTTTGCATTACATACTAATGTAATATTCAATACATGGAATTACAGTTTTATAGACCAATAGTGTATTGGAAAAAGGGGAAAAAGAAGTGTAATAGTTACCTATAATAAATATATATATAATAAATTATAATACATAGTCAAACATAATATACATGGTAATGTTGTACAGAAGGGTGTTCTTAAATTATACCATTTCTGATTTACTCCATTTTATTTAGATATAAAATATTTTGTATACATACATAGTACACATCCCAATCAGTGATTACCAGTACCACAGCAGCAGATGGTGTATTAACAGATAGTAATCCACTATTGTAGGCTGCCCATTAGGAGTTTGTTCGATAGATGGAACAGCCAAAACATGGCCACCAATCACCAACCAGTCATCGTTCCATTAGCCCAAAGCATACCTTAATCTACGTGTACTGGGTAGTTATTAACCACTTAGTGGAAAGTTGCATTAAGACATTATCTATCTACACATTCCAGCGACATCATTATATAGACCACGCAATCCACGCTATTCGCCAAAACATCTGGTTCCAGGCTGATTCTGGGCTGGTTCTGGCTAATATGCAGGCCCTCAAGCCTGGAAGTGAACCGGATTTTATACCTGTCACTGGCACTGCATTATTGTCTGTGCCCTCTGCTGTCCTAACCAACCAAATGTCACACCATGTGCATTTGAAGTTATGGTTTGTCGATTGGCTAAACACTTTCACTTTAATATTTCATGACATTATGCAAATCATGACACGGACAAACAATGCAGCCTCAGGTGCTACCGGTAAATTTGTGCTACCTAGTGACGAGCGCATTTAATAATAATTTTATATATATATATTATGTGTTTAATGTTTAATACACACACACATATAGGGAAAGTTTAATCAAATGACTATAGTGATTTCTTCAGCCGAATAAAATAAGCATACAAAAAATAAGCTGAAGGATATTGCCTTTCACGACCCAAGCATTGACGACCATGATCATATAGTTGTCATGCGCACCAACATCAGGGCCAAGCAGAACACCAAGAAGAAACAGGTCATCAACCTGTTCAACACAGCTGATTGGGAAGGAATTAAAGATGCCCTGATGAAGGCAGAAAAAACTTCTTTATTAACTGCCCAGACACTAACACAGTGTAGGAAAGCTGTCAATTTTTTAAGAAGACAATCCTGGATACCATTGACATGTTCATCCCAAAGAAACAGGTTGTTAAAGAAGCACATAAACCAACAAAGCACAATAACATATGTCATCGGTGACACACCCTGTGACACACATCCTGGTGATAACGTTGGTGTAGTATTGGACCTTTCTGTGCATGTTGTTTCAGACGCCCATCAACTGTGTGTTGGTGTCCGTACCTGCCTGTCAAACCACTTGCTGTCTCCACCACCATCTGCATCCTGCAACACCCCTACGAGGTATCGCTTACAAATTACCGTATACGACCTAATAAGCATACAGTACACTTAAAAAATAAATTGGGCCATGAAAAATGTCATGGAATCTGTGTAACATTAGTGGTGTCATTTGGTGATTAGGGTAGAACAACTGAAGAGTGGTTTCAACTGTTTAACACCAGATAGCGACCCTTTTCAATTGTTCCACATTAATGAAATTACAATAATTATGGATCCTGCTGATTAAAAAAGGGACTGTATGCTAATTAAGGCATGTACACTTAATAAGTTGAATACGGTATTTGTATTGTTCAGTGGTAACATTTGCCTAGTTACGTAATTCGTTGATGTGGCTCCTTTTAGGACATCATGTTATGTAGCTGGAATATGTAACACTAACAGTGTCACATGAAGACATGTTTCAATAAAATAATCCCTTTACTATAAATTATTAAATTTGCCTGTTCTGGTAAATTAATTTCATTAACTTCATTACTAGCTGTACACGTAGAGAACCATAATTACCACACCAATATAAAGTACTATGAACATATGTGCACATACTCCCAACATATTTAAATATAAATCTAGTACAGCATAGCAACATAAAATAAAAATCCTATTTGAATGGTATCTAAAGTACTTTTGAAAAGTTACCTGCACATGTATTTAAACCATTTAACATGTATGTGAAGAAAAAATTTAAGGATTAGCATTTACATACTTTTGAATGTGTTTGATTCCATGTCAATGATTTATCTATAACAATTTATTTTTTAGCTGCTTTTCCCAGTCACTGTCTGAATCATGTTTTATAAAAGAGTTTGTTTTGTGCAGGAGACACGTCGACTGAAGACAGCTCCAATGCTGTACCATGGACTACAGCCAGGAAAGTGCCATATTTATAAAGGAAAACATTTCCAGCCTGATAGGTATAGTAACCTTATTATAACGTGCTAGAATATCTTTGTTAGAAGTGCCACTCCTAGATCCTTTTCACGTCAGACGCCAACTTTCACAGGTTCTTCAGCAACCCCAGGAAGGAATGATAGCTTTTATTCACCCCACTAGTGCTCGTTCTTTGAACAGTCAAATTACCATTTGTAGATATTTTGTACAATTGTTCACAATGCTATGCGAACATTTGTGTATAATTGTTTGTAGCATCATCCGCCCTTCTTACGATTGTTCTAAATTGTCACGAGGCACTATTATAACTTCCAGTATTGTGTTGCCATTTCAAGAACCCATAAAGAAACTGACTGTGCCAACTTTGCTAAGTACCAAGGCATAGATGGATATTTCTGTGAATTATGTTAACGTTGTTATCGTGACAGTCACTCATAAACTACCAGGTTATCCCATCCGGAGGATGAGCATTTTTGTTAGGTTATAATAATTTTCATCTTACCAATCAACCACATAATGTTGTTCAAATAATAATAAATTAATGAAAAGATTGGACAAAAGTCATGATGTTGAGAGTGACTAAGTCATTAACATGTGTAATGTAGCAGTCATGGACATTACTTACTAACAGAGTAACTTTCATATTGTTGATAGTATACTTTGATCAAGCATTACGCTTTAAAAACGTGCTTTCTCTGTCGCTGCACCTGTGGGATCTGGAATGAACTCCCCATCGCTTTGAAAATCTGAAATTATAGCTAACTTCTGAAAAAAATTCAAGACATTTATTCCAAGCAGGGTTGGGGTCAAGTACCAGTACTTGTACTTGTACTTGTACTTGTACTTGTACTTGTACACATTTGTCAGTACTTGATGTACTTGATGTGTGAAAAATGCAAAGTACTTGTACTTGAACTACAGTACTTGGTAAATAGCAAGTACTTTTCAAGTACTAAACTGTAGAGCAGGAAAGTTTTGTACATTATATTTTCAAGGATTGTAGGGTCTGGGGTGTGAAAATAGTGTGGAAGCCATTCTGATAACTCAGCAGCGATGTGTCTTTGATGCACCTTCCTTGAATGTCTTTCCTTGTGATGTAGGGGGCGAGCGCTTTCTTAGTTTTCCTAATTGACCTGAGGTGTGAATTCCTAGACAGGGCTTCCTATGATCTTTGTTTACATCCTTGGCAATGAATTGACAAAGTCAGAAGACACTGATTTTAACACCCATTCTTAGATCCCAACCCTGATTCCAAGTTGCATTTCCACCATAAATCTTGGGTGGTCCATCGTTCTGATAATGACTTATCTGTGTTCTCGATGCTTAAAGATTATGTTTTGTTGTGCATCTGAGCTCAGGTTCCTGAGGATATAGGCGCCATAGAAGTTAATTATTATTAAAAGAAATCCAAAAACATGATAAATTTATTTAGGTAAAATTTTTTTTCAAATTGTTATAGCATTCCAAAGCTGCAAGAAGTGATGGGAAATCCCCGCACCTTGCTGCTCTTCCCTGGGGAGACTGCCGAGGACATCCAGAAGGTGGCCAAGGAAGGCAGTGGGCCAGTGTTAGGGGAAGCTTCCCCTCCAGCGTCCTACAACCTCATCCTACTGGACGGCACATGGCTGCAGGCCAAGGCTCTCTTCCATCAGAACAAGTTTCTGCACAGTCTCAGACGGGTCAGTAGATGGGTCGGTGGACTGGTCTGTAGACTCGTGGGTGGACTGGTCTGTGGATGGGTCGGTGGACTGGTCAGTGGACTGGTTGGTGAATGGGTCAGTGGACTGGTTGGTTAATGGGTCGGTGGATGGGTCAGTGGATGGGTTAGTGGACTGGTCTGTGGACTCGTGGGTGGACTGGTCTGTGGACTAGTCTGTGGATGGGTCGGTGTACTGGTCAGTGGACTGGTTGGTCAATGGGTCAGTGGACTGGTCTGTGGATGGGTATGTGGATGAGTCGGTGGACTGGTCAGTGGACTGGTTGGTGAATGGGTCAGTGGACTGGTCTGTGGATGGGTCTGTGGATGGGTCGGTGGACTGGTCGGTGGACTGGTCAGTGGACTGGTCTGTGGATGAGTCAGTAAACAAGTCAGTGGACTGGCAGGTATGTAGATGGTTCAGTGGACGGGTCAGATAGGTTAGTAGACTGGTATGTGGATGTAATATTGAAAGTGATGGAGTCACAAAACAACTGCTTTCTTTAGTTTGCAACGAGAGGGTACTGCAGATCTTAATGATGTTACTCTTGCTGTCTGTATCAGACCAGATTAGCAAGACATCGTATTGTTTGCAGGCAGAGATCCGAGCTCATCAACCGAGTGAATACGTGATTCGCACACAGCCAACCAACGGCAGCCTCTCTACACTTGAAACGGCTGCCATTGCAATCTCAGTACTCGAATCAAAGCCTGATATAGTAGAGGTATTTATGACATTTTCCTTTCACTTTGCTACAACAAAGCTCGTCCAATTCATCAC
Organism: Lamellibrachia satsuma; assembly: GCA_033239005.1. NCBI lineage: Eukaryota > Metazoa > Annelida > Polychaeta > Sabellida > Siboglinidae > Lamellibrachia > Lamellibrachia satsuma. The sequence goes on from BSQZ01000032.1 coordinate 1,556,706, forward strand.
CAATAGCTGATCAGATAATTGTGGTACCCAATGTGTGTAGCAAGTAGCCACAAAAGTGGAGGAAATTATTTAATGGGGTTTCATAATACATGCACACAGATTATACCAATGTTAGTCATCAGTTTCTTACATTAATTCTAGCACAAATACCAAAGATGTAACAAAGTTCAGCTTACAACAATTCAGTTTTTCTGCATATGTAGACAGTCATGTAACTGAAACTGCAATGTGTTTTGAGCATTTGGCATTTGGACAGAGTATAATTGCAGAGTAATTGCAATCAGTTTTATAATCTACTTTGCTTCTGGTGAAGTTGTCTTAATTTCAAAAGAAAACCTACCTGAATAATTATACGTATTTATTTGATATAGCACCAGATACCACATTGTTTGTGGTGCTTCACAGCTTACTTAAAATTGAATAAGATAGTATAAAATTGCTAAATAAATAAATATATTAAAATACTCCTAGTAATAAGAATTATTTTAAAATAAATATAGCACAATGAGATACACAAGTCTACAATTGCTAAATAAATAACTAAATAAATATATTAAACTGTTACTGGTAATAATAATTGTTGTAAAATAACTATAGCATAATATATATATATAGCAATATAATAAAAGAAAGAAATATACATATTATCTAATTTAAAATATATAAATGTATAATATATAATAAATTAAATAGTCAAATTAAGTTTTTTAATATTGTTAACTAATATGAATAAGATTAGAGAAAATAGTAATAATTAAATCAGACATGATGTTAACTTGATGGACTTATCTTGCACACTGTTGCAGGTTCTTGTGAGGCCGCTCAAGGCACTGTGTAACTTCCAGATGCAGTTTGGAGCCGTGATCCACCACAGCAAGGAGTATCTGATTGAGAATGGTCTCTACACCAAGGCCCTGCCCAAGTCAAAGAGACGCAGGCAGAACATTCTGAGAATAGTGAAAGACTGTACGAGGAAGGCCAACGACTGTAGTTGAAGGCGTCCGTAGAGTTTACATAAATGTGATGCTTTCAGAACACATGATCCCATATAGGCTTATAGACCACTTAGTTGGCGTCAATGGCTTCCTCGGAGTGTTTGGTGCAGTTTCAGAACAGCTAACTGGTGTTGAGTGTTAAAATATAGGCAATTGTCTGAGTAAGTGGGACCAGTCTTGCAAATGCGTAGAAAAAACAATAATAGTTTAGACACTGTTTGAATCGCAAAATGAAAGGTGACCATATTAGCGGGATTTAATGTCCTATACTTTTCTTATATGGAAATAATTTGGGACTGTCCCAGGGTGACCACAATGGCGAGATGTTTCACTGAGGTGATTGTAAAGTGATGTCCAACTGTACTTTGGTATTTATTTTAGATAACCCCCGAGCCATTGTTTTACTGGACTTGATGAACAGATTTGGTTTTCGTTGCCTGCTGTATTCTCTGTACTCAGGATGATTGGGGAACGTGTGCAAAATGCGTCTTCTCATTGTTATCTTACAGTATACATGCACTGATGTTTAATCATGCTTTTTATGTGATAATAAATGTTTGTTTCTATATTGTGTGTAAACCTTATAATATCAGAAGTTGGCTTACATAGACACAACAAATAATGAGCACTCACGAGGCTACTAATTAGCCTTTCAATTTTCCCAATATCTTATACCAGTCTTTATAATTTCTTTATTTATACATACATGGAGGCTGAGTGAAGTGTGTTCTGTATGAACATGCGGAAGGCTATGGAGGCTGAGTGAAGTGTGTTCTGTATGAACCTGTGGAAGGCTAGGGAGGCCGAGTGAAGTGTGTTCTGTATGAACCTGTGGAAGGTTAGGGAGGTGAGTGAAGTCTGTTGTGTATGAACCTGTGGAAAGCTAGGGAGGCTGAATGAAGTGTGTTCTGTATGAACCTGCGGAAGGCTAGGGAGGTGAGTGAAGTCTGTTGTATATGAACCTGTGGAAAGCTAGGGAGGCCGAGTGAAGTGTGTTAAGTATGAACCTGTGGAAGGCTATGGAGGCTGAGTGAAGTTTGTTATGTATGAACTTGTGGAAAGCTAGGGAGGTTGGTGAAGTGGGTTGTGTATGAACCCGTGGAAGGCTACGGAGGCTGAGTGAAGTGTGTTATGTATGAACTAGTGGAAAGCTAGGGAGGTTGGTGAAGTGGGTTGTGTATGAACCTGTGGAAAGCTAGGGAGGCTGAATGAAGTGTTGTGTATGAACTTGTGAAAAGCTAGGGAGGTGAGTTAAGGGTGTTGTGTTGTGTATGAACCTGTGGAAGGCTAGGGAGGCTGAGTGAAGTGTGTTGTGTTGTGTATGAACATGTGGAAGGCTAGGGAGGCTGAGTGAAGTGTGTTCTGTATGAACCTGTGAAAGGCTAGGGAGTTGAGTGAAGTGTGTTATGTATGAACCTGTGGAAGGCTACGGAGGCTGAGTGAAGTGGCACTAACTTGTTGGCTTTTGAGTAAGACAACACCTATAACGACTGCACAACATTATAAATGTTTCAACAAAATATTAATGCCATTTAATGTTACTAAAAACAATGAAATGCAAAGTAAAATAAAACAACAAAACCAAATGTCAGCTGTACAACTAGGAAACACTCACAATGATGTGGTTTTAGTTAACTGGATCGAGTCTTCTAGAACCAAGTTAATTTTGCCTTTCGTTGCATGCATCTAGTAGTGCATATCAATGTGATGAAACCAGTGTATTTTACATGGTCTAACAGACCACATTTGCAGGTCAGTCATCTCATGTGGCAGTAACAAAAATCACAAAATAATATGGCAAAACATCTTTGCATGGCACAACAGTCAGTGAATGTGACATTTGACTAATGTGTGAACATTTTATGAACACACTGAGATTTGATTCAAGTAAACCGAGTCATTTTGACTCGACTGGAGATTTGATCAGGATTTACACTTCTAGTAACAAACATATCAACTGTACATGTCGCATGATAACTGCAATTCTCAAGATACCCGACAGAAATGTAAAATAAACACCATTGTTCCAATAGTAGACATTTCAACAATACAATACAATACAGTCCTAACATTCACAAAATAAATACATTGTGATACAATTGCCTAGTAATTTTAATGAAACATTACTGAAAACAGATATGTCCATGTGTTTGCAAAGGTGTCAACAAGCAAATGTTGTCTTTATTGTAAAACACCACATTTCTTATAATCATATCAGCCCCACACAAAAACGTCATCATATGGCACATTCTTTTACCAGAATATCTGACAAATGTTCAACATTTACACAAAACGTATTGTGTTAGAATGATACAAAATACATAATAACCAACTTGCACTGGTTGGGAAAGTTGAATTAGTTCCACGATTCACTGCAACTTCTAGAGACCTTCTAAAGCATGCATTGTCCATTAAATATTTAATTTGGTTGGAAAGAAAACATTTGTGCAGCATGCTGGAGACAACTATAAGGGATGAACAATCACATGTCAAGGCAATCGTTCTAGAGGCTGGACCACAGAACCAGGTGTGGCAATGGTTCTAGAGGCTGGAACACAGAACCAGGTGTGGCAATCGTTCTATAGGCTGGCCCACAGAACCAGGTGTGGCAATCGTTCTATAGGCTGGACCACAGAACCAGGTGTGGCAATCGTTCTATAGGCTGGACCACAGAACCAGGTGTGGCAATGGTTCTATAGGCTGGACCACAGAACCAGGTGTGGCAATCGTTCTATAGGCTGGCCCACAGAACCAGGTGTGGCAATCGTTCTATAGGCTGGACCACAGAACCAGGTGTGGCAATCGTTCTATAGGCTGGACCACAGAACCAGGTGTGGCAATCGTTCTATAGGCTGGACCACAGAACCAGGTGTGGCAATCGTTCTATAGGCTGGCCCACAGAACCAGGTGTGGCAATCGTTCTATAGGCTGGACCACAGAACCAGGTGTGGCAATCGTTCTATAGGCTGGACCACAGAACCAGGTGTGGCAATCGTTCTATAGGCTGGACCACAGAACCAGGTGTGGTTATTCTCTAAGTACCCAAACCTCAATACTTCATCTTTACAAACGTTTTTCATTAAATACCAAAGACAAGAGAATGGGGCAAGACATCTCAGATGTTCCAACAAGATAATAGCACAGACAGACAGAGACAGAGAAATAACCTAACACCAAAATGGTTTAGCCCATTTCAGTTGGGGCCATTTTATTAATGTTGCAAATGCTTGGGGCTATTCTGGCTGGGGCTATACCAGTTGTTGGTCACTTCAGGGGTTGGCCAATTTGGTCGTAACTGTTTCTCTACAATAAGTTTCATGCAACTAGTTGGTTAAATGGGTGCCACGTTAACTCCTTTTAAAGTGCCTATTCACGTCTACATCACAGTCCAGCCAGTTAGACAAAGCATTCAACACAACCGGCACACCTATTCATACAAACCCCATTTCAACATCTATTTAAGCATCCAGCCATGCTGCAATTGCTGCACAAAAGCTGTTCGTTTTTACAATTCCATCACTGAAATCCCATCACTGTCATTTGCCAAGTTCTCATCTATACAGTTAAGTGACCTGAGGCAAAGTGGTGTGACCTAAACTGCCCAAGTTTTGAAGCGGCAGGAGGTGAATCTGCACCCTGGTCCTCTCAAGCGTTCTACCGCGCCCCATGCACTGGACTCGACTGACAGTCCGGCGTTCTACCGCGCCCCATGCACTGGACTCGACTGACAGTCCTACGTTCTACCACACCCCATGCACTGGACTCGACTGACAGTCCGGTGTTCTACCGCGCTGGACTTGCTTAAACAACAACACCAACGTTCAATCCTTGACACAGTCTAACTGGTCACATTGTAAAGCACCGCCACTGGATTGTCAATTACACAGCAGCAGAGAAAAACATTCAAATAAAAACAAATGAGCTGGAAAATAGGTTCAGACAATGTGCGTCTTACTGTCTGTTGTTGTTGTCTGCCATTTGAACACAAGACTTAAGGCAGGAGAAAGCAAGCAGAACTGACACTGAAAAATGTGTAAATGCAATGGTGACAACAATGGTGACAACAATGACACACACGGAAAGATAGAATAAACTCAGATTGATAAACCTCCAGCTGAGAACACATCCACCAGACTGATACACCTCTAATGGGGTACACACCCACCAGACTGATACACCTCTAATGGGGTACACACCCACCAGACTGATACACCTCTAATGGGGTACACACCCACCAGACTGATACACCTCTAATGGGATACACACCCACCAGACTGATACACCTCTAATGGGGTACACACCCACCGAACTGATATACCTCTAATGGGGTACACACCCACCAGACTGATACACCTCTAATGGGGTACACACCCACCAGACTGAAACACTTCCAACTGGGTACACACCCACCAGACTGATACACTTCCAACTGGGTACACACCCACCAGACTGATACACCTCCAACTGGGTACACACCCACCAGACTGATACACCTCCAACTGGGTACACACCCACCAGACTGATACACCTCTAATGGGGTACACACCCACCAAACTGATACACCTCCAACTGGGTACACACATACCAGACTGATAAACCTCCAACTGGGTACACACCCACCAGACTGATACACCTCCAACTGGGTACACACCCACCAGACTGATAAACCTCCAGCTGGGTACACACCCACCAGGTCGATACACCTCCAGCTGGGTACACATCCACCAGGTCGATACACCTCCAACTGGGTACATGTCCACCAGTCTAATACACCTCCAATTGGATACACATCCACCAGACTGATACACCTCCAATTGGATACATCCACCAGGTGGATACATCTCCAACTGGGTACACATCCACCAGGCTGATACACCTCAAACTGGATAAACATCCAGCAGGCTGATACACCTCCAACTGGATACATATCCACCAGTGCGATACACCTCCAACACATTGTTCCAACAGATACACTGCCAGGAGTCAAACCAATTACCTTCTGGAGACGAGGAAAACATGAGACTTATCCTGAGTCTTCTGCCTGCCACTCTGACAGACCTATTATCACTCAATCAGACCATCTTCTGCCTGCCACTCTGACAGACCTATTATCACTCACTCAGACCATCTTCTGCCTGCCACTCTGACAGACCAATTATCACTCACTCAGACCATCTTCTGCCTGCCACTCTCGATAAGCCAATGGCTTCCTTGTCCACTTGCCATCTGGGCCTTTGGCTTGGATGGCAAATCTTGTTAAATCTTGTTAAATCACTCTGACAGACCAATTACCACTCACTCAGACCATCTTCTGCCTGCCACTCTGACATGCAGATCATTTATCACTCACTCAGACTATCTTCTGCCCTCCGCTCTGACAGATTATTAACCTGAGTATTTTGCCTGCCACTCTGACAGACCAATTATCACTTGCTCAGACCATCTTCTGCCTGCCGCTCTGACAGACCAATTTTCACTCACTCGGACCATCTTTTGCCTGCCACTCTGACAGACCAATTATCACTCACTCAGACCATCTTTTGCCTGCCACTCTGACAGACCAATTATCACTCACTCAGACCATCTTCTGCCTGCCACTCTGACAGACCAATTATCGCTCACTCAGACCAGATCAGTTCAGAATTTATTTCCTTGAGTTACATATGATAACCCGTAAAAAGATTTCTACTATAAATACAAATAAACATGAGGCTGAACATAGCAACAAATACAATGGTGATAATTGTGTGTGAGATGACATGAGATGACTGCCATGTTAATGACTGTCATATCAATGACTGTCATGTTAATGACTGTCATGTCAATGACTGTCATGTTAATGACTGTCATATCAATGACTGTCATGTTCATCATATCTAAAACCTCAATTTTAGAAAATTCAGCCACACATTTTCCTAATCAACCTTGGAATTGTCTTGAACAAAAGAACAAGTTAAACTGCTCAAACCTGTGTACTAACATTCATTGCTCACTACTGCAAGATGGCCTACACAGCATTGATCACCTAGTTATGGTCTACTTTTGGTGCCTATGGTTGAAACAAATATTGCATGGAATTAGGACTTTCTTAGTTGCTGCATCAGCTCATTCGTATTACTGCTAGGTCAGGAAGACACATATAAATTTGGTCATCATCTGAACACTTATGTTTTTAATTAAGTTCCCTAGCGAATCAATCCATTAACGACTTTATAATTCTATATTGATTTCAAGACTGCCAAACAAAGAATTTCTCAGGGTATTACTAAGACTGTCTGGGTTTCTTATTATTATTTCAGAGCTTTGGAATCCGTCATGCGCATGAACACTGATGTTAGTAGAACCTCATTATTAAGACCACTCATGGGACTGGGCCAAACTGACCTGAATAGCGAGGTGACCGTATTCATGGGACTTAATGTCATATACATTACTGTGGTGAAAATAATTTGAGACTGTCCCAGGGTGACCATAATGGCGAGGTGGCTGTATTACAGAGGTGACTGTAAAGCACAGTTCGACAGCACTGAACAGTGCCTGTTCAACACTGAGTGTCATTTTCTGTCGCCTGAATGTGGTGCAATGTGCCGTTCTGTCGGCTGGCGCGTCGGTGGTGTCGATACAACTTGCGTCGCTGCTGCAGCGACTGTGTGCTCCGACACCGCGACAGTTCATCCTCCGACTCATCATCTGACAGTGTCTTGTGCCGTTTGGCTGCATTCTTCAGCTGTGGCTCGGACTGGACGTGTTTCAGTTTGTCAATGCAACGACGTGGCCCTGGGTTCACATGGAGGTCATGGCTGTGGTCATCGATGTTACTGTCTGTGCTGCTGTAATCTATGGTCGCTTCCATCACCTAAAACAGATTAAAATATTCTACTGACAACATCATACTGCTATGTCAAAGACAAGTTGACAATTTCACACTCGATAGAAAGATAAAGGCTGATATATGTCAGTGATGTCACACATCGATAGAAAAATAAAGACAAGCTGATATATATGTCAGTGACGTCACACATCAATATAAGGATAAAGACAAGCTGACATATGTCAGTGCTGTCATATGTCGATAGAAGGATAAAGACAGGTGACATATGTCAGTGATGTCATATGTTGATAGAAGAATAAAGACAAGCTGATATATGTCAGTGCTGCCATACGTTGATACAAAGATAAAGACAGGCTGATGCTGATATATGTCAGTGACGTCATATGTTGATACAAAGATAAAGAAAGGCTGATATATGTCAGTGCTGTCATACGTTGATACAAAGATAAAGACCGGCTGATATATGTCAGTGCTGACATACGTTGATACAAAGATAAAGAACGGCTTATATATGTCAGTGATGTCATATGTTGATACAAAGATAAAGAAAGGCTGATATATGTCACTGCTGTCATACATAGATAGAAAGATAAAGACAAGCTGATATATGTCAGTGATGTCATACATAGATAGAAAGTAAAAGGCTGATATAAGTCCATGAGGTCACATATTGTAATATGTGACAAGTCATTCAGGTATTCAAGAATAATAGTCAGCATTCAGCAGAATTAATTTTGTATTGGTACGGCACATTACTCACCAACATGAATTAAGGTAAGAGTTCTTTGAAGACTGCAACTTGTTATGAATTTTCATAAAAGTGGCTTGTCGCCCAAACAGTATGGATACATTTTTATTTCCAACTTCCCTTTGTCAACAATTTGGCTTTAAAAAAGCAGTTCATAATTAATTTTTACTGCAGAACCCTAGCAGGATTTATTATTTTACATACATATGCAATCAATGCACAAGGTTTGTCCATCGTCTGAACAACAATTTCAAACAATTCCCTCACCTGTTTGGCAATGTCTACAACATTATCCGACTCCGTCATTGAGATCTGCCGCATCCGCCGCATGATGACACCTGCCATCTGAGCATGCTCGCTCTCCTCCGCATCCTTTAGTTGCTCTTCCTCTGACCGCACCACTTCTGACTGTTGAACAACAGTCTGCTGGCAAGATGGACGAATCTCTCATTAATACAGATGCTTTCAAATGCACTGGCAGCATTAGTAATGATGACCGAGTGTAGCTCCTTTCTGCATCTTAGATGACCTGGCAAATACTACTGCTTTAAAATGCATTGCCAGCATTATTACAACGGGGTCTTAGATGACCTGGTAAATACAGCTGCTTTCCAAAGCATTGCCAGCACAACTAAACCTGGCACTGAGAAGGCAGTGGCGTACAGCAGCAAGAGAGGAAAATGTCACATTGACCAATTATTTTCCATTGTCAGATGCTTTTTCCGTTTCATTTCTTAAAAGACAAGTTAAAAGATGAAAACAATTTCCTGATTAGTTTGAACAACATACGGTTTCGGCCCTGCTGCTGTTTAACAAAAGCGGAACAAATATCATAGGACTTGTAGAAAAGTGGGCGATGCTATTCAGCTAGCAGCTAAATGGACAGTCTCTAACCTAAAACGCAGCAGTGCTACCAATTTCTAAAATACAGAAAATCTACGAGTACAAATCTGAATCACGTCCACTAATCAGTAGAAGTTAAGACAGTTGCTGAGCAGCACTTACAACGTCATCAAGGACATCTGCGTCACTGTCAGCGCTGAGGCAGAAGGCTCGGCGCGGTGTAGACGGACTGCCACACGGGCTGCTGTAGTTGACGCACGATGTGTCGATCTCGTCGGTGATGCTAGTATATTCGGTGTGCAGAGGGGTGATAATAGGTGTCATTGGAAGTAGAGCTATGTTTGCCACATTTGTATGTAAATGTGGGGTTTCATCGACAGACCCCCTGTGTGCGGGGTAGTCGGCTGTGGACACCCCGTGACTGGTTGCGCTGTACTTCATGTCGTTCGTCTGGTGCGCACTCGTGTAATAAGCTGGCGTGTTTGTTGTGCCAAGCCCATTCACACGGCAGCCCATTGAACAAGTCCCATCACTAGTGGTTGTTGGCATGGTCAACCCCCCATCTGTTGTTGAGGCTGTACGTTCGCCACTCCCTGCTGACTTGTCATCTGTTTGTGGCCGCACTTTTGTCAGGAAACTATTTCGTCGGCGTAGGTACAGATCCGATCCAAGGAAAGGTGTCGCGATATGTTTCGGTGCAACTGCGCGTTGTTGTGTCAATGGACTTCTTGTCAGTCCAGTAGAAGTCATGTGACTTGCCATTGGTGTTTCGTCGATACTGCCGGCCCGCTTCAGCACTGGACGCATATGGATGTGGCTGAACTCAATGTGTGACTGATAGCGTTGTTTGTACGGTGTGCGTAGTTCACTAGTGGCCATGCGTGGTGACGCGTCAGTCGTCAAAGAGTGTGCCCTGTGTGTCAGTGGGGCCTTGACATGGATCGCACCGGCCGGGTGACCAGACTGGACGACCGACACACCCACTCGACTGGCTGCACTGTCAATGCTGTGATGCGTGAGTGAGGCACTAGGTGGCACTAGTGTTGCCAAGTACCTGTTGAGCAGGTAGAGGGAGTCGGCATTCTTCAGTGCGATCTCCTCGAGCTTTGCGAGCCGGTGGTCCAGGGTCTGCAGTGACAGTTTGATGGAGTTCTCCTTCAGACTCACATCCTCCATCCGTAGCATCATGTTCTCCGTCCTGGCATGGAAAGGGTTAATAATTATTGAAGTGAAAATGACAATTATTCCAAACCATTACACCTCAGTGACAACCCACCACACCCAACCCGTGACTACCCACCACACCCAACAAGTGACAACCCACCACACCCAACCAGTGACAACCCACTACTCAATCAGTGACAATCCAACACACCCCACTAGTGACAACCCACCACACCCCACCAGCGACAACCCACCGCACCCAACCAGCAACAACCCACCACACCCAAACAGTAACAACCCACCACACCCAACCTATGACAACCCACCACACCCAACCAGTGACAATCCACCACACCCAACCAGTGACCACCCACCGCACCCAACTAGTGACAACAAACCACACCAACCACTGACAACCCACCACATCCAACCAGCAACAACCAACCACACCCAACCAGTGACAACCCATCGCACCCAACCAGTGACAACCCACCACACCCAACCTATGACAACCTACCGCACCCAACCAGCAACAACCCACCACACCTAACTAGTGACAACCTACCACACCCACCCAGTGACAACCCACCTCACCCAACCAGTGACAACCCACCACTGTCATATTGTCCATGGTTCGAAATTGTGACCAGTTTGAAACTTTGGCCAGAGGAATGCAGCTACGGGAGAAAATGGCCAAAGAACGTTATCATTTGGTACATTGATAGTGCTACTGTATGACCTGCGGGTGCCCTCTGCCCTACCTCTCAGAGGTCACTCGGATGCGTTCCTCTGTGCTCGTCTCAAACTCCTGCTGTTTCTCCCGGAAGTAGCTGTCCATACATTCCTCTTCAAAGTCATGCAACCGTTCCACAGCCTCCGTCTCCAGGAACAGCTCTGGAACATGAATACGTGACACAGGACTTCTGGATGGCGGCACACAAATACTACACACAAACAGGAAGCATGATCCAGTTAACATCTTTAAATGTCTACACAGATAAGAAACATGCACACACATGCACGCATGCAAGCACATGTACGTATATGCATGCACACACATGCATGCACATGCGTGCATGCACGCACATGCATGCACAATAATAATGTTTATTCGGTTGCAATGATACATGTATAAATTGTTTTGGTACAAAGAAATGTGATGAACTGCAATTCCGGTGAACTCTTGGAGATCTGCAAAGGCTTATAGCGAGACTTCCTGTAGTAATCAGTACATAATAAAATTTCTACAACTATAACTAATAATAAATAAACAATGTAGTGTACACCAGCATACGGACGAACGTACTAATACAACATCGAAACCTCAACAGTAGAAAATATTAAATGATATCTTTTTGCATAAAAACACATTGGTTGACCACAGAATTGCAGTAGCTTTTCTCGTTGTGTGCTGACGTGAATAAAGAGTGCGTCTACTTACTAAGGCCATTGTCAAAGTAGTCACTCTTGCAGCGCCGGAGGATGAACTTGACGAAGTGGTAGATATGACTGAGGATGATAAATGGAGGAGGTAACATAGGCTTAGACTCGTACTCCAGCACGAGGCTGTAACGTTGAAACTTCCACACCTGCAGGGATATGGCATTGACACGATTGAACGTGTTGCTGCAAGAGAAGACATTCGTCGAATCATCCAGACTGCTGCGGACAGGTGATTATTAGTTTTTCCATAGGTGACCATATTAATGCTTTTAGTCCTATATGCAAAATAACGATTTGGATTTTATCACAATGTTGCATGTCATGTCATGTCATGTCAAGTCATGTCATGTCATGTCATGTCACGTCACTGACCTGCTGTACAGTTTCCGTCAAGTCCTACAACTGTTTATTTAGGAAATCAACATAGCAGATGCTCCCTGTCAGATGTCAACAAAAACAAGGAGATTCTGTCTACATACACAGGGATCCTTCCACCACTAACAGGTCCATATTCTACTAACCAGCAACTAAAATTTAATCTGTTGCACAGCAGAAGTGTTGTAGTCTGTGCACGTGTCCTTTCCCTGTTCAGAAACTAATTTCTCAAGGTGCAAAAAATCCTTGAAAGGGGCGCCGTCTCCAAATCACTGGCACTTGACAAGGACCAGGAAGTGAAACAGTGATCTATCCCCTACTGTCAATCACTGGAAGTGTTATACTGTCAACTGAGGAAGCAAGGTTCAAACCATCTGAAGTCTTGCATTGTATCCAGTGACAAGCATGAGAGTGAAATATACAGAACTGATTGGTCCTACTGGATGTTACTTAAGCATCACATATTTCATTTGATTAAATGCGAATATATGGAAAGTGAATTATGCTCACATTAAGTTGTGCTTGCACACATTGACATGTGTTACACCTTTTACAGGGCATTAATAAATAAAGAAAATATAAAAATGGGAAAACATTTCAGTTGCGAACAGGTGGGGATGAAGTATAATCCACGGAGAAAAAGGACTTCATTTTAATTTCCATTTCATCACTTGTTTGTCTGTCAGCAAGACTGTTCTGTTAGTTTGTCGGCAAGCCTGTTCTGTTTGTCTATCAGCAAGACTGTTCTGTTAGTTTTTCAGCAAGGATGTTCTCTTTGTCTATCAGCAAGACCATTCTGTTTCTCTGTCAGCAAAACCATTCTGTTTGTCTGTTAGCAAGACTGTTCTGTTTGTCTGTCAGCAAGACCATTCTGTTTGTCTGTCAGCAAGACTGTTCTGTTTGTCTGTCAGCAAGACCATTCTGTTTTTCTGTCAGCAAGACCGTTCTGTTTGTCTGTCAGCAAGACCATTTGTTTGTCTGTCAACAAGACCGTTCTGTTTGTCTGTCAGCAAGACCATTTGTTTGTCTGTCAGCAAGACTGTTCTGTTTGTCTGTCAGCAAGACCATTCCGTTTTTCTGTCAGCAAGACCATTTGTTTGTCTGTCAACAAGACCGTTCTGTTTGTCTGTCAGCAAGGCCGTTCTGTTTGTCTGTCAGCAAGACTGTTTTGCTTGTCTAGCCACAAGGTCTGTCAGCAAGGACATTCTGTTTGTCTGTCAGCAAAGACATTCTGTTTGTCTGTCAGCAAGGCTGTTCTGTTTGTATGTCAGCAAGGCAGTTCTGTCTGTATGCCAGCAAGACATACGTGACTCACTTGAAGACAGCGATGAGGATGCTGATGAGGAGGATGTTGGCGACAATGAGGTATACAGACATGACAGCAGGCGTGACCCAGCGCCCCGGCACGCACTTGAACTCACTGCCTGGTTCATCGCTGCATTCCGCTGAAAGTAAATAATCACAGATCTTACACTGACTGATTATCCTGTCCACTGGTCTTCAAGGGTTGCTGGTCACATTTCCTATATGACCATAATTTTATAATGAAAAGATGTTGCTGCTTCTTTGTAGTGTTTATTTGACCAAACAAGAACATAGACTTTCTGGACAAAAATATTTACCAAATACTGCAACATGAGCTAGAATACTGCTAAACAATTTAGGCCAAGCAATAATATTTCCTGTTTCTGGTTTGCATGCGGTGCACTGCCATGCACGTTGCCATCCCCTAACAGCAGTCATCTTTTCTTCAATTATGGCACTATTACCAACCAATTTGTTTGGCCTTATGACAGAGAGACAAAAAAATTATAACTCACGGTCAATCTCATCTGCATACACCTCCCCATATATCATAAAGTAAGGTTTGAGGAAGACGTTGCGGACAAGCATCCAGTGAGGGTCCTCGTCTGGGTAGGTGATGGACTGACGCACCACGCCAAACGCCATCAGCACCACCAGCAGGATGACAATGAAGTAGAGCATGTCTTTGACCTGAAACATTCCAATGATGAAGTAGAGCATTTCTTTGACCTGAAACATTCCAATGATGAAGTAGAGCATGTCTTTGACCTGAAACATTCCAATGATGAAGTAGAGCATGTCTTTGACCTGAAACATTCCAATGATGAAGTAGGCATGTCTTTGACCTGAAACATTCCAATGATGAAGTAGAGCATGTCTTTGACCTGAAACATTCCAATGATGAAGTAGGCATGTCTTTGACCTGAAACATTCCAATGATGAAGTAGAGCATGTATTTGACCTGAAACATTCCAATGATGAAGTACAGCATGTCTTTGACCTGAAACATTCCAATCATGAAGTACAGCATGTCTTTGACCTGAAACATTCCAATCATGAAGTAGAGCATGTATTTGACCTGAAACATTCCAATGATGAAGTAGAGCATGTCTTTGACCTGAAACATTCCAATGATAAAGTAGGCATGTGTTTGACCTGAAACATTCCAATGATGAAGTAGGCATGTCTTTGACCTGAAACATTCCAATGATGAAGTAGAGCATGTCTTTGACCTGAAACATTCCAATGATGAAGTAGGCATGTCTTTGACCTGAAACATTCCAATGATGAAGTAGAGCATGTATTTGACCTGAAACATTCCAATGATGAAGTACAGCATGTCTTTGACCTGAAACATTCCAATCATGAAGTACAGCATGTCTTTGACCTGAAACATTCCAATCATGAAGTAGAGCATGTATTTGACCAGAAACATTCCAATCATGAAGTAGAGCATGTCTTTGACCTGAAACATTCCAGGTAACAATGAGTAGAGCATGTCTTTGCTGGGCTTCACGTTTGAAAACAACAGGCGAGCGATAAATCGCTCAGCCAAATATGCCAAATTAATTTAGGCGAGCGATTTGTTAGTTGTTTTTACTGTGTGGTGGCGCAACCATTTCCCATTCGGATTCTGTCGTTGTCGCCATGAAATTTTAATTGGTACTTGCTGACACTATGACTTTTATACAATGAAATAAATGCTTGCTTTAGTAAACCCCATTCATTGCAATTCATGAAACGGTTTTGAATTGCAACATGTCATCGATCACCATAGGTGTAGCCTAGGCAAGGCCAGTGCAGTAGCAGTGTGCTGTGTCCATGCATTGTGGCAGTGACTACGATGCGGCACTGCCTCTGGTGTGCGACTTCGTTTAGGCGGTTTGAAAATTGCAATTGAGATTCACAAATACGCCACGTATAAGAATCAAATGTATCGTCATAAATGCAGCTTAGTAGGGAACACCAATATAAACTGGGGTGAAATGGCATACTTCCATTGCATCATAATGCCAAACGCACAACTGAAATTCGGTGTGCAAAAATATGAATTCGTCATCCGCATATGAAACAGTGAATCGATGTTAAGTGGTACGGGAGATGTGCGTCGTGAATTTATGTGTTTAGAGCGGTTGAAAGACGAAGTGGAACAATTATTAAAATTGGCGTTTTCAATGTTTAATCAACTTTTACACTCCTTGTCAACTCATATGCGTGTTCGGTAGCTCGGATTCAGGTTATTATTTTCGATTCCCATTAGAGCCTAGTTGGTCAATCAGATCGTAATGAAATATTGTTGATTCCTTATCTATTCCATAACTGTACATGTATACATTTATTTTATTCAGTTCGACATACAACATTATGTGACATTTAAAGATAATACACATTGACGCTGGACCACTCATTTGAAAACTATATAAAATGCGCGGCCAGCACATCGTGGCTTCAATGGCGTTTTTGTAATCTTGGTGCAGCGGGCTGCGATCGCCATCCCCGGTGACGTGAACTTTGACTATTGGAGTCCGAACACTTCGTTATAAAGAGAGTAGACTTTCCTAGTGAATCTAATACCCAAGAAACTCCTTGTCGAGTTGAACACTTGCAGGCAGCGAGCGATTTTAGCAATTGACGCGAGCGATAAGTCGCTCCCTAGATTATTGATTTGCGTGAGCGATATGTAACGAGAGCGATCGCTCGCCTCAAAAATAATGCCGTCTTTGACCTGAAACATTCCAATGATGAAGTAGAGCATGTCTTTGACCTGAAACAGTCCAATGATGAAGTAGAGCACGTCTTTGACCCGAAACATCCAACGATGAAGTAGAGCACGGCTTTGAACTGAAAAAATGCAACGATGAAGTAGAGAATGTCTTTGACCTGAAACATTCCAACGATGAAGTAGAGCATGTCTTTTGACCTGAAATATTCCACCGATGAAATAGAGCTGTAAATGCCTACCTACAGGACATGGGAACTTTGATGTAAACTATAAAACGGGAGATACTGTTCTGGGTACTACTGTAAAAGAAAAGGACTTAGGAGTTACAATAAGTGCTGACATGAAAGTTTCAGAGCAGTGTGGTATTGCAGCTTCAAAGGGTCAATCAAATTCTTGGGTTGATTAGAAGAAACATAACATAGAAGGAAAAAAGCTAATTATACCTCTGTATAAAGCAATAGTTAGACCTCATTAAAATACTGTATACAAGCATGGAGACCATATCATAAGAAGGATATAGACACGCTTGAACGCATACAGAGGAGAGCAACTAAAATTATTCCAGAACTTAGAGACCTTAGTTATGAAGAACACCTGAAAGAAAGTGGTTGAACAACTCTAGAGACAAGGTGGTTAAGAGGAGATCAGATTGAAGTTTTTAAGATATTGAATGGGTATGAAAATATTGATACAAATATGTTTTTCTCACTCAAGAAAAATAGCAGAACTAGAGGACATGAGGTAAAATTAGTCAGTGTAGATTGGATATCAGGAAGTACTCATTCTCACAGAGGACAATAAATGAATGGAACAAATTGTTTACGGATTGTATAACTGCTAGCAGAATGAATATGTTTAAAAACAAGGTTGACACATATCTCAGGAGGGCGGGTTACAAATAGATGAACATTGTTGGACTCTCGATAAGCCAATGGCTTCCTTGTCCACTTGTCATCTGGGCCTTTGGCTTGGATGGCAAATCTTGTTAAATCTTGTTAAACAATGAAGTAGAGTGCGTCTTTGACCTGAAACAGGTCAACGATGAAGTAGAACATGTCTTTGACTTGAAACAGTCCAACGATGAAGTAGAGTGTGTCTTTGATCTGATAGTGAAACACTCCAACGATGAAGTACAGCATATCTTTGACCTGAAACATTTCAAACAACGATGAAGTAGAGCATGTCTTTGACCTGAAACATTTCAACGATAAAGTAGAGCGTGTCTTTGATCTGAAACATTCCAACGATGAAGTACAGTACTTTGACTTTAAACATTCCAATAATGAAGTAGAGCATGTCTTTGACCTGAAAAATCCAACATTGAAATAGAATGCCTTTGACCTGAAACATTCTAAGCGACAATGAAGTAGAGTCTTTGACCTAAACATCCCGAACTAAAATAAGAACAAGACACTCGTTCACATTCATCATGCTCTCAGTCATCATCACGAATGGACCAAGACACTCGTTGACACTCACCATGCTCTTAATCACCATCACGAATGGGCCAAGACACTTGCTGACACTCACTATGCTCTCAATCACCATCACGAATGGGCCAAGACACTCGTTCACACCCACCATGCTCTCAATCACCATCACGAATGGACCAAGAAACTTGTTGACACTAACCGTGCTCTCAATCACCGTCATGAATGGGCCAAGACACTTGTTGACACTCACCATGCTCTCAATCACCATCACAAATGGACCCAGACACTTGTTGACACTCACCATGCTCCCGATCATCATCACAAATGGACCAAGGTACTTGTTGACGCTGAACAAGTCAAGAATGCGGATGTACCAGAAGATGATGTCGACACAGTAGAAGACGCGACCTTGACCCACTGTCTCGGGAAACAGCCGCAAGGTGACTCCGATGCCAAAGAGAAGAATGGCAATTGTGTCGCTGATGTTCCACACTTCAGAGAAGTACATGCTCAGTTTGTGGCCGAGTTTCTTTGGTTCGGACACAACCAGCTGCATTGGCAAAAACACGACTGGGTAGCATCTATCAGATGTACTTATTGAAATGCCCACTAAATACAACATTTATTACACATTCCAACCCAATTAGTTTAATATAAAATTATCTCCAACTGCATAGTTTGAATGCATTACAGCTATTCACCAGCAGATCTAGGGCAGTTAATTCTTCTTGTGTTTATCTGCAGCCTACAGATAAACACATTGTTATTATAAAACGTATATTACAGGAATCTGTGCTACAACAGGACTGTGTATTATTATCATCACCAACCTCACGTATCTTGTCAATGGCCATGGTAAAGACGTAGGCAATGACGTAGTACTCTCCCTTCGTGGGCACGCGGGACATGCGCACCAGAACGACGTAGGTCATTATCACTAGAAAGACAATGTAGGCAATCTGAAAGAGATATTTCACAAATAAATAAATTACTGAAAAAAGCACAATCAAACAACTGACCGAGTAATCCACAAAATAAAATAAATGATTCAATGATTGCATTAACACTGAAATCACTTTTTTCTGAAGAAATGAATCTGTTTCACAGTTTTCCTTTTTCAACTCAGTGTAGGGAAAGGGATATAGTCAAATCTACTTAAAACATGATAGTGTTGTGGAAATTTATAATTACTACGGTGCTAAGTACAGTGGAACCTCACTATTAAGATCACCCTCCAGACTGGGAAAAAATGACCTGAATAGTGAGGTGATCGTATTAGCGGGACTAATGTCCAATACTATAGTATTATAAAAAAATGTTTCAGGGTGATCATAACAGCAAGGTGGCTGTATTAGTGAGGTTACTGTAAAGCGAGGTTCAACTGTATGTGTGGCTTACAAACCGTATGAAGCCAGAACTTTGTGATCGGGGCCGTGTAGAACTCATACAACTTGCGGGTTTTGCTCAGTCGATCACCTTTCTTGTCCAAGTTGAAGCTGTCGGCCACATGGTTGTCATTGAGCAGTTGTGATTTTGATACAACTGGCTGAATCAGAATATGTTTATTTGACATTGACAATTACATAAAATTAATTAAATATACTGCAAGTGAATGCAACATCATAAATAAAAATTACTGTTAAATTATACAAATATGTATGTCGGTTCGGAGAGACCTCTCAGTAAGACCAGTAGTTGATCGCTAAAGTATCGTTGCAACACAGAATTGTAAGATGGGTTAAAATTAATGTAGAAATGTGTAAGAACTTATGTAGGCACATGCTTAATCTAAGTTTAATAATAACCCAATTGACATTGTGATATCAATCAATGTATAGTATCATAATAAATAAAACTGCATCAAGAAGAAATCAGTTTACTAAGTGATATGTAACTATTTGGGATATTACAAGAGGCAGTGATGAAGACAACACTATGAGTATGAGGATAGTCACTAGGTGGCAGCATTGGTTTGCTATAAAATCGTAAACTGGTCATCTACTGTAATCTACCGTATCAGAAAATTATAAAATTCATGACATTCTTGCTTAAAGGTAAATCTGAGTTAACTTGATGCTTCAATGGGGAGGTAAATATATACACTGGATGAAATAACAGAGATAAAATGAGAACAGTGGTATTTCTGGAACAATGTGAGACACATAAAAAACATCAGTGCTATCTGCCTAAACAGGAGAAACCATGAAATACTGACACTGTGCCAATATTTCTGCTTGCAACAGATTTCCACATAAGACACTAGTATTGATTAGAAAAGCATAAATAAATTATTTAACAGCTTGTTTTAAGAAGATCACATTTAAATCTGACACACTATTGTCTGCCACAAGGTAATGATACACTAAGTCATGATGCGATACACACTGCAATATTTGTCACGATATGCTACATATCACAATACATAACGATACACAGTTGTAAAGAAAACATTCATTTGTGCCGCATTACACAGATGTAAATGCCTTCAGAAAACACAATGTTCAGGAAAAAAATTTAATAACACAAACCAGCGACAAGACAAGATTGAGCGAGTCTTTGTTAGGTAGCAAGTGAATTTGGCGTTGACTACATTACAAATCGGTAAACTCGAAACAGTTTCCACAGCCTGCTTTTCACACAGTTTCAACTTTCGACACAACAAAACTTTGGAAAATACATTTGCACGTATCCTATATGTATCGTGGCTCTTGTAAAATATACTGAGTATTGCCTTAACATGTAGCCACCTGGTGGGTGCGATGTGAGTTGTCGGAGCAGACGCTGGCCGTGTCACTGTCACTCGCCAGTTCATGGATGTGTTCCTCTACTGTCTGTGGCATCAGCTGCAGCTCCTCCTTGCTGCGAAACTCCATCCACAGGCAGGGAAACAGGAGGGGGATGCTAAGGATGATCTGGGGGAGAGGGACACAGCCTTGTAAAGGTAAGTTCTTATATAGCACTGTATCCAGTCCTTAGGACTGCTCAAAGCGCTTTACACTTCACCCCCTGGCATATATATTCATTCCAACACCAAGTCGATTTCTCTGGGAAGCGTTCAGCCATGCTGCAATGACTGCATAAAGACTACAACTATTTATTCGCATAGATCTACCGCCGTCTGTAGCCAGGTACTCATTTATACAGCTGAGTGAACGGAATTGCCCAAGCTTCGAAACTTTACCCCCGGCAGACCCGTTCATTACAACTTACAAATCTCTGGGAAGATTTCAGCCACGTTGCAATTACTGTGTGAACACTATTCATTCATATATCCACCTGTCTGAGGCAGAGTGGACAAAATTACCACTCCACATGCCACAGGCTGTGGGTTGCTTGCCCAGTCTGTACACAAACAACAACTGGTTTGTACACAAACAATAACAATTGGTCTGTACACAAACAACAACTAGTCTGTACACAAACAACAACTAGTTTGTACACAAACAACAACACAAGACACCAATTGTAGTGCAGTTGGATGGTATCATGTATTATTCGAATTATTATTACTGTCATATCTGGCTTTGTTTTTCATGCTTATGTTAACTATTGCATAGAAGTAGGGCAATGAGACGGCACCTTGAGACTGGCGTACTTGCGAGTGCGTAGTCCACCCATCCACATCTCAGTGAGCAGGATCTGGCAGCTGGTGTAGGCGATAAACTCGCGGTGGTTGGCACAGATGGCCAGGGCCAGACAGGTCTGTTCACTCCATGGCTGCAGCTCGTAAGTGAGTAGTTGTTGGGTGAGATCGTCATCCGTCTTGTAGCAATGCTCCAGCAGGTCCAACGCAAGACTCGCGAACTCCCTGCAACGCACACTGCTACATTCAGTCACACGCAGTCACATTCAGTCACACTCATTCAGTCATTCAGTCATTTCAGATTAAGTCACTCAGTCACATGCTGTCACATTCAGTCATTTATTCACTCAGTCAGATTCAGTCACACTCAGCTAGACCATGACACTGCTGACCAGTGTCACAGACCATTACACTACTGACCAGTGCCAGAGAACATGACACTGCTGACCAGTGCCCCAGACCATGACATTGCTGACCAGTGCCACAGACCATGACACTGCTGACCAGTGCCACAGAACATCACACTGTTTGCCAATGCCACAGATCATGACACTGCTGACCAGTACCCCAGACCATGAAACTGCTGACCAGTGCCACAGACCATGACGCTGCTGACCAGTGCCCCAGACCATGCCAGTGCGGACTAGTGCCCCAGACTATGATACTGCTGACCAGTGCCCCAGACCATGACACTGCCGACCAGTGCCACAGACCATGACACTGCTGGCCAGTGCCACATACCATAGGACTGCTGACCAGTCCCACAGACCATGAGTGCTATTGCAAAGAAGGAAAGGACATGTCAGTGTGATTGTCACACAGACCTGGCAAATCCCTGCAGCTCCTCCGAGATGTCTATCTCGAGGGCGTCTTCAGCTGCCTCCCGGGCCATACTCTTGTAGAGGCGACAAGCGATCAGGGCCTACAATAACAAGCAATCAAGGTATACAATAGCAGGCGATCAGGGTCTACAATAATAGGCAATTGGGGTTTACAACAAGCAATCAGGGCCTACAACAACAGGCAATCATCGCCTATAATAACAGGCAATCAATGCCTACAATAACATGCAATTGGGGCCACAATAAGAGGTGATCAGGGGCTACAATAACATGCGATCAGGGACTACAATAACAGGTGATCAAGGACTACAATAACAGCAATCAGAACCTACAATAACAGGTGATGAGGGCCTACAATGCCAGGCTATCGGGGCCTACAATAACAAGCAATCGGGGCCTACAATAACAGGCAATCTGGGCCTATAAAAATGACAATCAGGGCCTACAATAACATACAATCAGGGCTTGGAATAATGACAATCAAGGCATTGAACAATGACAATCACTTTACATTCGACTGTTGTGTGGGACGTGAAAACATGACGTCATTTCTAGACACGGTGCACTACATTTGAAACCATCTAGCAAGGAATGTACTGCTCCAAGTTAGCAACATGTTACTTTCTGCAGCAACACCACCTGTACTTCATAAACACAGACTCCAGTTTCAGACGTTGTGTGCGCTATTGAAAATGTCACAGATTCATTGACCTGTGTATAGTGCAGTTATAAAGTGAAGTATTTAAAGCAGAGACTCTTGGAACAGAGTATGGGGTGGAGATTAATCAGTGTGAAGTCTGACCTTAGCGAGGGCTTCCTCTCCATGTTGCCACATACACCTGGCCATCTTTTGACGGCGCATCAGTACCGCCCATAGCATCAGGTGGTGGAATGGGTACTGGAAGATCTCATTGGCTGAGAAGACCTCCTTGAGAATGGGAACGGGCACTTCTGCCAACAGGTTCCCAATGGTGTTACCCTGTGCAACAAACACAACCTGAGTCAGCTACACTCAACGTAACGCCATTATTCACTGTATACATACATTTATGATTCAGCAAGAAATAGATGAACCCATGTCCAGAGAAAACCCACCAATGATACTGGCATTACATACGGCCGCTTATGTAATTCACTGCCTAATATATAATGCGTGTGTGTGCGTGCGTGCATGCGCGCGTGTGTAACTGTGTATGTATGAATGTGATCTTAGTCTATTTCAATGTTTTTGAAACATACTTTCTTGTCAACACTAACTATAATTTATAACGTTTTATTTCATGACTTGGCTATCAGAATTTAAAAGTAATCATGATTACAGTTTCCACATCCTTAATAGTCCACAGTTTTACCAATGCAGCCCTGGACAGAATATCAGTTAAGTTTATTGAGAATCGCAATAACTAGCATGGTATTCAGCACAGGATTGGTGCAGTGTTATCTAACTTCTGTTTGTTAGACAGAAGGTTTCTGCAGTAAATCGGCTGTATGACGCAAACACATTAACACTCTTAATCCAATGACTATTTACTTGTGCAATAAGTTTTCCAGTTACGGAGGGCTTAATAAATACAATGTGCTAGACATGACGAGGCACTATGATCATCTATTTGTTTTAATCAGTATTGTTGCATCTCTGTCTAGACTTGTCAGAACTGGAATTAGAAAACATTATTTTCAGTAAGACAACATTTCACGATGACTTTGCAAACCCGAAAATCTGTCCCCCATAGGGTTTAAACATTAAATCCCCAAGCCAGAGACAAAACAATATTACTGTCTAATTCCCAACACCAGAAACACCTTGTATTGTCTTATTCACCACTGTAGGGACGCCATCTATTGTTTAATTCTCCACAATAGAAAAATCCAAATAATGTCTAGTTCCACACACAAGGGCGCCATGTATTGTCTAATTCCCCATACTACAGACTTAAATGTTTGCCTAAATCCCCAATACTGTGGCTCTAAATTACTGCCTAAATGCCCAACCTTCAGGCTGTCAATGACAGTTTATTAGAGCCTAAATGCCCAACCCTCAGGCTGAAATAACTGCCTAAATGCCCAACCCTCAGGTTGTAAATAACTGCCTAAATGCCCAATCCTAGGGCTGTAAATAACTGCATAAATGCCTAACCCTCAGGCTGTAAATAACTGCCTAAATGCCTAACCCGCAGGCTGTAAATAACTGCCTAAATACCTAACCCTCAGATTGTAAATAACTGCCTAAATGCCTAACCCTCAGGCTGTAAATAACTGCCTAAATACCTAACCCTCAGGTTGTAAATAACTGCCTAAATACCTAACCCTCAGGCTGTAAATAACTGCCTAAATACCTAACCCTCAGGTTGTAAATAACTGCCTAAATGCCTAACCCTCAGGCTGTAAATAACTGCCTAAACGCCTAACCCTCAGGCTTTGGATGACGGCCTAAATGCAGGAATGTACCAGTGTCTTCCCATGTCAAGACACTGACAGACAACACAGAACACACTAGTATAGCACATGAGCATTCCCATCAACAACATGGCATGTGCAGTGAAGTGGGTTAGTCACTGCTGATGGTCATGTCACAGAAACAGGGTATCAAATATTGGCAAGTGAGGTGTAGGACAGCTGTCCCACAAGGCAATGGTGCAAACATAGTTTAGCTGTATTGCGGTGTATGCAGTGGCACCATCAGGTGTATGCAGTGGCACCACCAGGTGTATGCAGTGGCACCACCAGGTGTATGCAGTGGCACCACCAGGTGTATGCAGTACTGCCAACTGGTGTATGCAGTGGAGCCATCTGTTGTATGAAGTGACCCAACCTGGTGTATGCAGTGGTGCCACCTGGTGAATGCAGTGGCGCTCCCACAAGAGACTGTCAGTCAGGACACCCCAACCATAATATGTTCAAATAATAAGATATGGTATGAAACTGCACTCGTTGTATTCCACAGTGAAAACTTGTCTATTTCATCAGTTAAAAAACTAGCAGTTCATTTTTAGAAAATGCACATTTCATTAAGACACAAGAAAGCACATTCACTGTAACCAGTAGACAAATATGAAATGGCAAAAGGAGTGACTGAGTCAGGACCTAAACAAAATGGACACTTTTGACATGTGGGTATCAAATAGGTACCAACTGACTTGGCGTGAACTGATTTATCAATATGTCTGGGTATTGAACAATACGAGTTCCAATTAACTTATGTAGCAAATGACTAGCATTCCATTTTATTGATAGCACTGTGGATGTAGCATTGAATGGAAGAACTGGATTAAACTAGATAATATAATTATGGAATTTTAATATTCATGGCAGGCAAAATTATGAAGTGTATTTGCAACAAATTAAACATTTCACGTTTGAAGAGCTTTCCTAGGGTGGAGGTTTAAAACAACAGACATTGCCATGGAAACCACTCCAGTGAAAGAGGAAAGAGCCTGGGATAAAAAGAGACATCAGAAGGTTGCGTGTAAGCCTCACTGCATGTAAGTAGGCGAGTAAGTAAATTTGTTTTCTCACATGTGAATGTGTACTTGCATACTGAAAGAAACAGACGAGTGAGAAATGGCTATAGTAAAGCAAAGCAAACGTAATGTAGAACATGCATAAAGGAAAATGCAACAAAACAAGACGCCAACTAAAAATCAATATAGCTAGAAACAATTGCATGCAGCATGGTAACAAGTGAACATGCACGGCGATTGCACGCACAAATGAACATGCAAACGCAATCCATGCACTAACAACTCACAAATTATCACTGTATTTTGCATACCCCAAGATGGAAATTAAAATAAAACCAGATTATGTAGTATCCACCACAAATTCAACCACTATTAATGTCACAGGAAGCAGTAGTTAACTGGTCATCACTGTTCACTCTTCTTCGACACCTGGATACTCAATATTCATAGCCTGATAAGGAAAATATGAAATCTACACTGTGTACATGTGTACAAATGCTGACCTAACTTTCACGAATACTTTCAAGCGTTGTGTTCTGCCTACAGAACATACCTTCTGCATGACTGCGTTGTATTTGCTACGGAACTTCTTGCGACAGTATTCAGCACGGTACGCTCCTCCCATTAACTTCTCCATGACCAGGCCGATGTCAAACAACGTGTAGTGGTAGCCAGACGGTATGTGCTGCAACAGACATGACTCAACCTCTGTACTGTGATCATCTCTCACAACACGAAAGTGGCATTGGATAGGATCTAATCCCATTTCTATATTCCACATAACAATTGCAATGATATCACCATCCCATTCAGAGTTATGTCATAACATCACCTATAATATCTATCATATCACCTTAAATTTAATAACACAGAGTGGGACCTCACTACTAAGGTCACCCTCGAGACTGGGCCAAAGTGACCTGAATAATGAGGTGACTGTATTAGCAGACTTAATGTCCTATATTTTACTGTTATGGAAATAATTTGGGACTGTCCTAGGGTGGCGAGGTGGCTGTATTACTGAGGTGACCATAATGGCGAAGTGGCTGTATTACTGAGGTGACCATAATGGCGAGGTGGCTGTATTAATGAGGTGAACGTAATAGCGAGGTGGCTGTATTACTGAGGTGACCATAATAGCGAGATGGCTGTATTAATGAGGTGAACGTAATGGCAAGGTGGCTGTATTACTGAGGTGACCGTAATAGCGAGGTGGCTGTATTACTGAGGTGACCGTAATGGCAAGGTGGCTGTATTACTGAGGTGACCGTAATGGCAAGGTGGCTGTATTACTGAGGTGACCGTAATGGCAAGGTGGCTGTATTACTGAGGTGACCGTAATGGCGAGGTGGCTGTATTACTGAGGTGACCGTAAAGCAAGGTTCGACTGTACTTGGAAGGTTACTTAAATGCTCTCATAAACATCCTTCAAAACTAAATATGCCAGTAAGACTTAACCTATAAGATTAAAACACAACTAACCTTTTTGTTTTCTCGGATCAGGTAGCGTAGCGTACTCGCACCGTCATGGTTCTGTAAACAGTGAAATGGTTATCCCTGATGTACAACTCTTCACAGCAGAGATGTACGTGTCACCATGACATGTCATCACTGTGTATCTACACATGTCACCAACATCTCAGGTTCAACAGTAGAAGTCATGTCGCTGTGATCAATGCAGCTAATCTACACATGTAGTTTAGTTGTATCCAAAGGAAATGTTATTCCAATGCTTGCGAAGTACCTTATAGTCAACGTGACAACCACACGTAACATCACTAGGTGTGTTTCACAATAGTGTGTTTTTGTTAATTAATAGAGAAACAAACAACTACCTGAGTCCCTCGGGCTGATGTAGGCATCACTTTGAGACCCTAAAAGAGAACAAACTATGTAAAGTTATATAAGCATCAGAATTATGAATTTTCCCCAGAAACTGACTAACAGGTATTTTCTTTTCAAGATGAATAAACCGGCTTTAACCTTTTGAGACCGGTCGGGCAATATACTGAGAACAACACTGATGTTGTGAACAGTCAATGGTAAGGTGGACCCACAAACATCGATGCTAGACACCGCAGAGGGCGAAGCTAGACTGGAATGTGGATGACACTGGACGAAATAAGCTGGAGAGAAAGGAGAAGAGACAATGGTGCATCTCTCACCACATTGTAGAGCTCCTCAAGTCGCATTATGGTGAGCCACTTGTGCATGCTCACTCCGTTCTCAAGCAGGGGCTGGATGAAGTCGACCCGATCGTTGGCCAGCGCATCCGTCATTGCCTGTTCCAACGCTCGCTCCTGTCACATGCACATCACATGTCACCATCACACAGGCACGTCACATGTCACCATCACACACGTACGTCACATGTCATGCTCCATAACAACTGTTTCTTACACATCTAATATAGATATTTATCAATAACGTATCATGTACTGATGCTATCAGAGCGAGTGCAATTACACCAATTACTGCTACTGTTGGTCATTATTGCCGCTGCTTCTGTTGATATTACTAAACAGCTGCAGCCGTTGGTCATTATTGCTGCTGCTTCTGTTGATATTACTATACAGCTGCTGTCATTGGTCATTATTGCTGCTGCTTCTGTTGATATTACTAAACAGCTGCTGTCAATGGTCATTATTGCTGCTGCTTCTGTCGTTATTACTAAACAGCTGCTACTTCTGTTGCAACCATTACAACTATGGTGGACCCTCGTTAGTTCGTTGATCATTTGTGTTTTCAGTAATACGCACATTTTTGTGAATAAATCTCGACTCATTGTAAATTGCTTCATTAATCTGTGACTTACCAATCTGCCACTACCACTGCCACTGCCACTACCTCTGCCACTGCCTCTGCCACTACCACTACCTCTGCCACTGTCTCTGCCACTGCTACTGTCACTACCTCTGCCACTACCACTACCTCTGCCATTGCCACTGCCACTGCCACTGTCACTACCACTGCCACTGTCACTACCTCTGCCACTACCACTACCTCTGCCACTGCCACTGCCACTGTCACTACCTCTGCCACTGCCACTACCTCTGCCACTGTCTCTGCCACTGTCACTACCACTGCCACTGTCACTACCTCTGCCACTACCACTACCTCTGCCACTGTCTCTGCCACTGTCACTACCACTG
This sequence comes from Lamellibrachia satsuma, assembly GCA_033239005.1. NCBI lineage: Eukaryota > Metazoa > Annelida > Polychaeta > Sabellida > Siboglinidae > Lamellibrachia > Lamellibrachia satsuma. The sequence goes on from BSQZ01000032.1 coordinate 1,585,604, forward strand.
CCACTGTCACTACCTCTGCCACTGTCACTACCTCTGCCACTACCACTGCCACTACCACTGTCACTACCACTGCCACTGCCACTACCACTGCCACTGCCACTACCACTGTCTCTGCCACTGTCACTACCACTGCCACTGCCACTACCTCTGCCACTGTCTCTGCCACTGTCACTACCACTGCCACTACCTCTGCCACTGTCTCTGCCACTACCACTGTCACTACCACTGTCACTACCACTGCCACTACCACTGCCACTGCCACTACCTCTGCCACTGTCTCTGCCACTGTCACTACCACTGCCACTGCCACTACCTCTGCCACTACCACTACCTCTGCCACTGTCTCTGCCACTGCCACTACCACTGCCACTGCCACTGCCACTACCACTGCCACTGCCACTGTCACTACCACTGCCACTGTCACTACCACTGCCGCTACTACTATTACTACCACTACCATTAGTGTCTACTCACGGGCCACTCTTGTCCATACACAAAGATGTGTTTCTTGGCAATGTCGACCCTGTTCCATGCCAGGGTCAAACTCAGCTGGTCTGGGGCACTCATGTTTTGTCCTGAAACAAACAGTTCCTGCCTGTAGCCATGCCTCACATGTTTTCTCTGTCTGGCTGGGCAATACTTGTATCTCGACAAACACAACTACATCAATAAATGTACATTACATTAATATAGCAATGCGATAAACATGATTGTTTTATCTGACCCATCAGACATTTTAAATGATACATATGTCCATGTCAAATTGTAATTTTACAAAGCATAGTATAAGTGTATAAACATGAAAAACGTGGCATGTATAAATGTAAATAACAATAATAGAATAAATACATACACAACACATCATATATGTACATAAATCAATCATTTATAATTTGCCACTAAGAAGTAAATAAATCATAATTTATCCAGACGGGGTCGGTGACTCCTATTAAGACAAAAATGCCGCTGTCATAGGAGCCACCCCATTTACGTTAATAATTACTTGGGTCCTTTCAACAATGTGTTTGTGTGCATGTGTACCCTCATGCATGCTTGCGTGTTACTCATGCTTGCGTGTTACTCATGCTTGCGTGTTACTCATGCTTGTGTGTTACTCATGCTTGCGTGTTACTCATGCTTGCATGTTACTCATGCTTGCGTGTTACTCATGCTTGCGTGTTACTCATGCTTGCATGTTACTCATGCTTGTGTGTTACTCATGGTTGCGTGTTACTCATGCTTGCATGTTTCTCAAGCTTGGGTGTGCGTGAGTGTGTGTGTATGCGTGTGAGAGTTATCAGGTAGTTTGTGTTGTATGTGCATTTATGTGTACTTGAGCGATTGGTGGCAAGTTATATTTGAGACATTTTGTTGCAAACTCATGCTTAGTTTTAAAAGCTAGTATATATATATTTTTATTTTCATGCAGAGTTTTGCAGTTGTGTATGTTAGTATTTGGGTCAATTGGTCAGCTTAGTAAATAAGCTGGTAGATTTTTATGAATGTATCTAAAATAAAATTTTAGTTCTTGTAACTTTAACATATCTTTTACTTTTAATAAGTTAAGTTTAAAAAAAAAAGTGGTATAGTATGTGCATTATATCTTTTTTGGGTTATTAATCGTACTGCTTTTTAAATTCTATTTCCCTGATATCCCCATGCCATAATGCAATAATTAATGTGAGGTAACATTAATGAGTTATATAACAGAGCTTTTATTTGTAGAGGTAGTACGTGTTTTAATCTATTCAATATGCCCATTTTTTTTAAATGCTTATTTGGTACTTTTTCAGTGTTTTTTCCAATTTTGGTTTGTGTCCAAGGTCAATCCTAAGAAGTTAAATTCATCTACTTTTTTATATTTATATTATCTATTTTAAGTGTAAGAGTCTGTATACTTTTATTGGGCATATAAAAGATCATGTATCTTGATTTGTATTTATTTTGCGATAATTTATTAATTCATTCATTTACTTTAGAAAATCGTCATTTATTATGGATTGAATGTTTTTCTTGTGTGTGTTGTCATTTAAAGATTTTAAAGTGCTAGATAATGTTGCATCATTGGCATACATGATGAAATCAAACATGACTGGCTTGTGAAAAATCATTTATATATATAAAAAACAATAGAGGTCCAAGTATTGAGCCTTGAGGAACACCGATTGTTACGGGTAAAATGTCTGCCTTTATTTCTTTTATATAAATATACTTTTTTTTGTCTCATTTCAAATTAATTATGTGGAAAATCAAACCTACCTAGTATCCACTGCAACATGCTAGCTCGTTTGTGCAACTTTTGTATGTAGTTTTTGTGAAATCATCAGACAAACTATTAAAGTAAACTGAAGTGAAAATCAAAATGCTGAAAAATCACGATTTTCTTCCTTGGTGAAATTTCTTAACTTTGTCATGTGATCGGTTTTTACCATTTTGGATGTCCACTATTTTTATCCTTACCAGATCTAATGGCTAAAGTCAATTCCTTCGATGATTTGAAAAAAATAGGCATTTCTTTATTCAACAGACTGAGTACATTACTGAAACTAGTTACACACTACACAACCTGACATAAAGTGAACCAGATTTGTGATAGACTGAACCATTTGAGGAAGCAGCTTTAAATAACTTTTAAATAGTTGCAGAGTTGAGCATTCAAAGCCATAGTATTTTAATTTTTTAATAGAATGTTATGGTCAATGGTATCAAATGCCTTAGACAGATCGAGAATTATATAATATAAGGCTCTTACTTTTTATCCAACTGAGTAATAATTCTATCAGTAAGTTCAAGTGCGGCATTTTTAGTTGAATGTTTAGGTCTGGAGCCATACTGATCATCAAAAAGTAATTTTAAGTCATTAAAATATCAAGATAATTTAGAAAAATTTTTCTTTTCAAATACTTTTAATATAGTAGGAAGAAGGGAAATGGGCCTGTAATTTTCAAATAATGATGGGCCATCTTTTTTAAATATTGGAATAACTTTTGGAATAACATTCAGGTATTTATCATTGTTTTATCAAAAGCGTTAATGATTTGATAACTGCTGGTTCAATTATTTTTTAACAATTTTGAAGATATGCCATCAAGTTCACAGCTGTTTTTCATGGGAAGATTATTAATAAATTTCTTTTTAGTCTCTTCAGCAACATTTTCAAATATAAAAACAGAGTTTACATGTTTATTTAGAAAATAACTATAATCTTTATTGCCTGTATATTTAATATATTTTGCAATAGAGACCTACATTTGTAAATATTTATTAAATTTGTTTGCAATATCTTTTTTATCTGTTAGCTTTGTATAATTTTCTTTAAAAAATAGTGGTAATTTTTGTTTTGTCTGATTTTTTGAAAGAAATTCGTTAATAGTTTTCCAAGTATTTCTTATATGATTTCTGAAATGATTATATTTTTTTCAAAATACACTTGTTTTGCTGCACAAAGGTTTTTCTTTAATAACATATTATACGTTTTGGGGTTAGTGTTAAAAGTTTCATAGATAGACAAATTCGGGTTTGTTAATTTTAACTGTTTAAACAGTTTGTCTCAGTATCAAATTGATTTTAACAAACCTTGAGTAATTCATGTTGATTTTTTATGTTGGTATTTATTAAATTTCACTAATTTAGTTGGCATATGCACTCAGGTTTTTATTTAATTTATTGTGAATTGCACTTGATTTAATCTCATGTTTAACATTGCCCCTTTGTTTGATATATTTATTTTAACATATTTAGGAGAAGTTTCTGTTTTTAATTAAGTTTCAATAATCATGAAATATGGTTGATGATGTAAGAATCTTTTGGTTAGAATACCTGTTGTACTTTCTAATATAACTTTATTTAATTTACAGAAACAATTATCAATTAAAGTGCCGTTTGTTCTCGTGATAGTGAACCTGGTGGGAAGTGGTGTCAAAGAAGTTACTATATGTATCATTTAATTCATTTAATTTGAGCAAATTTATAATAAACTACCCTGCGATAATGAGATTATTACAATTATTTTCTAATGCTGATATAATCAATGAAAATTCATTTATAAATGCATTTATGTTGTCATTTCTTGTTCCTGGAGGTCTATATATGTTTCTGACAGTTACATTCTTGGATAGGTTACCACCATTTATTTGGATTATTAATCCTTCCCAATGTTCATACATGTCAAGATTAAGTTTTACTTCGGATCTATATTTATTGTCAACGTATATTATTAGCCGTCCTTTGTCGCTGCAGTTTTTACGAGATTTGGGAAGTCTTCTTTTTCTGCTTTCCAAGCGTTTGTAAACATATAACACTAAATTAAAAATGACTACCAAGTTAGTTCTACAAAAGCCTCAAGTTCATTAAATTTAGCATTTATCAACTGTATATTTGTGCTTAAGATACTAAAACATTCAGTGTTACTCTGAGCTAATTTGGTAAACTTGTCAAAGTCGAAATAAGATGAGCAACATATTTGAGTTTCATTATTTTCAGTATCATTTATGTGTAAAACATTTATTAAATCATTGTTATGGATACCTCCTAAATAGGAGAGGAAAGTTTCGTCAAATGTCATTATTTAGTTTGAGTGTATTCTTTGTAGTATATAATTATGTAAGTAAATACATGTTCTGTTTCAAGATATTGTGATAGATGAATATGATTTAGTTTATTTTTGGCTATGTCACTTGCAGGTGTTAGTAGTATGGTGTGGTGTGTGTGAATTTGTGGGTAAGTTAATATAGATTTATTGTGGTTTGTATGAGAACAAAATTAATAACATAAAAAATAAATGCTAGTTTCCATCACGGATGCAAGATTGCCCTTTCTTGGGAGAACTAAGGCACACAGTATTTTAAACGGTATTTTTTGCCACACCAATTGAATGTCCGTGACAACAGATTTTAGCATTTCATCTCAACACAAACATAGTGCTGTAATTTCCATTTAAATGCCATAATTGTAATTACTTTTTTAATAATAAAAAATAGAATTAGAAAACAATGATGTATTTAATATATTTTAATATACATATATATATATATATATATATATATATATATATATATATATATATATATATATATATATATATATATATACATGTATACATGCATACATATAACTCAATGAAATTACAAGTTTTTAGAAAATATAATTTCATGGCAGACTATAGCATTTCAAAGCAACAAAATATTTATATGTAATCACTTAATTCAATTAGGTTTATATACAGTTTAAACATCTTGTCCAGTAGTCACCTTAGTGCTATGGATTTTATTTAAACATCCTATTTCTTAATCATATTACAAAAAAAATGATAAATTACCAGACTACGAGGCAATGAAGATATCATTTCACAGCAGACTACAAAATTTTATTGCAACAAAGCATTTACTATCACTTAATTTGTCCACATCAATCTGGGAGCGTACCCCCTTAATTGAGATGAAGAGTGTCTGTCAACACTGTGCCATTGTATGTCCAATAGTGAAAATGTAATTAGAAAAGAATTATGTATAAAAATATATGTATGACTTGAAGAAATTTCAAGTCTACAAAAAATATATAATTTCACGACAGACTACAGCATTTCAAAGCATCACAACATTTACATGTAGTCACTGAATACAATTGAGAAACTACAATTCTTTTCTAGCAATCAGCTTAGTGCTCTGATTTATATTTAAACATCCTATTTCTAAATCCCAATTACAATTTTTTTTTAATTACCAGTCTACAAAGCAACAAAGACGTAATTTCACAACAGACTACAGCATTTCATTGCAATGAAACATTTACATGTTATCACTTAATTTAGTCCACATCAACCTGGGAGCGTACCTCCCCGAATGAGTTGGAGAGCGTCTTTATCAACATTTTGCTGTTGTATGTCTTTCTGGTACATTGTCTAGTTGTTGTCTAGTTGATTTTGCAATAGCAGCGCGATGCTGAGATCTTTGTTGATGAAGATTTTCTTGTTATTGTCGCAGCGCAGTTTGTGTTGTTCACGGATCACTGAATCTTGCACATTGTCTCCGTTGAACCATACAATGACCACATGATGTCGATCTCCTGTCGCTGCCTTTTTGCCAAGCCTGTGACTTCTTACAATGTTATTCAGTGTGATCGTGGGGGGGTCACTGCCATCTTGTTGTTGATTATGACCAACACTTTGGCCGTAGTGTCCTCCCCTTCTCCCATCCCTGTCTCTGGGATACCGTGGAATCTTAGATTACTTCGACGAGTACTGTTCCACACCATTGCACTGGAACCCTAACTCATTTACCTTCTTCTCCAAGGTAGCAACACGACCCTCTTTTACTTCGAGCTTCTGCATCAGATTTGCGATGGTGAGTGCCAGTGCATCAATTGTGTTGGCCAGTGCCTCCAGGAACAAGGCCAGCTTTAGCTTTTTCAGCACAACGTCGTCGTTTAATAGTTCGACCAATCTCAGCAACATCTCTTCGGTGTCAGGCACCTCACTGTGACTAGCACTGGCAGTTCTACGTGTTTTTGGCATGACTACATAGTTGCTTTCGTCTTCCTTGAAACAAGCCACGTCAAGCATGCAGTGGCTGCCTTCTTGAAATAGGTTCAGGAAACTCCTCTAAGACTTTCATAGTCGCTATCGAGGAGTCACCTTATTAACTAAAATTAAAGGGAAACAAAAATCATGGTTTTCGGTCTATGCACCTTTGAGTTACTAAAACATAACCATTTGCAACTACAATTAAGAATATCACGGTTTACTAGGAAAACTTTGTTGAACACATGGCATCTTAATTTCATGGGCCACGCCATACTGTTAGATAACCCCAAGTCATGGGGGCAATGTTTACTCGCCAAATTAAAATATATTTGTATACACTTATTCCTATACTGGCCAATAGGATATGGCTATGCTTTTTGCATCCAAACTCAACTTATGTAACATATTTTGGCCTTTGTTTACTAAACAAGTCCTCTTTCTAACAAAATAGCATGTTTATTTGAGACTTTGTACTAGTTCTTCATATACCGGCAGAGCTTAATACATCACAATGAGTATAGGTTACCCAATTTCATGCGCTTATTGGTCGTGCTGGTTGACATTCTGAGTAAACCACTGGTGTGATATTCTTGACTTTAGTTGCACATGGTTAGTTTTTATTATCTCTTGTAGATGCATAGCCCAAAAACCATGACTTTTGTTTTGTTTTAATAACACCACTATACAAGTTAATCCAACTGTTCACTGCCACTCTGGCATACTGAAGTTCTCTTACTAACCATGATAACTGATTCTCAACTTGCATAACTGCACTGACCACTGGTCACTATATTAGAACTAGATGAGAATGGCCCAGGGTAGGTTGGTAGTTAACTAAATCGTTCAAACATTTCCCCTTATACATGCTGGTACAGTAAACAGTTTCTCTTTTGCGACAACACTTCTAATAAATGGGCTACATCTTTCGGTGGCTTAACTGACTTGGTAGTCGTCTCATGACCAGCAAGTACTGGGTTTGAACCCTAGGCCAGCGGTCTACCAAATCATTTCATAAAAACTGGGTACAACTCATCTAGTCCCAGGCATGTGGGTGTTGGAAAGATGCTGGAAGTATCTTTCGAAAGAGACACTAAAAGCTGAAGGTCCCTTCTACCTGGTGTCTATGTTGGGGGTAGTGAAAGATCCAGAGGGTAAACATGTAACGTGTCGTTGACTCCCAGATCTGGTGGTTTCCATCTGTAAACCCACCACTATAAAAACATTCAAGTGTTAGCCATGTACTGGCTGTTTAGCGCAGTGCCACATAAGACATTATTGTCCCAGGACTATTCTATTTGTACCAAATTCTCTGTCTTTGCCTTTCAATGGATAGGCAAAGAGAAGACATTGTCTGCGTAATGCACTGATGTGTGTCTCACCCTTGAGCAGCGCAGTTAAGATGGCCAGATCAATGTCCTGACTGCCTTCCCCCATCCGGAACACTGTTATCTGAAAACCATATACAAGAATGAACAAATCATTGTACATCGTAATGTTGACTCCACGTAAAATATACAGCAGGTGCCCCCCCAATGTTTTTAAATGGAATAACCCTAAACTCATTTTTCTCATGAGACAATAATATGCATTTCACAAAACATCAGACAGAATAAATTAGATTAGGATGGAATCAGTTTCCCATCATAAACAATAAGACATGGTCTTTTGATAAGTATTTTATTATGCTTTAGCAACAGCGGACAGAATCAGCTAAAACATATGTTTCTATCCATTCAGGAAATAGTTGTCCAAAGACAGTCTTCTCTACACCTACAGAGAACTAAGGTGTACATACAGCGACACCTGGTGGAATGCATGCAAAACAAATGTTTTCATTAGACTTGCCCTTAATTACAGCATATAACAATCAAATTATTATGTGCTGCTGTTGATGTGTGCTGCTGTTGATGTGAGCTGTTGATGTGTGCTGCTGTTGATGTGTGGTGCTGAACTGCTTCATGCAGATCATGTGCTTGTGGAAGGTAAAAAAGAGCTGTCTGAAACTGTGGCACACCTATACTTTAATATGTGAATATTATTACTTGGTTGATGCAAGACACTATCTTACCAGTTCACGTTTCATGATGCACAGCATCAGTTCGGCAAACAGCTTCTCGGCCTGAGAGCGAGAATACTGGAAGGTTTTCTCTATGGTGACAATAAGTTGTTCACGCAAGCCTTCGGGCAGAGTCCTACGGGCAGAGAAAAACACTGCCCAAGTGGAAGGAAACAAACAGTGGTCATGTCAACCCCAGTGAACAGTTATTGAATACAACATGCTGAAGTCATGGTCATGTCAACCTCAGTGATCAGTTACTGAATACAACATGCTGAAGTCATGGTTATGTCAGCCCCAGTGAACAGTTACTGAATACAACATGAATATCCATGGTCATGTCAGCATATGTGTTATGGACATCATTTGTGTCTAACTATATAGTTCTATGTAACATAGTATATTATTGATTTTTACAATAAAAAGAATATGCATATATATATATTTATATTATTACGATAACACAATTTGTATTTTATGTTATATATCTGATATACATATATATATATATATATATATATATATATAACATAAAATACAAAATATGTTATAATAACATTGTGTTATGAACATCATTGTACAGTTGTGTACAGGGCACAGTGTTTACAATGTCAGCCAACATTATTGTACAGTTGTGTATAGAGCGAAGTAATTAGTGTCAGACAACATCATTATACAGTTGTGTACAGGGTGCAGTGTTTACAATGTCAGCCAATATTATTGTACAGTTGTGTACAGGGTGCAGTATTTACAATGTCAGCCAACATTATTGTACAGTTGTGTACAGGGTACAGTATTTACAATGTCAGCCAATATCATTGTACAGTTATGAACAGGGTGCAGTATTTACAATGTCAGCCAACATTATTGTACAGTTGTGTACAGGGCGAAGTAATTACAGTGTCAGCCAACATCATTGTAAAGCTGTGTACAGGGTGCAGTTTTTACAATGTCAGCCAACATTATAGTACAGTTGTGTACAGGGTGCAGTATTTACAGTGTCAGCCAACATCATTGTAGAGTTGTATACAGGGTGCAGTATTTACAATGTCAACCAACATTATTGTACAGTTGTGTACAGGGCGCAGTATTTACAATGCCAGCAAACAGCATTGTACAGTTGTGTAGAAGGAAACGTATTTACATGAGACTTCATAAAGCGACAAACATCACAACACTGATCCAACATGGTAAGTTGGTGTCAAAAAATAGCAGCGTGTACATTGTAAAAGTTCACTGTGATGAAGCAGTTAAGTTGAGCCAGCACTCGAACGTGTCATGGGATAATACCAGTATGTGATTTATCCATCAGTTATTTCGAGTTTCTGGTTTCTCCAAAAATTACTTATGAAGTCAAAAGTGAGTTTACTGAAGAAAGCGGAGTTCGTTTCACTGTCTGTTATTGTGGTCTTTCATGACACTCTCGATCATTTCTTCAGCGTCAAACTAAACCATGCTCTAGTGTCATGTGCCATCGTGGTCGTCACATAACAGCAGTTTCATGAAGACCACAGGATGTTCTGTTCATCGCTAGGTGCACTGCCCTTACAACATGGTCACATGACATATGAGAACGGTTCAAATTGATGCTGAAAAGGTGTTCAAGATGTTACAAAAACTCCATTGAGTAAACAATAGACTTACAAAGGTACCTTATTCGACTTATTAAACATACATGCCTTAATTAGCATACACCGTGTTTTTTAATCAGCAGGAACCATAATTAATGTAATTTGACGTGTGGAACTGAAAAGTGTCGCCATCTGGTGTTTAACAGTTGGCACCACTTTTCACTAGTCACTAGATGACACCACTAGTGTTAAACAGTTCCTTTACTGTCTAGACAAACAAATTTTGGTGTATGGTACTGTACGCTTATAAGAGCAGCTTTAACTATTTCCATAGCCCAATTTTTTTTAACGTATTGTATGCTTATTAGGTCGAATATGGTAACTCAATTTTCTTCAGTATGAATGTCAGATTGTGGTACCAACATGTTGATAAGTTTGCCTATATAAGTACGGATTACGGTAACCTGGACAAATGTAGAAATTAGACAGTAGCAACCAGCAATAGGCAGAGACGAAACTCCGCCTGAGAGTTAGTTGGCTTAATGTGTATGCAAAGCATTGTGTTTTCTGTGCAAGTTAAATGTGAATGCCTGACAATTGGACATCTGACAGTTGGGCAAGTAAATACAGCAACATCTGACCATTGTTTGTACCATAGGGGGCCAACTCACAAAATGTTAATGATAATAACTCTGTAGATATTTTCATGTTGAAATATCCGTGACAATGGAGGGAAGGGTGAATTAGAGGATACAACATAATACTTGTAAAAGGCCACTTGAAAAAAGAAAGTATTCATTCTCAAAGAAATGATTGGTGCAAATTACCTGCTGACTCTGAAAATGGATAAATATATTTAAAAACAGAATAGATCTATCGGTCAGGGTTTGGCCACAAATAAAATTGGAGGATTCTTGATAAACCAAGGCAGGATCCTCCAGTGAAGGTCAGTGTTTTACACAAACTATCAGGGCCAAGTATTGGGGTTTGGAGCAAGTCATTTAGAAATGTTTTGAAAGTAGGAAGCATGACAAGGCCTTTTCCAGTAATATGTACAGTATCACCTTTTGGTCACTCCTTCAGCGTCAAACTGAACTGTTCTCTGGTGTCATGTGACCATGTTGGTGGTCGTCACATGACAATAGTTCCAGGAAGATCGCGGGAAGGTCGTATTCCTCGGGTATGTTCATCGCTGGATACCTCCCCCGTTTTTCTAACACTCTGTTGCCACGTTCTTCATGCCAACCGTCAACATAGCCACATGACAATGGAGAATGGCCGAATGACTCTACGATACGTGTTTATTTTGACCCATAGAATACATACGATATTTAAATACATTATATGAACAGAACATTGTTGACATTTTGTATAAAAACATTAGTAGTTATAAGTATAATTTACACTTATTGCATTAAATGAATCGTACGCGCCAAAAACAATAATCAAATTTTAGGCAAAGTACATTATTACTATGGGTCAGGGAGACTCCTATTAAGACCAGACATAATCGCTATCATCGGAGCCACAAATTATAACTTAAACATTTTTAACTTAAACATGATTAACATTTCACCAGTAAATTAGTTACTCTTTAAATATGCATCAAACAACAAAACATCTGACATGACACTACATACTGTATTCGAACTACTAAGTATACATGCCCTAATTAGACGTACATGCCCTAATTAGACGTACATGCCCTAATTAGACGTACATGCCCTAATTAGCATATACCCCCTTTCTTAGTCAGCAGGATCCATAATTATTGTAATTTGACTAGTGTGGAACAACTATAAAGTGTCACCATCTGGTGTTAAACAGTTGGCACTATTTTTCAGTTGTTATACACTAATCACCAAATGACACCACTAGTGTTAAAGCCAGACATGGCAGCTGAAATTACGTATTTTGAAAAAATATACTCAAAATGTGTTTCCTCCGTATTCCGATAGTTTTGTATATTAATAATTAACAAAGTTCATTTTTATAACAATTACATACCTCTAAATCACTTTTATTCATGAATAAAGTGTGCCCCTATAAAGTAAAAATACCGTTTTGATTCTCAAGACGGAGAACAAGTTCAAAAATATGCGATGTTTAGACCTTAGCAATGCTGCCCTAAATTCACTGCATCCCATCTTGTTTAGTACGGATAGACTTTTCTTTAGTTTTTCTCTCCTCTAACCGCCAGTTTATACTTCATCCCCACATTGTGTTACGTCAGCATCGATTCGCTCCGCTATTCTTGCAACCTGCATTGACCTGTATATTTCCATACATGACACGGACATTTGCATATATGACGCGTTGTCTCCCACAATGCACGATGTTGATATTTCCAAGTGTAAACAAGATGGCGTCTACCAAAAGTTATGATTGAGTCAGAAAGAATAAATTTCCACAAACCATGTTTTTGGGCAGAAAAAGAAAGGGAGAGGGCAACAACTGTAGGATGAACGCACAAATAGGAAATTTGCGACACCGAAACGGCTGGATACAGCAGAAATGCAGCCATGCATCACCATTGCAGATGATGAGTTAGCGACACCGCCGATGCTTGCTACGGTTCCCGGGGATGGCGACAAAGTTGGGAGTAGAACGGTGGCACAGGTCAAGCGCCGAGGTGGAAGAAGGGCCAACTACAAGGCTGGTGGATTGACTGAATGTTGTGGAACTTTGTTTATCTTGTGGACTCTGTTACTGCCGAGTTGTTTCTTGGTTGTTCCTGAGACTAACAAATTTGGTTAATAAATGTTTCGTGCCATGCCGATCGTACCATGAAATCGGACATATCATGAGTATAGCCTGTCCATGGGTGACATGTGTATGACATGAGAACAAGTTACACATTTGGAAACATACCTTTCTATTTATTCTAACAATCCTTATTGATGTTATCAGACACATGACACTTCAACTTCTATTGTATATTAATGACACGCAATAATTCCCAAAATCATTGTCCAATCGTTATTCAATATTTGATGACCATTATAGATAATGTATTTTTCTAAATTTGCAATCCGCTTAACTCCGGTAATATTAAAGTCACGTCAATCGGGTTTACATTATTATATTCTGCATTACTATCCCAATGCAATATCAACCTTATATTTGTAATAATTTGCTTAATTTATTTGTAATGAAGGTATTTATAACGAAAAACATTGGATTTTTTTACAATATTTTTTATTCAAAATAATATACCAGTATATAATTTACTAAAATTACAAAAGCAAGGTTGCTATTGCATAATATCAAGTTGCCTAAATATGACAGATAAAGAATTGTGATCTTATCTGCTGTAGTAATGGCTGGGGCCATGCACAAAGTATGCTACATTTTCTCATTATGACAGCCATCTTGTTTGTTACCATGGCAACATGGGTCTGAATGAAAAAGTTCAACATATTTTTTACTCCCCATGACCTACTCTTTCTCATTGGACAAATAAGGTTGCCTAAATTATCAATATAAAAAATTCCCCGTGCAGCTGCCATATTTGGCCTTAAACAGTTACCTTATGGTCTACGGAAAAAAATTTTGATGTACATATTCCTTGACATTTTTCCATGGCCTAATTTTTTTCAAGCGCCATATACTTATTAGCTTGAATATGGTTTTTCTGTTATCTAATATGATGTTTACATGAGGGGCGTACAAGTCTTTGTGTTTGTTGGCATAAATAGCAATTCAGTACAGTACACCGTTTAACACACTTCAACTTTCTTCAATAGGAGTGTCACTGAGTCTGGTAACTACTTAAATATTGACATTGTTAAGCCCTGGTCTGGACCAGCTTCACCCATATATATAATAAGGTAGTTTGTGACTGCCTGTTCGTTCCCTCATATCTCTGTCATTTTTGCATGTATGGGGGCTGACATTTTTAGGTGAGCCCAGGGGTCCATTAAAAATATTTGAAATTCCCTCGGGGGGTTGGGATATTACAAAGAAACCTATGTGGATGTTTGACGTAAATTACGTAGATCAGAACAATAGGAGTTTATAGTTACAAATGTTTCTACGATTGTTATGTGATCTACGCTAAATGTCCACCGAATGCTTCAAGAAACCAGCAGTTATACATGATGTTTTGGGCATGAAGTTGTCACGAAAACTTGATGGGATAAAGTGATAAGCTCTTGTAATTAATATTACTTCATTATATTTTGTGACTGGTAAGGTATTATATGTTGTCGTCCATTGTTTTTTTCAGTGCCCAAATGTGCGATTGTTATCAGTGTCCAGTGTAGTTGCATGAACACGTGACATGTGCAGTACACATTGACAGGTGACAATTTACCATTCCTTAGTGTCAGCATCTCGCACCGTACTAGAATAGAAAAGAACAAATCAATATGTAACATGCGATACATACTTTTCTTTTTTATTCTACCAGTAAATGATTTACTGCCATCAAATACCACAAGACCACCAACTGCTTCCAATAACACACTCTCATGACAACACCCCACACAAAATATTATAAAGTATAGTGTAAAGTGAAATTTTGCTTGAAAGGGAAACTTGTAGATGTTCTTAACATGGCCTGTACATATCAGAAAGCTTTAATCTGGAAGCCCAGTTTGTAGAAGGGAGTAAACTTATGGTAATTCCTTACTTACAATTTAGATTCTTTGCAACCAATTGAGGAAATAAATAAATTATGGGAACAATTATGTGCATGTACAACTGCATGACTTTCGTAGGGGTGTAGCCATATACGATAGAACCCTAGCAGGGTGTGGACACTTACCCATCCTCCTGGGCGTACTTGTGTGTGAAGGCAAGTATGTCAGCGGCACGCCCGCTGCCGTCACACACCACCACGGGCACCGGCGGTGTGTCTGTCACGCACTCCAGCACTGTCCGGATGATGTTAGTGCCCCCTTCCAGCACCAGACAGACGACGGGCGTGCGGTAGTTCTTTGTGCCGCTACCTGGGGGACAGAGGCAGCAACTCTGTGAAACATTAACGCATCATGGCGTGGTCTAACGCTAAGTACACACCGGGCCGACTGACCAACCACCAGAAGTTAGAGGTAGTCGGGTGCTTCTCTCTTTGCGCCCCACATAGTCAGTGACACATCTGACTGGAGTTACACACCAACCAGACCAACCGGTTGACACCCTGTTCCGACCCTGGTGTGAAAAGCGTGAACTGTGGTGTGGTGCACTCTCACTGGCTCCCTGACACCCAATCCCTAGTTGGTCTCGACCAGGAGTTTCCAACCTCCCAACTCCTGATTCGTTTTTTGAATCAGAAATCAGCAGTCAGGTGGAGTTAATTACATACCAAGCAGGGCAACTGTTTTTGGTCCGGCCCCAGACAATTGGTTGGCCCAATTCGGTCGGATCAGGCTGGTGTATACTTAGCACTGTACATCAAGTGTAGTACAAAGAGGATAAGTTTGTATGTTTCATGGTCTTTACTCCAAGTCTCTGGAATAAAAATCTACAGGGATATCAACAAACAAAACCATACAAGCAGCAATGCACATGAATTTGGCACACGTGATTAAACTCAGCATATATCTCCTCGAGTTCACTAAAGTTGTGAATTTGGCAACTGTCATCTCTACAGTTAAGTTAAAGTTCTCTTAAAACATCTAAGTTTTGGTCCACCTTTTGGGAAATTCTACATAATTGTTGCAAGTAGAAATGTTGATTAATTTCAATGACTGTCTCTCAACCTCTCCCTGTGGATGGATAACAACCTGGGTTTAAGGAAAACAGTTCTTTGTATATCATCATAGTTTCACATGCAGCCACATGCAGCCATACAGGAATAAAAACTGCCCCAACACATGGTGCTGTTAACACTAGTCTCCTTAATCCAATCTCTCCACATAGCAAGTAAGTGACATAACAGTAGCACCTCTAAGGCACACAGTTTTAGTACTATCTCTCCACATAGCAAGTTAGTGACATAACAGTAGCACCTCTAAGGCACACAGTTTTAGTGCTATCTCTCCACATAGCAAGTTAGTGACATAACAGTAGCACCTCTAAGGCACACAGTTTTAGTGCTATCTCTCCACATAGCAAGTTAGTGACATAACAGTAGCACCTCTAAGGCACACAGTTTTAGTACTATCTCTCCACATAGCAAGTTAATGACATAACAGTAGCACTTCTAAGGCACACAGTGTTAGTACTATCTCTCCACATAGCAAGTTAGTGACATAACAGTAGCATTTCTAAGGCACACAGTTTTACTTCTTTAACGTGAATATCTCACGCAGGTGATTCACTTTATCTAATCTATTACTCAGTCTTAATGTGCTCCACCGTTCCCCCTGCAGGGGCAGTTGTGACAGGGCAGCAGCGAGGGAAGGGGTAGTGGAATTATTAACCACGATCTTAAAATATAAAACTCTTTCACACACAAGCAGCAGTCTTGGATGCGCAACCAACAGACAAACCAGGAAACCAACACAACCACACACTGAACACTTACACGTGCCCACGGACACAGTTCTCCGACAACACACCGGAGTCATGAGTAGAGACACACTCAAAGATTGCACTGAAAGCATATTGCACTTCCTGTCAGCTGCCTAGAGTTACCATACCTGTCAACCTACAGGGGTTATGCCTCAGTTAGACTTCCTGGTGTGTTGGAGACGAATGTAGGACACGGTAATTTTAGATATGTGAAGTTTTTAAAAAAATCATATTATCTGACATAACTGCATTTAAGCAGACACATTGCTAGTATGCTGGTAGAACCTGTTGGTGGTACAACTGTGGATTTTTAGATGATTTTAATAGGCGTAAAGATTTTTGGCAATTTTTCTGCCACAAGGCCCGTATGCATAATAATTCTTGCAAACATTGGTAAACATTGACGGGCATGGCACATGCTGGCATTTTAAGAGTTAGAAATAAAGAATTTGGACTAAACTGCATGTCAGTGAGATCATGACAACGGCAGGTAAGAAGTTTCAGAATGTTTGATGGTCATGTAATTTTATAATCATGCTAGACGTTAACATGGCAACCAATGGCAAATGTAATTGTAGGCTGATCCCTACATGGTTTAACCAGAAAGACTATGGTTTCATAAACAAAATTAAGACTATCAGGGTAGTCAGAAAATTATGATACACCCTGTACAGCCTTCATCTTGTGTTTTGAAAATATCTTTTGTCACTTTTTCATATTCGCATTCGCTTTATTTTTATTTACTTGTCTGACATTGAAATTTATGTAGCACGACTTCAAAATATGGCAGATGTATTTGATGTTGCAAAAATCTTAACAATTGTTTGTTTTGAAAGATTGCTAAAAGATAACACTAATTACTTTGTTGATGGTACCCAGTAAACGTACAATGTTTGGGGGTAGAATCAAATATATTATTTCCTAAATTTACATTTCCAAGCCATTTTTTGCTTTAGTAAAAAAAATTACAGTGCAGCACAATGGGGTTCAGCCTCCTGTTACGTTTCCCATTGGCGACCATGTTAACGTTTGGCACGATTATAAGAAAACGGGACCATCAAAAATTCTGAAACTTCTTTCCTGCTATTGCTATCATCTCATTGACATGCTGATCGAGTTTAGTCAAAGTCTCGTACTTGTAACTCATTTAAAATGCCTGAACGTGCCATACCCGTCAATTTTTACCAATTTCTGCATGAATTACTACGCACACGTGCCTTGTTGCAAAAAAAACTGCCAAAAATCCTTCCGCCTATTGAAATCATCTAAAAATCCACAGTTACATTGCCAACATGTTCTACCGGCAAACTTGCCAATGTTCCTGGCTCAAATACAGTTATGTCAGATGATATGATTTTTTTTAAATAACACATATCCAAAATTACTGTGCCCTACATTCGTCTGTAACACACCAGGAAGTCTAACTGAGGCATGATCCCAAATAGTGAAGTTTTTTTTGGAGAAAGTGTCCAATTTTATATCAAGTTGCAGCACAATGTATATGTAAACCCGATATGGAACACTCCTGCTTGTCACGTCATTATTATTTGTTTCACAGCCAAATCAAAACAATGCCCTGCCCATAATATTAGCTGAAAACCAGTCACATAATTTAAATATAGGTCAATTTTGACACTTGATAAATCATTAATCATGTACACTAGATTTCTAGAGTATTGCGAACCAATGAAATCTACTTACTGTCTCTTTAAATATACCACCTACTTATTTTCAAATTAATATTTATATAATTGCTTGATTTTTAACCAAATATGGCGCAACTTTGTCAGAAAAGTGACAATTTGTCACATTTAACAGGATTTTGGGTGATTTCCATTGTGTCAGACTTGCTAAATTTTATTGTTTATGTGATTGCTTTCATGCTTCTACTTGATCGGGTACATGGCGTACTGCTTGATTTGGATACGCCATCATAAAGGGGTATCACATGACCAGATACCCATTGCGGCCACATTTGGAAATGTTGATATACGCAATGCTTCCAGTGGCTGTGACACAACCAAAATACGAATGTTCTGTCAAAGTTTGCTACACAATATCACCAATGTATTGGGCCACATAACAAATATCACCAATGACTGTTCTAGTGCAAAATAGCTACCTTCTCCCTCACAAACTGGTGCCATACCCCCTAATTTTGACAAAATTTCCATTTTGGCAGCCGGTCAGTGACATGCTATTTGTGATTGCTACGGCTGTCTGTCTTTGCAAGCAAACTGTTCACTTTTCCCGTGAACCTATGCCTTTGGGAATGGTTATATCTTCTGTAAACCACTTCGTGGTTAGGGTTAGCTAGGGAAGGGGTTAGCTAGATATGGGGTTAGCTAGGGGTGGGGTTAGCTAGAGATGGGGTTAGCTGCGGTTAGGCTTCCATACCTTCATCTCCTTGTGTCCGTACACTTACAAAGAACTGCACTCAACATGAAATGTGTACTGAAACGTGGTGAATAGACATTTATGAAAATTACCGTTGATTTCCCAATATAAAAATGTGTTTATGTTAAGCTTTTAGCTTACCATAAACTCTTTCGGGCAATTTGAACAGATGAAATTTTTTTTATTTATTGACAACTATATATCTTATTAATCATCAAATAGCATAACATATCAGCTGATGCCCATCAAACGTTATAGTGCAACATTAAAATGTACATTTGTTTGACATTTTTGATATATAGTAGATCAGTTATAGGATACCTCCTAAAAGAGACGGTTACGAAATTTAAATAATAGCGGCGCTTAACAAGTAATGCTCTTGTTGACTAAATGGAATCAATAAAATATATATATAATAATATAATATTAACTAGCCTGACACAGACAATGTTCTAAGTAAACGCACGCTACACGAGGCAAGTTAGCAGCCGTTTTAATTTATTCGTGTGATTCTATGTTGGACCATGTAACTGAGCCTATACACTGTCACTGCACGACTGTAGCCACATCTGAGTTGGCAATTAATAGCTCCTTATTTAACAATTCTTCCCTTTGTGCAGCCTGTCCACAGTACACACTCGTTGTTTGGTGACAGACAAACGTTTTCATGCATTTAATCAGTATATTTTTGATAAAAAAAACCCTCCTCCATGTCTTTTAGATGGCTACCGCATTTCCGTTGCCATGGTGCCTATTTGGGTTCAGCCTCCTGTTACGTTTCCCATTGGCGACCATGTTAACGTTTGGCACGATTATAAGAAAACGGGACCATCAAAAATTCTGAAACTTCTTTCCTGCTATTGCTATCATCTCATTGACATGCTGATCGAGTTTAGTCAAAGTCTCGTACTTGTAACTCATTTAAAATGCCTGAACGTGCCATACCCGTCAATTTTTACCAATTTCTGCATGAATTACTATGCACACGTGCCTTGTTGCAAAAAAAACTGCCAAAAATCCTTCCGCCTATTGAAATCATCTAAAAATCCACAGTTACATTGCCAACATGTTCTACCGGCAAACTTGCCAATGTTCCTGGCTCAAATACAGTTATGTCAGATGATATGATTTTTTTTAAATAACACATATCCAAAATTACTGTGCCCTACATTCGTCTGTAACACACCAGGAAGTCTAACTGAGGCATGATCCCAATGGGATGCATGGCACCTACAGTGCGGCATGATGGGAAGCATGGCACCTACAGTGAAGCATGATGGGAAGCATGGAAACTTTAGTGAAGCATGATGGGAAGCATGGCACCTACATTGGAGCATGATGGGAAGCATGACACCTACAAAGGAGCTTGATGGGAAGCATGGCACCTACAGTGGAGCATGATGGGAAGCATGACACCTACAAAGGAGCATGATGGGAAGCATGGCACCTATGGTGGAGTGTGATGGGAAGCATGACACCTACAGAGGAGCATGATGGGAAGCATGGCACCTATAGTGGAGCATGATGGGAATCATGGCACTTACGAGTGATGATCCTCTGTTGTGCAATGTGTTTCTCGAGGCGCTTGCGGAAGTTCATCTCACAGCCATATTTTCCCACAGTGCCATTGTCAACGAGCAGGAAGTGAGAGTGGTTGCTGTTCAACACCACGTTCGTGCTCTTCGGTGTTGAGATCGCATGGTATGGCGTCACAATCTGAACAATATTTGTTAGCAAAGTTTAGCTCGTGCTTCTGTAGATTCTCAGAGCCTCATCGTTTAATGTGAAAACCTGTGACGTATCAACGCAAAATTCATTTAGGTGAGTAACACAGTCATGTAGTCTCAAACTTTAAATGTTTGAAATCCTTTCTAAACTTTGACTATTTTGCTCAGTCCCAATTGCCTCAGTTCACTCAAACATTTAATGACACTATAAGAACAAACAGCTTTCATGCAGTAATTGCAGCACAACTGAATGCTTACATGACAAGATCAGTTGGTGTTTGTATGTATTGTTGGGGGGGGGTAGAATAAATCATACTGCAAACAGTCTATGTGTACAACTGCACACACAGATACCATTAAGACTTAGGTATTTTTGTCAACCATCCTCAACTACTGCTCTCTGTTGTGCGCTTACATCATTGCCAATGAGATCGTTGCGTTTGTGCACAACTCCCCAGGGAGCGATACCGATGCTGACAATGTTGTTGCGGGACTGGGTGAGGGTGTCACCGAGAGCCTCCCCCACGTGGAACATCACCCCTGAATGGGGAGACAGACAAGGTTAGGGCAACAATATATTTTTTTGCAATCATGCGGTACAGTACAGCATGAACTTACACTTCTGTTATGTAACGGAAGCACAAGATTATGAATACATACACAATGAACGTAGACATTAAGTATTATTATTTATTATTATTATTACTATTATTAAAGCAATACTGTCCACAATTTAATCCCAACATAATCTACGTAACCATCAGCATTGCATACTTGTAATACATTCTGTTTCGTAATAATTTTGTGTGGTGCAATTTTAGTGTTCAAATTTAAACAACTATATTAAAAGAGGCATGTACATGAAGGTATGAAAATCAATTCTTGCAGATTTCAAAGATTTGGTCAATTTAGTAGCGAGTGCAGCTGTAGAAATAATCGTACCTGTATAACATTTCATGATATCCAGCTGTATCACACAATTGTAGGACATAATCCCCCTGGACAAAAACCCTGCAGACAATATCCCCACCCACATCCCTTCTAGGACAAAATCCCCCAGGACAATATCCCCCCGGACATCACAACCTGTTCATACGCAACAATAAAACAACATTTAACAGTAAAATAACATTTATATTTGTTATGCTGTCTGCTCTTTTTACTGTGTTCAGGAAATCAAAGAAGACCTCATTATGAGTTGATGTCTCAAACCTGGGTTCAAGTCAAAGCATTAATTCTTGTTACAAACGTTTTTACTTGTTAGGTCTATGTAATTACCAGAACAAATCAATAAAGCTCAGCATATTGTAAAACTACATTATGCATTAACATTTAAATTGTTCAGGGGGATTATGTCCATAATGACGCACGCACGAACGCACGCACGCACGCACGCACGCACACACACACACACACCTGTGTTAGTTCCACCAGTCATGATCCATGCTCCAGTTGTCTTTGCAGCTTTAAAGAGTCCCTTGTGAAAGACCCGCTTCAGCTTTGTCTGCAGGTCAAAGTTGGCAATGCCGCCATGAACAGAAATGAGAAGTTTCGGCAGTTCTAGGCCCCAGTGTTTTGTAAGTAGTTCCAACACAAGTCCTGGCTTGGTCTCACAGTCTAGGCGCACGTACTACAACCAACAACTCTCCTGTCACTCTTCATGAACACTGGGTGGAATCAGTGTTAAATATCTCTATTATGAAACAGCACTGAGTATGTGCTTGTATTAAAACAGCAGAGAGACTTACTTGACTGTTGTGAAACAGTTACCTGTGCCATGTGGAAGGACCTACATATGCCATGATGGGATGTGGAAGGACCTACCTGTGCCATGATAGGATGTGGAAGGACCTACATGTGTCATGATGGTATGTGGAAGGACCTACATGGGCCTTGATGGGATGTGGAAGGACCTACCTGTGCCATGATAGGATGGGGAAGTACCTACCTGTGTCTTGATAGGATGTGGAAGGACCTACCTGTCTTGATGGGATATGGAAGGATCTACCTTTGCTTTAATGGGATGTTGAAGAACCTAATTGTGCCTTGACGGGATGTTGAAGGACCTAGCTGTGCCTTGATGGGATGTGGAAGGACCTACCTGTGCCATTATGGGATATGGAAGTACCTATCTGTGCCTTGATGGGGTGTTGAAGAACCTACCTGTGCCTTGATGGGATGTGGAAGGACCTACCTGTGCCTTGATGGGATGTGGAAGTACCTATCTGTGCCTTGATGGGATATGGAAGTACCTATCTGTGCCTTGATGGGGTGTTGAAGGACCTACCTGTGCCTTGATGGGATGTGGAAGGACCTACCTGTGCCTTGATGGGGTGTTGAAGGACCTACCTGTGCCTTGATGGGATGTGGTCCACCCTGGAACTCCACCGTGCCATAGCTATCTGTGTGTAGCAGTTCCGTGTGTTTGTTGACATCCCATGGGATTGAGGGCGGGAAGAATACATCATTCTTCAGGTGTGCATCCCTCCGTCTCCCACAACCACACCTGTAATACAGGTACTTATTGCATGTGTTCGTTCATGTGTGGTGCGTGCGTGCATGTTTGCACTGTGCTGTTCATGCATATACCCATGTTTATTTGCATGTTTATAACAAGGGTTTACTGGCAAAGGCCCAATGCGACTGGTTTGGTGGTGATATTGTCTAGCACAAGGGCTCTATACAATGGGTATGCGTACCCCCGGGGGTACATGAGAGGGTGTCCAGGGGGTACCCAGAGGTTGGGTTGGCTGAAACTGAAGTCCAATAATCTTGCCACTTTGTGTGGTCCATGAAGAAAATTTATTTCTATAGTATTTTCAAACTCACAGAAAATATATTTCCCATAGCTCCATAACGTGTTTACCCATCTGATGACAACTTTAATACTGCGTATCAATTTTGAGATTTATTAACTCTTTTATTTTGATGCGCCTATGAGCTCAGGTTTTCAAGGATTTAGTTGCAGAAAAACTTTCTTATTATTAGTATTAATAAAGTGAGTATCAATGAACTGAATGTTTAATGTTGTTTGTCTATCATTCTATAGTTTATGTCCTTGTAATGGAGTTACCCTGGCAATCATCTGAGGACACAGGGGAAAAGGGTGATAACCCCTGGTCTAGTACAGGTAGTTTTTCATCCGCATGTATACATAATGATGTATACATATGTATACATACACACTCAGCTGAAATTTTGGAAGTCAATATTTATTAAGGTTGTGAGTTTAACATATGCATAATATTAACTCACTGTTCACAGTCAATTTGGCTTAAGACCATGTGTGATGATTCTTTGATAGACTATGACTATTTACATACTGACCCCTAAATGGAGGCATGGTCTTACACACCAATCGCCTGTCCCCTCTCTACTGGTCAGTTATGAAGATGTCCACATAGGCATGGAGAAACATAAGCCAGTCTAGCTTTGTGCACACAGTAAGGTTAATGTGGATGTGAAGAGCTGCTGTCAACTCACCGTGTCCTGTCTTTGGCACATGGTACAAACTGTACACACTCGCGTCTCTGGAAGTTCAGCTCAACCCATGACAAGCCCTGAAACACATCACTGGTGCAACCACATCACTGGTGCAAACGCATCACTGGTGCAAACACATCACTGGTGCAAGTACATCACTGGTGCAACCACATCACTCGTGCAAACACATCACTGGTGCAAACACATCACTGGTGCAATCACATCACCAATGCAAACACATCACCGGTACAAACACATTACTAGTGCAAAAACATCACTGGCGCAAATGCATCAAAGGTGCAACCACATCACTGGTGCAAACACATCACCAGTGCAAACACATCACAAGTGCAAACACATCAGTGGTGCAAATACATCACCGGTACAACCACATCACCAGTTCAAACACATCACTTATACAAACACATCACTGGTGCAAATACACCACTGATACAAACACATTACTGGTGCAAACACGTCACTGGTGCAAAAGCATCAAAGCTGCAAATGCATCACTGGTGCAAACAAATCAATGGTGCAAATGCTTCAAAGGTGCAAACACATAACTGGTGCAAACACGTCACTGGTGCAACCACATCACTGGTTCAAATAGATCACTGGTTCAAACACATCACCAGTTCAAACACATCACCAGCTGAAACACATCATCAGTTCAAACACATCACCGGTGCAACCACATCACTGGTGCAAATGCATCACTGGTACAAATGCATCACTGGTACAAACACATAACTGATGGAAATGCATCACTTATACAAACACATCACTGGTGCAACAACATCCCTGGTTCAAACACATCACCGGTTCAAACACATCACCGGTTCAAACACATCACCGGTGCAACCAAATCACTGGTTCAAACACATCACCGGTTCAAACACATCACCGGTGCAACCAAATCACTGGTTCAAACACATCACTGGTGCAACAGCTTCACTGGTGCAAATGCAGAACAGTGTAAAATCACATCATATAGACAGCGAATGGATCTCATGTTCATTCAAGTATCTGGAATCCTGGCTAGTCTCCAAGACAAAGACCTCAAGTTCTGAAAAGTCCCGGCTCGGCAAGTTATTAAAAAACTAATTTCTGGAAAAATGTATAACCTCAAAAGATTAAGATCAACCTATTTCTGGCAACTGCCAAAACAGTCATGTAATGAGAATTGTACACTAACGAAACAGCTCAAGGCTAAACTGGACAGATACTACACAACACTTCTCACAACAGCTCTGACTACTGGTACATGTTGTCAGAGTCACACACCCACTGAGAGTAAAACAACTTAAAAGTGCCGCCATCTAGTGTTGAACAGTTGGCACCACGCACGAACGCATGCAAAAACTCACATGCACACATGCATGTACACCAATATGTATGCACTTATGTACATATACAAAATGATAATCAACATACGCTTCAAATAATTTTAGCGTGGCTCCTACAACAGCAACAAGAAATTGGTCTTAGCAGGAGTCTCAGATCCACTTTTAGTACCATATTACTATATTAACTGATCTCATACATGATTTATTGGATCGAATACAACAAATTCTGTTCTGTTCTGTTCTGACTAGTCAGAGTGCCACAGGTTGACAGTGGCTGCATTAACTAATTGATTGATGGCGCTAACAAGTCCCTGGTGTAAACACATCACCAGTGCAAACACATAACAGGTGCAAACATATCACAGATGCAAACACATCACTCGTGCGAACACATACCAGGGCAGTCTCTAGTTGAAATACTACGTGTAATATCCCAGGGGCCGAATGTAGTTGAAATACTACATAATATTCCAGATGAATAACATTTTGACTTTTAAATTTCACTGGTGATGTTTCACAATTTTAAAACTATTTTTGAAAACACAACAAAACGACCATAAGATGTCAGTTAATTTTATTTTTTTGCGAAAACCCTGTGGCAAAAAATATGACATACATAATATGTATGTCAGTGTCACTAATAAAATTGAATTGCAGCTGTTACAGCAACAGAAAGCAGTTGTAACAACAAAGTTGAATGAGAAAAATCTTCTCATTATTTTCCAGAATCCAATAATGGGATTTGGAAGTTGGAAGTTTTTGGCATATTATGAGAAAATAACAGTTCGGCTGTGGACAACTCGAGTCATCTTAACCAGGGACAATGACACAGACACAAGTGATTGAGTAATGCCTAACTAACACGTAGTTGTGAACACGTACGTCTGCCTTAGGGAGAGTTGAGTCCGCCGCAGTATTCTGCATCTCCATGGCTGATGAACCCCATTCAGACCCTGCAAACAGTGAAATAAGCAGGTGAGAATGGGACAGGGGTGTGACATCACAGGGGGTGTGACATCACAGGAGAGTGACATCACCTGGAGGTGTGACATCACAGCACTTCAACAGCATCTAGGATGAGGGAGCCAGAATGGCTGATTCACATTTTGTGAGAAATGTTTTTGATTGATTTGATGATAATAATTACTCAGGAGTGGTTTTTGTATGTAAGTAGAAAGTGAAGTCATGCTTTCTTAATTGTCACTGCAACTGGCACGACCTATTTTGATTTCACTGAGCCCCGCCCTACAGTGTTCTCACTCTCTACCTGCTGCACAACATGGCAAGGGCAAAAGATATATTGGTCGTAGAAAGTTCTGCAGGTAATAAACACAGCAGGTCATGTATCTCTTTCCGGATGAATGTCATATATCTGTTCAAAAAAATGTATAATAAAAGTTACTCAGAGATTCACATAAAAGGTAACTGCTAAAATTAGAAAAATATAAAACATGCATGTCGTTGTTGAAAAGTTGAAAACTGTTAAATTAAAAGTACGGGAGGGTAAGTCCCACATAAATGTGATATGTTTTGTGATAAAATAGCATGTATACATAATTAAAAACCAGATTTAAATAACTAGTTAAATAGTACACTTAAATATACATGTTTTTTAACAAGTGTTTGAAATCTTAAATTTATGGCAGATCATTCCACTAGGCATAGAACAGAAGTTAAATAAACAACGTTTATTGAATTGTGACGACAGCTGTGATTTAGAATGACTGTAGATGTCTTCAGTGCCAGTTCTAAGGCATTCTGAAAGGTATGCAACAAGACTTAGCAAGAATGGAACTCTGCAGCTTTGTTTGGCAATGGTTGTGTTCTGATCAACGAAATATACAATATTTCTTTCTTGTCCTGTAAAATTATTGACAGTTCCTCACATTGTGTTTTCAAACAAATCATCATTGGTTAAAACAAATGGATGTTGCTACAAACTCTGTTCTACCAGCCTGCCTCTGTTCTAACGTCCTATCTCTGTTCTAATGGCCTACCTCTGTTCTATCAGCGTGCCTCTGTTCTACCGACCTGCCTCTGTTCTACCGGCCTGCCTGTGTTCTACTGGCCTGCCTCTGTTCTACCGGCCTGCCTTGGTTCTACCGGCCTGCCTCTGTTCTACCGGCCTGCCTCTGTTCTACCGGCCTGCCTTTGTTCTACTGGCCTGCTTCTGTTCTACTGGCCTGCCTAAAGCATATATTCTCTCATTTGTTAATTTACTTAGTTCCACATTAATCCAAAATTGTTACTTTGTAACAGCCATTATAGTTTTTGCTTCTTTCGCATAAAATACAGTGCTATATTTTACCATTTTAACATGCAGTCAGCGAGACGATCATTATAACTTATACAATTTGTTGTATCCTTAAAATTCATATCATATAATATATAATATATTACATCAAAAACTATAATCTTATATACTGTTGAATAACTTAAATAAATGAAATTACAATTATCATAATATATTATTTCTATGTTTTAGATTTTCATGCAAAACCCCTCATCAGGGGAAATTCTTCCCAGAAATTTGCTCAATTAAATCAAATACAGAGTGACGACAGTAATAAGCGATTATTGTATTGTGAATAAAACGGAACACCTACATTATGGTCTTTGATCTATACAGTATTTTACGCCAGATCATTTTTAATGTGAAGCATGGTTTTTTATTCACACCTGCTCACTGTACGAAACAGACAAAGCATTGTACTTCAACAGTATCTAGTTAAACTTAGCATCCCTTTGATGACAAGTACAGGAATAACAAACCCTTAAAGTGAAGGCTAATCCATTACTAGCTAGAACTGAGTAGATCTTGCATGTCATATCAGTCATTGAAATCACCAAGCAAGAATAACATCAGTAGAATTCACTGAAATCACTACCACCCGTCAGCGCTACTCCTGCTATTGCGATGCTTCGTTTCTGACTTAACCATGAAAAGAACCACCTAGAGCCACCAAACCTATTTACCATACATATATACAGGTCACTTCCATGTAATGATAACAAATTACAAAAAAACAAAAACTAGCTATATCTTCCATGCCTAGCTCCGCAAAACTAGAAATAGGAGATAGGGAGTTTTTGTTTTAGTAACTGTTTGTCTTTATATGGAAGTAAGAGTAATGTTTTGGCCATGTCACATGTCTACGTGTAAGGTAGATATATGGTTCGGTCGAATTCGAAGATGATTCTGAAGTATCACTTGCCGCTAGCGGTTCGAAATCGTTACATTATACTTTTTATTCTTGAAAATAGACATGGCCATCACTCGTCATAGTAATACGAGTGAAACTATACTGAAGCATTGCATAGAAATCACACAGGCCTCCCTTAATACGTCACTTGTAATCTAGGTTACTCCGATTTCATAGAACTGTGCATGTGCTGGTCACACTGGTCAACATGTCAACCCTCGGTCATTCAGAGAAATGACCAGAATCACCCACTTTTAGAACACATTCTAAGTAAACAACTGGCGTGCGGTGCTATTCTTGATTTTAGTTGCACGTAGTCAGTTTTTATTATTCCCAAAACCATGACTTTTGTTTCACTTTCTGTTTCACTTTTTTAGCGCAATAGAAGTATTTTATATATTACTTCTATTATATATACAACACCATATTACATTTTATTGATTATCTGTAGCAAATAATTTGAGCTAAACAGTTACATGATGTAAATGAAAAAGTCACTGAAAAGTATCTGCAAATACCAATTACATTACTTAAAAAATAACACAATTTCAATTCTGGAATTGTAACTGGTGTTTCAATTCCAATGTAATTAACCCCTTGTCTGACTGATGGGGGGGTCTTGTGGCTGTACCAACCATCTGATGGGAACTAAAGGCCAAACTGGAGACATGTTACTATTTATTTCTCCATTGGTGACAATGTTGTTTTTAATTTGATATGCAAAGTTCCTTTTAAAACTTTCTGTAAATCGGATATATCACTATGTAATCTTTCATTAAGTTGCTGAGGAAAATTCGTCAAATTCTGTCATTTCTTTGTCCAGATATTCATATATATTCAACATACAGGATGCAAACCGTCAAATGTCACCCAAAACAGTCTGTCCACATAAGCAGGGGATCCTACTGTCACTGACACAGTCATACACTACTAAACAGCCACAAGAACATTAACTTTCTGCACAGCATTTAAAGTGTTACTGTGCTTAAATAGGCCAATTTCCCTGTTCAAAAAGCAATTTTTAAGAGAAAAAAATCTCAGAAAGGGGCTACCATCTCAAAATCACAGGCAATTGATCCATATGTCGTAAACCCAGAGTAAAACAGAGATCCTCTCAAATAGTTTTACACAGCACTGAAGTAACACACACATGCAGAGAATGCATGGAACCAGATTCTGATGGACTATACTGCCAACATTCCCATATTATGCACCTGTCTACTATTCAGCATTTTGGTGACCACAATATCCACGCCCTTCTTTATCCATATGGAAACAAAGGTGAACTGTGTCAGACGGTGGACATTAAGTGAAGTATTAAAAGCATATACACCAAAGTTGCGTCACCCCACACAAACGTATGTTCTTATATAGCCCTATATCCGTAGGACTGTTCAGAGCGCTTTACACTTCACCTCCTGTCAGAGCTGGTCATTCCAATGCCAATTCAACCTCTCTTGGAAGGGCTCAGCCATGCTGCAATTACTGCACAAAGACTATTCGTTCCGATATCCATCTCTGTCTATAGCCAGGTACTCTTTTATAACAGCTGAATGAACTGGAGCAAGGTGGAGTTCATGAAATTGCTCAAGCTTCGAAACAACAGCAAGAGGAGTCTACACTATGCCACTGTGCCCCATATATATATATATATATATATATATATATATATATATATATATATATATATATATATACACCTGTATATATATACATATAGCTAGAGCAGATACATACATACATACATATGTATATATATGTATATATATATATATATATATATATATATATATATATATATATATATATATGTATATATATGTACATATATATATATATATATATATGTATATATATATATATATATATATATATATATATATATATATATATATATATATATATTGTTATTATATACATATAGCTGCAACTGGTGTTTTGCTGGTACAGAGGGCAGTCTACACCATAGTAATCAATTAGATTCTAGCAAACATATCCAAGATGGTGGCTTATTGGGCCACTCTCCAAAATTGTCTGACAGCTCGTTTTGAAGTTTCCCTGCCTTATTACTTGCTTATTTCTTTATCTAAAATAATATTATTACATACCATTGGTTTGTCTCGACAAGTTCTTTCAGGAAATATATACTTTTCCTATAGTAGTATGTCAATGAATGGTCCACGTCCCTTTAAAGTGTAAAAAACAGCAAAGCTTTCCCCAAAATATATTGCATTTCAGAAAGCTATTATTTTTAATTCAGTAATGATAATTCATCATTTGAAGTGTCTTATGTTAAAAAAACTTTCCAATTTGTGTCACAAACTATGACTGAGGCCCCTACAATAGCTGTTATTGTAGGAGCCTCAATCATAGTTTGTGACACAAATTGGAAAGTAGCTGCTCCTACGCAAACTTACTTTGTTAATGAACCCATTTTTGTTGTTACACCTGATACCAGGCTCCCCCACCAATATTTCAATACCACAAATTTATGATTTTCCAAAATTTACTTTGTTTAGAAAGCAGTTATTTGAATAAGTACCTTTATTTTTTATCCCCGTGCTGTCCAACAAATTGTCAAACTTTAACTGCTTACGCCCAGTACCAAACTTTATTATGGATTGAGACATAATTAATGAAAATAATTACTTCAAAATTTACAAATACGTAAATAACAATACTCGTTATATATGTGAATGCTTTCTCATGGGATGCAATCAATAACAAATCAAGAGAAACCCATTTAGATGAATGTTCAGCATTTCACAACTGTTACGCCCAGTACCAAGCTAATCATGTCGCCAAAACATTTCAATTTTAAAATTTCAAGGTCAGTTAGGAAGACCATTTTTTATACTGTCCTACATTTAGAAGCAGAATAAGCATGTGTTGGTGTTGGAATATTATATGGAAAACAACAATTTTGCTTAAAAATATTATCAGATGGTTGATGGTGTGGTGGTTGTTGTTACACCATGTACCAAGGTGTGGTAGTTGTAGTTACAATATGTAGCAAGGTGTGGTGGTTGTTGTTACACCACATACCAAGGTGTGATGGTTGTAGTTACATCATGTACCATGGTATAGTAGTTGTTGTTACACCACGTACCAAGGTATGGTGGTTGTTGTTACACCATGTACCAAGGTGTGGTGGTGGTTGTTACACCATGTACCAAGGTGTAGTGGTTGTTACACCATGTACCAAGGTGTGGTGGTTGTTGTTACACCACGGACCAAGGTGTGGTGGTTGTTGTTACACCATGTACCAAGGTGTGGTGGTTGTTGTTACACCACGGACCAAGGTGTGGTGGTTGTTGTTACACCATGTACCAAGGTGTGGTGGTTGTTATTACACCATGTACCAAGGTGTGGTGGTGGTTGTTACACCATGTAACAAGGTGTAGTGGTTGTTACACCATGTACCAAGGTGTGGTGGTTGTTGTTACACCACGGACCAAGGTGTGGTGGTTGTTACACCATGTACCAAGGTGTGTGGTTGTTGTTATACCATGTACCAAGGTGTAGTGGTTGTTACACCATGTACCAATGTGTGGTGGTTGTTGTTACACCATGTGCCAAGGTGTAGTGGTTGTTACACCATGTACCAAGGTGTGGTGGTTGTTGTTACACCACGGACCAAGGTGTGGTGGTTGTTACACCATGTACCAAGGTGAATGGTTGTTGTTATACCATGTACCAAGGTGTCATGGTAGTTACACCATGTACCAAGGTGTGGTGGTTGTTACACCATGTACCAAGGTGTGTGGTTGTTGTTATACCATGTACCAAGGTGTAGTGGTTGTTACACCATGTACCAAGGTGTGGTGGTTGTTGTTACACCATGTACTAAGGTGTGGTGGTGGTTGTTACACCATGTACCAAGGTATGGTGGTTGTTGTTACACCATGTACCAAGGTGTGGTGGTTGTTGTTACACCATGTACCGAGGTGTGGTGGTTGTTGTTACACCATGTACCAAGGTGTTGTGGTTGTTACACCATGTACCAAGGTGTGGTGGTTGTTGTTACACCATGTACCAAGGTGTAGTGGTTGTTACACCATGTACCAGGGTGTGGTGGTTGTTGTTACACCATGTATCGTGACACAGGAAGTACCTGCTGAATAATGGAAATACGGAAATAAGGAAATGTTTTACAAGGAATATATTCTTTGGAAAAGTATTTGACAAAAAGAACTCACAAAGGATCAGTACGCCGTGATACAAGAGCCAAGAAGTCAATGGCAACCTTAATCCTTAATGAGGACATTATGTAATGTGCAAATTAACTTTGTAGAAAACATTCTGTGAAGCAACATTAAAGAAATCCTGTCTGCCTATATGTCAACAAAACACTGTTACACTGCACCACACGATGAATGTACAGAATGAAAATACTTTTAACTGTTTTTTGGTATCTTGGAATGACGTTCTCACTGCAAAGGAACAAA
Source organism: Lamellibrachia satsuma (assembly GCA_033239005.1). Lineage (NCBI taxonomy): Eukaryota > Metazoa > Annelida > Polychaeta > Sabellida > Siboglinidae > Lamellibrachia > Lamellibrachia satsuma. Next base: position 1,618,817 of record BSQZ01000032.1, read on the forward strand.
TGGATGCCTGGTAATAGCACCGAGCAGACAACTTCAGGAATGTGCACAATATGATGGCGAAATGACCCTCCCACTATACAAGGGATAGTTCCTGTTATAAGAGTTGTTGCCATGATGCCAACACCAATACATTTCAAGGAAATTATGATAAATGGGGAAATTATGACAAATGGGTGAAGATAACAACTAAACGTAAAACATATTGGAAGTCACAACCCCAGACATGCACTTGTGGATGCATGTAGTCGATGACGTAGGTGTGGACGCAAAGAAACTAATCACACACAGTCAAAACGTGTAATACAGCATGCAGTAGACATATATATATATATATATTGCTATCCTGCACAGTAAGCATCAGTTTGACATAATATTATATAGATTGCATATATACTTTGCTTTAAAAATAGTTGTTATGCCTGGTTCCAAGCTATGTTTATTGTTACGCCCGGTTCCAAGCTATGTTTATTGTTACGCCTGGTTCCAAGCTATGTTTATTGTTACGCCCGGTTCCAAGCTATATTTATTGTTACGCCTGGTTCCAAGCTATGTTTATTGCTATGCCCGGTTCCAAGCTATATTTATTGTTACGCCGGGTTTCAAGTTATGTTTATTGTTACGCCCGGTTCCAAGCTATGTTTATTGTTACGCCGGGTTCCAAGCTATGTTTATTGTTATGCCTGGTTCCAAGCTATGTTTATTGTTATGCCTGGTTCCAAGCTATGTTTATTGTTACGCCCGGTTCCAAGCAATGTTTATTGTTACACCCAGTCCAAGCTATGTTTATTGTTATGCCTGGTTCCAAGCAATGTTTATTGTTACACCCGGTTCCAAGCAATGTTTATTGTTACGCCCGGTTCCAAGCTATGTTTATTGTTACGCCTGGTTCCAAGCAATGTTTATTGTTACGCCTGGTTCCAAGCTATGTTTATTGTTATGCCTCGTTCCAAGCTATGTTTATTGTTACGCCCGGTTCCAAGCAATGTTTATTGTTATGCCCGGTTCCAAGCTATGTTTATTGTTATGCCCGGTTCCAAGCTATGTTTATTGTTATGCCCAGTTCCAAGGTATGTTTACTGTTATGCCTGGTTCCAAGCTATGTTTATTGTTACGCCCGGTTCCAAGATGTTTACTGTTATGCCCGGTTCCAAGCTACGTTTATTGTTACGCCTGGTTCTAAGCTTTAATGTTGTATAGCTAAAACTTAATAAAAGCAATGTGTCCAAACCTCTATCTCTGGACTATAGTTTATATTATCTATAAAACATCCCTTAGAAGTGCTCTGTGGGAAAGGGTTACTTTTAAATTGTGTTCTAATTCAATTACCAACAGTACTGTGCAAGCACGAGCAATTTCAAATCACATTCCTGGAACAGGGTCTCATTTTATGAATTTATAGATGGTCCCACACTGTTTTTTAGTACAACATGAATTCCAGCATTTACTTATATTTCTTTAGGTTGTTAAAACAAACTTGGTACCTTGGTACCATGCGTAACAGTAGAGGGTAACATTCCTGACATGTGCCGCATGACACTTATTGAGTTTTTAGATTTAAACAAAGAAACTTCAAAATTGTATGTATTTTATTAGATTAAAGTTTAACAGAGATTGGAGAACATGAAAAAAGTAGCTTCTCCCAAGCCAACTGTCAGATAATTTGGGAGAATGGCCCTTATGGTGGCCACCAACTAGAGTGCTAAGAGGATAAGTAAGTAAACATATCCAATATGGTAACCTTATGTACCAACCAGGGTGCAAAGAGGATAAGTAAACATATCCAAGATGGTAACCTTATGCACCAACCAGGGTGCAAAGAGGATAAGTACCATATCCAAGATGGTAACCTTATGCGCCAACCAGGGTGCAAAGAGGATAAGTACCATATCCAAGATGGTGACCTTATGCACCAACCAGGGTGCAAAGATGATAAGTAACATATCCAAGATGGTGACCTTATGCACCAACCAGGGTGCAAAGATGATAAGTAACATATCCACGATGGTAACCTTATGCACCAACCAGTGTGCAAAGATGATAAGTAACATATCCACGATGGTAACCTTATTCACCAACCAGGGTGCAAAGAGGATAAGTAAACATATCCAATATGGTAACCTTATGCACCAACCAGGGTGCAAAGAGGATAAGTAAACATATCCAAGATGGTGGCCTTATGCACCAACCAGGGTGCAAAGAGGATAAGTACCATATCCAAGATGGTGACCTTATGCACCAACCAGGGTGCAAAGAGGATAAGTAAACATATCCAATATGGTAACCTTATGCACCAACCAGGGTGCAAAGAGGATAAGTAAACATATCCAAGATGGTGGCCTTATGCACCAACCAGGGTGCAAAGAGGATAAGTAAACATATCCAAGATGGTAACCTTATGCACCAACCAGGGTGCAAAGAGGATAAGTAAACATATCCAAGATGGTGGCCTTATGCACCAACCAGGGTGCAAAGAGGATAAGTAAACATATCCAAGAGGGTGGCCTTATGCACCAACCAGGGTACAAAGAGGATAAGTAAACATATCCAAGAGGGTGGCCTTATGCACCAACCAGGGTGCAAAAAGGATAAGTAAACATATCCAAGAGGGTGGCCTTATGCACCAACCAGGGTGCAAAGAGGATAAGTAAACATATCCAAGAGGGTGGCCTTATGCACCAACCAGGGTGCAAAGAGGATAAGTAAACATATCCAATATGGTAACCTTATGCACCAACCAGGGTGCAAAGAGGATAAGTAAACATATCCAAGAGGGTGGCCTTATGCACCAACCAGGGTGCAAAGAGGATAAGTAAACATATCCAAGAGGGTGGCCTTATGCACCAACCAGGGTGCAAAGAGGATAAGTAGACATATCCAAGAGGGTGGCCTTATGCACCAACCAGGGTGCAAAGAGGGTAAGTAGACATATCCAAGAGGGTGGCCTTATGCACTAACTAGGGTGCGAAAAGGATAAGTAAACATATCCAAGAAAGGTCAGATTACAACTGACTTGTTAACTGACAAGTTGACAACTACACCCACGTTGTTTCTGGCAGCATAGATTTTCATTTGATTTTCTTTGATAAATGTTGACAGCATGTGAAACATAGACTGACTATGTAATTGTAACTTCTTGTGTTGACATATCAAGTTTGCACAAAACCGATCCTGAACAGGAAGCCATAAATATCTAACCAGATTAGTGAGGGGGTGTGACAGGAAGTGGGAGGTTGGCCTAAAAAATAGGTGGGAGGTTGGCCCACAAAACAGGTAGGAGATGAGAGGTTGGCCCCCAAAAACAAGTAGGAGATGTGAGGTTGGCCCCTAAAAATAGGTAGGAGATGGGAGGTTGGCCCCCAAAAACAAGTAGGAGATGGGAGGTTGGCCCCCCAAAAACAGGTAGGATATGGGAGGTTGAGACCCCTGCCACATCACAGATTATCATCAGAATTCCACATTTTTTTAATCAGCCTAATAACAACTGTTGCTACCAAGTTGTCCTGTTGTTGGATGTTAACTGACATCACTTGTTCAAAAGCAATAATGTCAGCCTACACAGACACATAATTGACATGCTTTCTCACATAGGTAACACACAATCAATATTTCATATTTTGCTTCAAGGAAAACAACAAATTCATCTTGATACAGCTCTATGTACAATTTGTTAACTTACCTTTATTCTTCCAATTACCTGTTGTCATACAATATTTCAACCGGCTCACCTTTCCTATTTCCAGTGGCTTCTCCTGTTGCCATGGTGACCATTGTGTCGCTATCACCAGACTGTGTTATTGGGCTAGTTTTGTCAATTTGATGTGACAATGACAGTGGTGAGTCACTAAAACCCATGTTGACAACCCCGTGATCTTCCGGACGTGAGTCACGTCTGGTGACATCGTGCATGACAACAGTGTCGGAAACACACACCATGTCACCATCAATGTCAGTGTCATCCTCATGAATGTCCACATTGTCGTTAGTTTCCACAGTACATGCGTCTTCATGAGACACATTGCTTTGTGTGTCAATGTGTCTGTCAATAGTGTCATTCGTGTTACATTCTGCTTTGTGGCTAAATGTGTCACGTGTTTTAGTGTCACTAGCACTGTCTGTGTCATATGAACCTGCAGTGTCACCAGAGTCAAACATGTTACACGTGTCAACAGCGTCATAAGATTCAACTGTGCCAACCAATGTGTCTCCAATGCCACTAGATTCAAATTTGTTGCAGTTGCTATGAGTGTCACAAGAACTAGGTAGAGTGCAAGTGTACTTATTGTCAACATTGTCCAGTGTAGTGTCAGTGTTGACAGAGTCACTTACAGTGTCCTTAATGTCATCAAGGTAAGAAATGGTGTCAACAAAGTCAGTGTCAGTCTCCTTAAGATCGGTGTCATCAAGTTCAATGTCATTGTTGACAGAACTGCTGGAATCAAACATGTCACATGCGCTATCCGCTGACACTGCACTACTGTGTGATGTGTCACCTTCACCAATGTCACTCTGTTCATTAGTGTCACTATGTCGGTGTTTGTCACCCATCATGACGACAGTGGCATCACTGAAGTAATCCACACACACACCTTGCTGCCATATGCTTGAGACCACACACAACAGTGGGTCTACAACACAATATACACCTGTGTACAACAATGTACAACACTGTACACATGTATACAAACAACACTGTACGCTTACTCCAACACCGGTCAGTGGTGCTCAAGCAACAACAAGACACTGGGCTGACATGGCCACATACCCAAGTCTGTCCACAGTTACATGTTCACCCACCGTAGACCAGGCGGTCTGCACAACTCACATGTGCACAGGTATTTTGTAACAGAAACTATATATAAGTGATGATATAAATCAGCACTTGGTGACTGGCCAAGTCTTACTACCACAGTAGAACCTTGGCCTTGCAGCGGCTGGGCTCTAACTGGCATAACTCAAACACAAGAAACCAGTGAAGGACAGCACGCAAGGCCTTGTGTAACCTGAGGGTATCATATTCATCAACCATTCAAACAAACGGGCAGGGGAAATTTGTAGTCATACCATGGTATATTGCCGACATGCCCCAGAGCTTGCTGAAGGCCACAGCTGCAATATCATAGAGGTTTGAATGTCAAACAGTAGTGTAGTATACAAAGTGAATGTTAGTGTTCTTTTTAAATAGTACTGATTCTACATCTCTGTGAGTTCTGGATACTCAACTAGGAGAATGAGGAACGCATATTTATGCACACTCGAGATGTGGGTACAGTGCAGAATGCTCAGGATAAACTGGACACAGAAAAAGACTAACATCTCGGTCAATGATAAAGAAGGGGGTTAAGGAAGATAAAGATCTGTGATGTTCCATCAAGAGACGAAAGCTGGCTAAGTGCGGTACGGCAACTGGAAAAAAGACCTGATAGTCTGGTGCTTTTAGCAGAACAGAAGGAGAATTACTAGGAAAAAGAGAAGAGGTACAATAAATAACGTGATGGATTGATTGACAACATTAAGCAATCAGATAGACGGTTGACTCTAAGTGACTACATTGCAAGGAGACACCAACTGCCTATAACTGAGGCCATGGCTACTTATATCATCATCACATTAAATGTTATACGTCAAAACTGTGAGCTTTAGAACTTTTGTCCACAATATTATGTTCCATCTATATTTATAAATAAAATTTTCGGCCCATGCATGTGTTGCTTGGCATACAAGCGTGATTACAGAGCACTATGCCCTACTTCATTACCATTTAGAAAATATGCAGATATACATATATGCATGTGGACACATGTATCTAGGCTTGCGTGCATGCTTATTTTATATGCATGGCCCCCAGGAGACCAGTACACCAAATTAATGAGTTCGATGAATGTGTATCGATAAAATAAAACTCCGGCTACATATATTTGCCATTGTGCATGTTTTGTCACTGCCACTAATCCATGCAGACAGTTTATGGTTCTCTCTAGATGATATCTCCCATGAACAACTTCATTCAGCTCATGCGCTATACAAACAGTATTCAAGGCCATACATAGCTGCCATTACGTAACAACGGGCACACACACCAATGAATACGGAAGGCCATCTATTATGCACCGTATATTGAAGGCCATATCTTATAAAATAGATATATCTTCAACTTAATCTTTCAAACACATATCTATGTTTAAACAATGACCAGGGCCATATATTCCAGAAAAGATCCATCCAACAGATAAACCAGGAATCCAGACTATGCATACATGTTAAGTCTCCCGGAACTGCCAGGAGACTCCCAGAAATCTACCAGATCTCCTGGTCTCCTCCATGGGATAACAAATCTCCTGGATTTCAAATAAAACAAAAAATATTTTTGTGTGGCCTCTGTTAACAAAAGATCGTCAATCCCACAACAATAGCAAGGGTTATTTCAATTAAGTTTTGTGCAGACTGGACAACGGAGGCTTGGCTGAACAGCATCCTTCTGCCTTGCATGTTGCATTGCTTATAATGTGTTAGACGAGCGATCGCCCATTATCGCTCATCAAAGTACAATCCATTAAATATCCATTTAAATAATGCCTATCAATACATCTCCACTTTATACTAGTTCTACTTTACTTGCTTGCTAATTGTCATAATCTGAACACATTATGAACGAAAAACATATTTTAAAAATAGGTTACACAAATAAAAAAATGCCTCTATCACCTAGGGTCTCAAATGCCTTCATCACCCAGGATAACAAACTTTGAAGAAAAGAAAATGCTTCAGTTCTAGCCCTGCCACTAAATATTACGTTAGTTGCATGTAATAAAATATGTAGGCTACTGCCAGTCAGCTAAGGGATTTTTGTTGTACGTTAATACATTTCAGGAGTAGAACGAATTGTTTTATTCCTAGACCATCTGAATAGTAAACATGTTATTTTGTAATTACCAGTCCACAGGATATTTTCTACTGCTACAATGTTTATATTAACAGTGTACATGTGAAATGTATTGAGAACTAAAGCTGATTTGGTGTAATTTTTATGCATGGCGAGGATGCGAAATACTCCAATTTACGCACAGTTCTCTCGTGCCCTGAAACCCACTGATTTACGCGCAATTCTCTGAGAGTACTGAGCCCCTCCAATTTACAAATAAATCACCTGCATTTGCATTTCTGGAACTTAACATGTCTGACTATGTAAAGTCATAAACATTGATTGTAGGTGAACTATGGCAAACAAAATATGTACACAACAGATTGTACACATACATGTACAACAGGTCACGTGAACACCCAAGGAATACACACGTACATGTCATACACATGTAGCAATAATAATACAAAGAATCATCTCATAATCAATACAGGTGTACATTACACATGCACTAAAGAACCTCATCAACATGCACAAAAGCAGCTGATACTGATGCACAAAAGCATCTAATACACACGTATAAAAGCATTTCACGTACATGTACAAAAGCAATTGATACATATGTACAAAAGCAGCTTATACACATGTACAAAATCAGCTCATATACAAAAGCAGATCATACACATGTACAAAAGCAGTTCATACATGTACAAAACAGCTCATAGACATGCACAAAAGCAGCTTTTATATGTGTACAAAAGCAGCTTATACACATGTACAAAAGCAGCTCATATACAAAAGCAGCTCATACATGTATAAAACAGCTCATATATATGCACAAAAGCAGCATATAAACATACAAAACAGCTCACGCACATGTACAATAGCAGCTGCTAGATGCATGTACAAAAGCAGCTCATACACATTCATAAAAGCAACTCACACACATGTACAAAAGCAGTTCACATATTTTTTGTACAGAAACAGCTGATACACTTGTACAAACACAGCTCATACACTTGTACAACAACCAGCTAACCCAATAACTGCTGCATTCTCTCTGCCTCCTGGGCTCTGCGCGCTCCAGTTATCCAGTGAGGTTTCATTCGCCATCTCGTCTCAGTTGGCTGCTTGTTCCATCTCATGTCTTTTCCCTTCTTGCCTGTCCTAACCCGTCTCGCCTCCCTACTCCTCTGGCCGCCCTCTACAAACATGTATCCCACGTTGTTGTCTACACTCAAGTGGCCTGTCTTCGTGATTCACACCCTTCACTTTGTGTTGACTCTCGTTCAACTGAAGCACAGGTTTCTATATTTCAGTTCCGGTATTCAGTCACAAGAGTCACCATGTATGTGATAGGAATGATGGTGCATCCTCTAACCTAATTTCTGCATGTAGGATAATAGCACCTGTAGTGTCAACTCAGTGAACAGAGATATGTCAATCAGTGGCCATGGTATGACAGACCACAGCCATTCAACCAGCCATGAGCAGTCTGATACAGGACTCCAAACTACGAACAGACAATAAATACCCATGAAGCTATGTTTCGTTTTACTAGCTTCATGTGGCATGAGAACAAGGGCAACGCCTCCTGACATCCAATACGCACAGCCTTTTAACTAGAACTACTTCATTACTCTTGTGGTTCTTCTAGTGTCCTCAACTTCCTCATGTATAATGGTAACCATTCAGTATTTTTGAAACTTCAATGTGGTCTCCATGTAATATTCTGGTCTCTATTGTTCTCAACCAACATTTTAAAGACAGCTCTCTCTCAGTTCTGAAATCAGTTTAATCATCCTCCTTTGTATTGTGTCTAGCTTGTTTATAAGCCACAATGTCATCAGAGAAGTTGTATGAGGAAGTTGATGAGGTAATGAGCCATGAGTCTGTGGCTTAGAAAACTGGAAGAAGGAAACCAACTTCATGACTTTGAACTCATCGGTGTAACAATAAAACTAATAGAATCAGATCATACACATGTACAAAAGTAGTTTCTACACATGTACAAAAGTAGTTCATACACACATACAAAAGCATCTCATATACATGTACCAATGCAACTCATACACACGAACAAAAGCAGTTTATACACATGCACAAAAGTAGTTCTTACACACATACAAAAGCATCTCATATACATGTACCAAAGCAACTCATACACATGTACAAATCAGTTTATACACATGTACTAAAGTAGCTCACACACACATACAAAAGCAGCTCATACATATGTACCAAAGCAAATCATACACATGTACAAAAGCAATTCATACCACTTGTGCAAAAATAGATCATACACATGTATGAAAGCAGCTATATGCACGTACAAAAGCAGCTCATATACATTCATAACAGCTAGATGCATGTACAAAAGCAGCTCATTCATTCATTCATAAAAGCAAAAGCAGCTCATACACATGTACAGAAACAGTTCATACATTTGTACAAAAACAGCTCATATACATGCACAAAAACAGCTGATACACTTGTACAAAAGCAGCTCATACACGTGTACAACAATCAGCTAACCCAATAACTGCTGCATTCTCTCTGCCTCCTGGGCTCTGCGTGCTCCAGTTGTCCAGTGAGGTTTCATTCGCCATCTCGTCTCAGTTGGCTGTTTGTTCCATCTCATGTCTTTTCCCTTCTTGCCTGTCCTAACCCGTCTCGCCTCCCTACTCCTGTGGCCGCCCTCTACAGACATGTATCCCACGTTGTTGTCTACACTCAAGTGGCCTGTCTTCGTGATTCACACCCTTCACTTTGTGTTGACTCTCGTTCAGCTGAAGCACAGGTTTCTATATTTCAGTTCCGGTATTCAGTCACAAGAGTCACCATGTATGTGATAGGAATGATGGTGCATCCTCTAACCTAATTTCTGCATGTAGGATAATAGCACCTGTAGTGTCAACTCAGTGAACAGAGATATGTCAATCAGTGGCCATGGTATGACAGACCACAGCCATTCAACCGGCCATGAGCAGTCTGATACAGGACTCCAAACTACGAACAGACAATAAATACCCATGAAGCTGTTTCCTTTTACTAGCTCCATGTGGCATGAGAACAAGGGCAACGCCTCCTGACATCCAATACGCACGGCCTTTTAACTACAACTACTTCATTACTCTTGTGGTTCTTCTAGTGTCCTCAACTTGAAAGGAAATACTTCTATAATGGTAACCATTCAGTATTTTTGAAACTTCAATGTGGTCTCCGCGTAATATCCTGGTCTCTAGTGTTCTCAACCCACACTGTAAAGGCAGCTCTCTCTCAGTTCTAGGACCAGTTTAATCATTCTTCTTTGTATTGTGTCTAGCTTGTTTATAAGCCACAATGTCATCAGAGAAGTTGTATGAGGAAGTTGATGAGTTAATGAGTCTGTGGCTTAGAAAACTGGAAGAAGAAAATAAACTTCATAACTTAGAACTCATCAGTGTAACAATAAAACTATTAGAATCAGATCATACACACGTACAAACGCAGTTGATACACATGCACAAAAGTAGCTCATACACACATACCAAAGCAGCTCATACACATGTACAAAATCAGCTTATACCACTTGTGTAAAAGCAGCTCATACACATGTACAAAAGCAGTTCATACACTTGTACAAAAACAGCTCATGCACATGTAAAAAAGAAGCTGGTATACATACAAAACAGCTCATAAACATGCACAAAAGAAGCTTGTACATGTGTACAAAAGCAGCTCATACACATTCATAAAAGCAACTCACACACATGTACGAAAACAGCTAATATACTTGCACAAGAACAGCTCATACACATAGTACATAAACAGTTCATACACTTGTACAGAAACATCTGATACGCTTGTACAAACACAGCTCATACACTTGTACAACAATCAGCTAACCCAATAACTGCTGCATTCTCTCTGCCTCCTGGGCTCTGCGTGCTCCAGTTGTCCAGTGAGGTTTCCTTCGCCATCTCATCTCAGTTGGCTGTTTGTTCCATCTCGTCTCTTTTCCCTTCTTGCCTGTCCTAACCCGTCTCGCCTCCCTACTCCTGTGGCCTGCCTCTACAGACATGTATCCCACGTTGTTGTCTACACTCAAGTGGCCTGTCTTCGTGATTCACACCCTTCACTTTGTGTTGACTCTCGTTCAACTGAAGCACAGGTTTCTATATTTCAGTTCCGGTATTCAGTCACAAGAGTCACCATGTATGTGACAGGAATGATGGTGCACCCTCTAACCTTATATGGGCGTGTAGGATAACAGCACCTGTAGTGTCAACTCAGTGAACAGAGATATGTCAATCAGTGGCCATGGTATGACAGACCACAGCCATGCAACCAGCCATGAGCAGTCTGATACAGGACTCCAAACTAAGAACAGACAATAAATACCCATGAAGCTATGTTTCGTTTTACTAGCTTCATGTGGCATGAGAACAAGGAAGCCGCTTCCTGACATCCATTACGCACGGCCTTTTAACTAGAGCTACTTCATTACTCTTTTAGTGTCCTAAACTTGGAAGAAAATACTTCTATAATGGTAACCATTCAGTATTTTAGAAACTTCAATGTGGTCCCTGTGTAATATTCTGGTCTCTAGTGTTCTCAACCCACATTTTAAAGGCAGCTCTCAGTTCTGGGACCAGTTTACTCATCCTCCGTTGTATTATGTCTAGCTTGTTTATAAGCCACAATGTCATCAGAGAAGGTGTATGAGGAAGTTGATGAATGAATGAGTCTGTGGCTTAGAAAACAGGAAGAAGGAAACCAACTTAATGACTTAGAACTTATCGGTGTAACAATAAAACCATTAGAACTTTAATAGAAGCGCGAGAATGCAGTGTTGACATCAGTGAATGAAAGGGTAAGTTTGCTTAAATAAATGAGGGGTGCAAGTTTTTTTAGTATACAGTAGTTATCGCTTATTACATGGTAAAAATGTATTTACAGGAATAATTGTTTTAATAAAAACATTTTGTGGCACCTCTTTTCAAATGTGCACCCTGGTGAGAAAATGGGATTTTTTTATATAAATAAGAGTGTAACTAGTATAACAAAATGATGTCATTCGTCGTGACTGGTGTCATTCTTGCGTAATGTAATGCTATATAATCTCCACAAATATCTTTGCCGTACTTTGCCAAGTATGTATTCAGAGCAACTACACTATGTGTTACTCATGGTTTAAATAACTAGCTTGCCATTTATCAATTTGTACTGAAGTATGAAATGGTCATGATGACACACTTGTTTAATCATATCAGTGGCGGTGATCTGACTTGTACTGACTGCATGGAGCCACCAGATAAAAACACACGATAACAAAACAATCTCAAATTTGTTAAAGGTATGCTAGCCTTGACAAGAACATAACTTATGTTAATAATGTTAATGTTAATAATAATATACATTTATGATGTTTTTTAAGATACTGAAAGGGTATGAAAATATTGATAGAAATATTTTTTCTCAATCAAGAAAGATAGTAGAACTAGAGGACATGAGGTAACATTAGTGAAGGATCAGTGTAGATTGGACAGTAAATGAATGGAACAAATTATCTATAGATCGTGTAACTGCTAGCAGCATGAATATGCTTAAAAATAAGGTTGTTACATATCTCAGGAGGGCAGATTACACATAGATGAAAAATGTTGGATCCTTGTTAAGCCAATGGCTTCCTTGTCAACCTGCCATATGAGCCTTGGATGGCAATGTTGTTCAATCTTGTTAAAAACCCGGGCTTATAGCTAAAGCTTTGTAGCATTTCAGAATTTGATTGCTTCTAATAGATCTCCAAACAGTGACAGTATGAAGTATCTGGCCACTGACAAAATGAGGAAAATAAGCCAGAGACTGCACAGAATAAGTGGCCTACAATAATACGTAATACAGCAACGCAGCACCATTTACAGCTGCAACTGAGTGTCGGTTTAGCATCAGATGTAAGAATGACACACATACTGATGCGGTATAATTGTCCAGCAAGATCTAGAGCCAGTGGATTCATCCTCAAGTCCACACAAGTCCACACAAGTCCACACAAGTCTACACAAGTCCACACAAGTCTACACAAGTCCACACAAGTTCACACAAGTCCACACAAGTCCACACAAGTCCACACAAGTCTACACAAGTCTACACAAGTCCACACAAGTCCACACAAGTCCACACAAGTCCACACAAGTCCACACAAGTCCACACAAGTCTACACAAGTCCACAAAAGTCTACACAAGTCCACCTACCGCACAATCACACCACACTTTTGTGGTATTCGTGCAAACACACAAGAAAAAATAAATTTCCAATCAATTACCATAACTGCGGTACTCCAGATATTCTTAGAGATATTTCAAATATACTGACTGATAAAAATGTCAAAAACGGTTTCCCGTTTTTACTTAAATGTTACAAAAAACGCTTTTTGCTAATGTTATCCGACTGGTTTGAGATGTTCCCCCATAGGACACTCTAGGTACCCTCTGGAATCAAAGAACAAATAATTAACAGGAGAGTGTTGAATAACCACCAGACCAGTGAAGTCACACATGCACTTACGATAAGTGCAACTAAATTATTCATCACAATGATCACATCGACATTACTAAGTACCTAAGTCCTAGGAATCCATTAGACCTACATTTTGGTGTTGAAATCCATATTTTTTAATTGAAATTTGGCACAAATATGTAATATAAATTAGTAACAAAATTGTATTGGTTAATTGACCTATAAAATTCCAATTCCAAATTATGAGGATACGATACATACATGAAGCAAAATACTCTAGGCTTTGTAAGAAATCTGCGTAGCATCAAAACTATTTGTGCTTCGACTGGTATAAGTTTGCTATAGGTATACACTTGTTTGATGAACACAATCTTGAAAATATGTCCTTTATCACAATTTTTTTATTTAAAACAAATCCTTATAAAAATGGGATAAATTCCAATTCCTTTTATTACGATAATGGAGGCACCAACATAATAGAAAGAACTAAATTAAAATATTGCTATAGATCCGGACCCGGATGTACTGCAAAATGGCTATTGGTCCGGCACTTCATATGCGCATGCGCAATGAGAACCTGCTGGTAAAACATAGCAGCAGCTAAAGTTCCACCACTGCCAGACAACGTATGAATCAGCCATGCTAGTATAGGTCCAGCACTAAAACATTGGAACACTAACTGCTGCACATCTCACGTAGCCGATAATAAGGCCTGTGTCTTGGTCTTCGACAGGTCGAGCATGTTTATTGCTATATTAGAACATCATTGTTGTCAATTATAAATATGTTCAAATGCAATTATGTATAAAACCATACTCATTGTCAATCATCGAAGTATGAAGATATACCTGCCTGCCTAAACTAAAGATATCTAATACTTGTGAGATCGCTGAAGAAGAGAAGAGACCTATCCTAGCTACACTTTTCAAATAATGATGTATCATTGCTTTGTCAAACTTGAGCGTATCACATAATATTCCGGTGTTTAGCACCTGGTTTATTAACAGTATGTTGACAGTCTGCATGTGCACATTATATGCCGATGGGTGTACGCACACACTCACAGCACACAAAGTGGAAAGAGTGCTGGTGTCATATAGAGAATATGGACCCTGGGCCCATTTTCCCTATAGAATTCTATAATAGAATATGGACCCACCCTATAGAATTTTTATCCAGGGTCCATATTCCATAATGGAATATGGACCCCCGGGTCCATAATCTGTGGGGGTCCATTTTCTATATGTCATAGAATATGGATCCCCATAAAAAATAGACCCAGGGTCCATTTTCTATGTCATAATGTCATATAGAATATGGACCCCCATAGAACTGGGTCCATTTTCTATGGGGTCCATATATTGTGACATATAGAAAATGGACCCCCATAGAATATGGACCCATTATGAAATATGGACGGGGTCATATTCTATTATAAAACACCCCGCCATAGAATTAGGACTCACACTGCCCACTCCCCACACTGAGCAAGTTTAATGTAAAACCTAATTGAATTTAAGTTGATGAGCACTCTTACCCTTTGATCCTTTGATCCCTCAGACCTGGCCATCTTCCTGAAGAATGCATGTGAGCACTTTGAGGGAGTGCTAGGATTCTGATTGTGAGTGAGGGACTGTGTACCAAAGGACAAATTGAGTGATTCTGATTGTGTGTGTGTGTCAAAGGACACATCAGTGGTCACTAGGAGTGATTCTGATTGTGTGTGTGTCAAAGGACACATCAGTGGTCACTAGGAGTGATTCTGATTGTGTGTGTGTCAAAGGACACATCAGTGGTCACTACGAGTGTTTTATTGTGTAAAAAGTTTTATTATAGTTGTTGACTTTCACTAAATGTGCAAAGTTATTATGCAATTTATTCAGTATGAAACTGCATACGTACAAATGTTCCTTTTTTTGTGTAGTTAACTGGTAGACAATGCATACATACTGCTGATTAGCATAACTTATTTTTTACGTTTTGTTCTTTTGACAAACATGTATTTAGCAAAGTAAAAGGCAATTTCTTAGAAATTATGCTTGATATTGAAGGTACAATTTACAAACTGCATTATATTATGTAACAGTATGTATGCATTGTCTACCTTTTTAATGGGGCCGTAAAAATTCCATAAGTGGCTCCATATTCTGTAATAGAATATGGACCACTGGGTCTATTGTCTATGGGGGTCCATTTTCTATCTGTCATATAGAATATGGACCCCCATGGAAAATGACCCCGGGTAAATTTTCTATGGGGGTCTATTTGCTATGAAACATGGTAAATAAACCCCCATAGAAAATGGACGTGTGGTCCATATTCCATTATGGAATAAGGACCCACGAGAGTTTGGCAAACATATATTTATCTGAGAATTTTGTTTTTTATTGACAGTGTGCAATATGACAATGTACAAAGTTATTATGCAATTTATTTACTATGAATATTAATATGCACACTTCAAAATGTTGCTCTTGTTCTGTTTAATTAACTGGAGGCAATGCATACATACGTGTACTTAGCTGGAAAGACAGTAAATGAATGAATGAATGTAAGTTTAGTTATGCTTAGTAAACCATTCCAACAAAAGGGACAGACACTTGATTAATATTCACACATATATAGCAATTGATGGCATACAAAGTCAATGACGACTGGCATTTTAATGTAAAGGGTGGCTAAAAAAATAGTTTTATATTTCAATTCATATAAATGATGGTTGTGTCATTCAAGTTACAACCTACAAACTGCATTATATTATCTGATAAATTTTGCTCCTTTTTAATGGGGGTCCAAATTATATAATAGAATATGTACCCCCGGGTCCATTTTCTATGGGGGTCCGTGTTCTATCTGACATCAGACTAATAGCTGTACAGTTGTGCTTATGGGTCTGGAGTGCTAGCCACTCCATGCATTATTTCTGATTGACATAACAAAATTAACTACAGGCTTCACTAAAAGCAGCACCTTTTCCCAGTCAGAAACCCATAGTTAGCCTTAAGCAGTTATTCCAGTAACAAGTTCAGGCTATAATCCTAGTGTTTGTTTAATTAATCCAGGAAGTCCATAATGAAGGGGCCATTCAGTAGTTAGCCTTAAAATGCCTTTGTTGCTCCTACAAGGAAGAGTGTTAAGAACTAGCTGAGTCTATTTCTATGGTGATTCAAGTCACACAGCATCAGTAGTCTATTCAAATTAGCACACAACCACTTTGTTCCAGTTTGGACAGATCTTCTCACTAACAGACTCACTACATTGATTACATAGGTAATTCTGGAGCGAGACAAATAAATGCAGTCTGTTAAAGTACTTATGTCTAATGGTTATATTTGTTATTGTAATAAATAATTATTTTTAGATTATGCACCCGATGTACTTTTTTGTAAGATTGCTTAATAAGCCTCATATTGTGTACAGTGCAGAGTAAACCTACATTTACATTGTCTGATGTGTGAATCCAGTTGCACATGTTCTAGGTAAAGGTGTTTTGTAGTGAGCAGATTATGGCTCTCTACATAGTCTACAAACCAGAACATGGTCAGATGATAAGTGCAGTTAACAGTCATGTGCTAGCAAAACTACATCTAGGGTCTGAGAGAGCAGATAGAGAGCAGGTGGGTTAATCAGAGTGCAACTATATATATACATATATCATGTCACGTGTCTGATCAACTGCCTTTATATAATCAATTGTTCCTTAATTATATAAATTAATTAACACGTTTTTTTTAATATGCTATTACTGATAATTTATTATACTATACAATACGTACTTGTACTCATGCTCATGTAAATGTACTCATACTCAGCTTTTAGTAATGTACTCGTACTCGGCTTTTAGTAATGTACTCATACTCAGCCATCACCAATGTACTCGTACTCAGCCATCACCAATGTACTCGTACTCAGCCATCACCAATGTACTCGTACTCAGCCATCACCAATGTACTCATACTCAGCCATCACCAATGTACTCTTACTCAGCCATCACCAATGTACTCATACTCAGCCACCACCAATGTACTCATACTCAGCCATCACCAATGTACTCATACTCAGCCATCACCAATGTACTCATACTCAGCCATCACCAATGTACTCGTACTCAGCCATCACCAATGTACTCGTACTCAGCCATCACCAATGTACTCGTACTCAGCCATCACCAATGTACTCGTACTCAGCCATCACCAATGTACTCGTACTCAGCCATCACCAATGTACTCGTACTCAGCCATCACCAATGTACTCATACTCAGCCATCACCAATGTACTCGTATCATCTAAATTACTGTCCCAGGTCTGCTGTCCACAACACTTTACGTTTCAGTTTCGCTCTTTAATGCATAAACTATTAAGTCAATTTTTCAGCACCAATTTTACAGCACAGTAAGTATGATGCGTAATCCCTTCAATATAAGGTTTTTATTACTGATAAATGACGTGGCACTTCACGCCAGAAAAAGATGCAAGTCTTATAAATGTGTGACTGCTTCATAAAATTCCATTGCTTCTATTTGTATTTGGTTGCAGTTTCCCAGACAAATAACTTACACTGCATAGAGCAGCACTCACACCTGCGCATATTGCTTTCAACAGACAGTAACATATTTGTATGCTCGACAAGTAAGATTTAATCCAGTAGGAAATTTACCAGGAGCATCATCAAGTATCCAGGTAATATCCAGTACTACCTAACAGCTGTTATAAGCGAATACTTACTGTCACCTCAGTGAAATCCAGTACACACCGATGAGTGCTCTTGTCTGCTTTGTATGGACCTAATAGCCAGTAACCATTGGCTTAGCCAAATTTCACCTTTATTTACATCACGTCACGCATCGAAGTATCACGTCACATATGCGGCCGCCCACCTGTGGACAAGTTTTTTGTTGGCTGCCTATGACACTATTGACGATGCTACTAACTTGCTACTAACACTACAGAACAATGAAAATTATGTTATCCCTGGTAGAAATTAATCTGGAAATATTCCATATATATATATATATATATATATATATATATATATACATATATTGAATGTCATACATCAATATTCATTGTCAAGTCTAATTGTAATTATGTGTCGTCAGCGTCACACAGAATGGGACTGACTATCTTCTCATGAATGATGGATGTCACGACAGCGAAACCACTATTTATACAGATCTGTCAATTATTTATTTGGTTTACAATAGGTAGGCCATTGTATTAGTAATTTACTCCATGTTAGATACACAAAGGTAATTAAGTACTATAATATTATATACATGAAACATTCACAGTTTAATGGATATATAAAACACTGCATCACACTTCTTTCAAGTAACAACATATCTTCAATGTCTATATCCTCTTTTCCGTTGTTATAATACGTCTTTATTCGTTTTCCGGTAGTAACAAATTGTTACTCTTACTCTGTAACTCGGTAGTTGGTATAAAATATAAAACAGCTAAATAAATAAAAGCTAAATAATGTGTTAAATAATAAACAAAATAATAAGTAAATGTTATCATTAATTCATTATCACAATCACTCCACATTTAAACAGCTCAAAATATAACAAAACTGTTTCGTGAACGTTTTACTAAAGACAATACAGGGTCGTTAATCTGGATGCTAAATTGCTAATTACACAGAAACCTCAGCTTCCTGATATAATTTCCTGGGAACGGAATTTCCAGTTGCTAACATACCCCATTAATCCGCGTTCTTGATCGAGAGTGAATTCAACAATCCAGAAATCCCAAACGCTTGTAACTGCTTGCAACCGTTTGACTACTCCGTGTGCTGTCCAGTACACATATATATTTGTGTGTAGTCAGGCGGCGTCTACTGTATAGTTTTTTAATCAGCAGGATCAATAATTATTGTAATTTGACTAGTGTGGAACAAATGAAGTGTCGCCATCTGGTGTTAAAAATTGTGCACCACTTTTTGGTTGTTATTCGGTTATTCACCAAATGACACCACTAGTGTTAAACAGTTGTACCTTATTGTCTAGAGAAAAAAATGTTGGTGTACGTTTATAAGAACATATTTCTTGACATTTCGTCATGGCCTAATTTTTTCAAGCACACTATACGTTTATTAGGTCGAATACAGTACCTAAGTTTTTCCATTATCTAATATGTTTAGACCAGAGGCGTGCAGTCATTGTGTTTGTTGGCATAATATTTATAGAGCAATTCAGTAGAGTTCACTTCACTTTCTTCAATAGGATTAGGAGTGTCACCGAGTCTGGTAACAATTCAGTAGAGTTCACTTCACTTTCTTCAATAGGATTAGGAGTGTCACCGAGTCTGGTAACAACTTAAATGTTGTCATTGTTAAGCCCTTGTCCAAGCCAGCTTCACCCATCCATATTTTTGTGAAATTACAAAATGGCATTAAACACTTCGAATTTTGCAACAATCAGTACAGTACACTTTGAATCATGCGAACTTCTGATCCCCACTGCAATCCTTCACGACCCACTTTTTATATCTATCGTCCAATAACCACAATTGCTCTCAACTCTTGAAAATTCAATTATCAATCATAAATCAAACAACTGGTAATGAAAATGAAATGAAATAAAATAAACATCATTTGCGATGTTGTCTGCCTCCCAGGCCATCGGAGAAAGAGCTCATTTGATATGTTCATGTGCACACACAGCGACACCTGGTGGTTATGGCCGAACCTTTTTTATTATAGCTTTGCAGTGGTCTTCTCTAGGAAATTTTCGACGGCATATTAAATATTTATGAAAAATAATTGAAGCAGTTTACTAGAAGTACAAAACGTACAATCATTGAAAATTGGTGCATTCACGTAGCAACATATAAAATATGTTTTCAAGAACATTCAAGAACACTGCCACGAATTCAAAAACATTTTAAGGGTACTTGAGTCACAAATTCAAAATCAAGAATATTCAGGGATCTGTGCGAACCCTGGTCTGGTGACACAGCGTCACCTGTCCTGACTAATCGCTTAGAGGCCAATTTATGGCTACATTTGTGTCATCAGAATTACGACAGAATCCAATTCGGGCATCTGTCGGGCATATGTGTAGAGAAAACAATGTCACTGCATAAATATAACACATTGTATTATGTATTCTTAGATTTAGCAATTTCTTGCATGTACACTGAAGTTTCAGTACATCAATATTTATATTTCATCATGAGGTTTCTAAAATTGTTCAAAGGATTTCACTGCTGAACACAACATTTCTCGTGTCAAATGGATGACTGCTGCAAGATTCTACATTACTCCCTCTGGGAGCCAAGTGCATGACGATTGTTCACTGTATACCGAGTGTAGCAATATTCACAGTTCACTGTCTCATAAATCCATGCCGGTGAAGTGTGTCAATGTTTACAGTACACTGTATGCTGAGTGTAGCAATATTCACAGTTAATTGTCTCATATTTCCTGGAATTAAAAACAGTCCTATATCATATATATGCAATCTGCATCTTAACCTATAAAATATTATTTTCTTAAATAGTATAATTATGTATTACATAATATATATATATATATATATATATATATATATATATATATATATATATATATATATATACATATACATAATTAGTAACATACATATTATTTAAGAAAAATAGTGGGTGTGTATAACTATGCATAAAATTGGGCATATATATATATATATATATATAATTATAATTTGCCCAATTTTACTTGTGGTTATACATATAACTATATATATATATATATATATATATATATATATATATATATATATATATATATATATATATATAAATTGCCCAATTTTACTTGTGGTTATACACACCAAATAAAAATTGTCTAAATGAATTTGACATTTCTTGTGTCACACAGACTTGGTCTAATTATCTTGATTCTATGTGCGAATCATGTGGAATTATTGTTCGGTCTTCCTGTGAAAATCCATATGTACAGATAATGTCACAAACTAACTTAGTACTGGTAGTGTAGTAGCTAAAATAAAAATAAAATGAAGTATTTTAATAAAAAACAACTTTTCTAAGAATCTGATTGAACTCAATCGATGAAATAATTGTTAACTAGTGATTTAGGGATTCTCTTGTGGTTTTTTTCAATCACTGAAAAATTACAGAATAATTTCATTATTCTAATAACAGGGCTCAATCAATATTAATTAATCAATAAATATTTTATTTAAGACAAAAGAATACATGCAATATATATCATGTCCATATACTACTTAATATAGTAACAAGAAAAAAGTACATAAAACATATATAAAAATGTACCATTACAAGTAATCATTAATACAATTTTTTTGCAAAACAAATATCAAACAGATTGTATTTCAAACTCAGACTCATTTATTTTGACCAAGTAAATGTAACACAATCAACATGTAAAAAAAAGTAAACAAAAATAAATGGCCACGGAGACTCACATTAAGACATTGAGTATGTCGCTATCATGGGAACCACCACTGGTTTAGTCAAGCATTTGAAAATATTATTAAAAATTAAGAATACAAGTGATAGCAATAATAAAAGTAATAAGATTATAATTATATATATATATATATATATATATATATATATATATATATATATATATATATACATACCTATATGTATACCTATATGTATACAAGCACATCCATGTATAAATATGCATATATATATATATATATATATATATACAATTTTGTTTGGTACAGTTGTATTCATAATTACAAAGAAGATATTGTTTTATGTAACTGGAAAAACCATATAGACTATGAATATGGATTTTGTCAGTAATATCATTTGGACTATTGTTAACAGTTCTAACCATGCTGTTTGCGAAAACATGATTATTTCTTGACATAAATAAGCTATTTTTGTCTCGTGTGTCATGTTGATGTATTTCAAAAGTGTTAGTATAAGGTTTTTTTTAAAAATATTCAGGTAGTTGTTTATTTATTAATTTATGATAAAATTTAAGTTCTTGTAGCTTGTAGATTTCACTGACCTTTAATAATTTGAGTTCTTTATAAATACGAACAGTGTGTGCATTATATTTACATAACGTGATTATTCTGACAGCTTTTTTCTCAAGTATAAATATGCGTTGTGCTTGTATTGGCTTTGTAATGAATTAAATTCATAGAAATGTAAATAAGTCATGATTTTGGTTAAATTGATATCGCTGTCGAACTCGAAGAATCAAAATCAGATGAAATTTCACAAACTAGGGAAGCTCAAAAACACACCAACGCATTCATGTAGCAAGAAAGTATTTCATACACAGACTAACTAGTAACTAAGACCTCTAGAAGAAGTGTTGAACATGTCGATGGAATGCTGTTGATCTACTATCTGCTATCTTACAATAGAAATACACCTACGTTGTCTAATCAATGTATTTCACCTTAATTTTGGTGCAATTTTAATAATAGAACAGATGACCATGAAAAGGAACTTACCATCATCCAATATGCCGCTGTAAGTCACGTAAAAGAACAGAAACAGCCGACAATACAGGTTGTATAACAAAAGGAGACCCCACGTCAGGTGCTGGGAATCGGCGCATCTAATCTGACATGATTTTTGTCAGCGGAATTTGTTGTAGCGCCGATAGACATAGTATGCTAACCAGCAACTAAATATGTTAGTATGCTAACCAGCAACTAAAAATGTTATCCGGTGCGCAGCAAATGTGCCCTTTTGGCTTTTCCCTGTTAAGGTGAAAAAATCATTGACAGGTGTACCATCTTAAAATCACTGGCACTTCCTTCGTATGCCAATGACCAGGAAGTGAAACAGTGATAAAAACCCCACAGCTAAGGTAAAGGGGTAAGACCACAGTTGACCTTCCTGTTTATTGTTTCACACGAATGTAGGGCGTATTAAATTGAGATATGTGAATTTCAAGAATTCATATGATGTGACATAAGTGCAATTGAGCAGGCATATTCACAGGTTTGTTTGTAGAAGCTGTTGGCTGTGAAATGGTGCATTTTTTTGAGCGTTTAACAGGCGGAGGGATTTATGGGAATTTTTCTGCTATGGGCCACGTTGGCGCATGAATACATGGCTATTTTTGCAAAATTGATGGGCATCGCATGTCGGGGCGTCTTAAAAGAGCTGGAGGTATGTGATTTTGATAAAACTTTGTCAGCATGTCTATGAGATGGTGACAGTTGCTGTGAAAAAGTTTCAGAAGTTTTAGTGGTCACGTTTTCTTATAATCAGACAAAACGTTAACATGGCCACCAATGCAATTCTCAACTGTGGTCTGACTCCTACAGCGACTGTCAGATTCACGCACACGCAGTGACAATGTGTCAGTGACAGCCGGGAGTCTAATGTCAACGGCTTCTCTTTAAAGCGAAGTTCTTACCTCAACGTCGTTCCTGGAAATGCAGACACAACAGCCTGATGTTTACCCCATTGCAGACTTATTTAAGAGCCCGAGAAAACCTATTAAACGTATTTCGTTTGCGAATTTATGCCACCCATCACCTCTTCGCACGTTGTTAGCCGCCGGAGCACTTGAAAGCGCAACCAGTCGATGAGGCATCCGCACGTAAAGACGAACTTGGCGTAGTCCCTGTATATTCCAGGAGAGTATTATGTTTTGTTAAACATTCCATCCCAAACCATAATGCTAATGTTTTATCCACATTTCATGCATTCAAGATGTCATAGCTGTTGTACAGAAGTTAAGCTGACCTTAATTTATAAATGTACGTTCACCCACATGTACTGCTCTGCTGTGTTGGAATTCTACAGCGTCAAGTATTATCCATCCATACACACATACATCCTCCTCAGCTCTTCTAGGCTAGTAGCCTTTTAGCTGGTGTTGACAATTGTTTGCATTCATAAATAATTTAATGATTATTTTATTTTGAATGTTGCTAACACTGTCTAGATATTGCTGTGCTTCTACAGTATTTATAGAAGACTAGGTTCAATCAATCATTGAGAAAACACAAATATAATAATATTTTATTGATGTGTAGGATATATTAAACTATGCAATTTATTACCTAAGTTTAGATACGCAATATAAACTATACTGCCATATTTTCACAGGCAGAAAATGAACTGTGCTAATTCCGCGGTGTTAATTCCGTTATCCTGCAGGGTGAAATATCATGTTTAAGTCATCTTCTCAATGTCTTCGTAGAAATTACGTTGGAGTAATTGTGGTGGACTGGTAAAAGTGATAGTACTTTAAGTAATTAATATAATATACCTGTTGCAATAATTGTTTACCAGTAACAGAATTAACACCATGGAACTAACATAGCAGATAACATGTAAAAATGTATCTTCTAGCAAACTGGTGCATAAATTACATTTTACCAATGCAATGGTGCTGGAATTTTCTGCAAATATGTTTTAATGGGTCTGCTTGAGAAATACCACTTTCATTTTAAACTGAAGACAACTTTTTTATTTTTATAAACTTAATGTGACCATTTATGTGCACAATATAATTTGTGTATGAAATAAATTACACGGTTTTAACAAATTAACACTAGCAAATAAAAACATCCATTCTCATTAAGTGGTGAGAGCCTGTTTTATTGTAATTTTGCATTGGCAATCTTGGAAAGTGCAACTCTGTCCCAGCTTAATGTTTATTTGTTATCAGCAGTTGAATGTCATTCGCTGGCTTTTTCTAGCCATTCGCTCAATCTATCGATCTATGTATTTTAGTTTTTGTCCTTCTCTTGCTTTGCGTTTTATGGCTTCAATTTCTTTTAAAAATCAATGTTGATTGTTTTAATGATCTTAATTCTTAGTTCTTACCTTCAAGTTCTTATCTTCAGTATGGTGAATAGTTACTCACATGAGTATTGAAACTGGCTCAAAGGTTGATTTTTCTGTTGGCGTTGTTCACGTTTTTCACTATTTGATACTAGTTTTGCTACAATTGTTGTTTTAGTTTGTCTAGTTTGTGAAATACATTATTATTGCCAAAAAATAATGCTATCATTCTCTTTGTAATAGGCTACCTCTTCAACACTGCATACCGTACCTTAAGATGGTTCTGATTGCAGGATTCGTGTGACTCCTCATTGATCAGATCTTCATCATCATCTATTAATAGTTTTCGAATTCCAGTGCCTATTTTTAGAGGTGCTTCAAAATTATATAGAATTTCCTGAATTGACCAGAAATGGTTCAGGCAGTTTTTAAAAGTATTTAAAGATCTTGCCTGGACAACTGCTTCCAGAATGGAATTCCAAGGATTAGTCAATTTGATGGGAAAGCCTTTTTTCTTATATTTGTTTTTGCTCTTTGAATCAATAATTTTGGAGTATGCCCTGTATTCCCTGTCTCATTTTAAGAGTTTAGGTGAAGATTCAATGTCGTATATAGATTGTGTATAATTTTTTTTAAACTTCAATCATATTGCCTCGTAGACGTCTATATGCCATAGAGGGTAGTTTTAGTGATTTTAATCTTTCTATATAAGTTAAATTTCTCATACCTGGTAATTCTTTCGTTGCTCTTCTTTGGACGTTTTCTGTTGCAATAATGTTTTTTTGTAAGGATACATACTGCGCTGGCGTAGTCAAGATGTGTTCTTACCATTGTTTTCAAAGCCATTGGTAAACTGGGTAAATTTTACCTTTTGATAGAAATTGGAATACACGTCTTCATGTTTCCTACGCTGAAAGTGAGAAACTATTCCTCAGAACCAGATGCACCACCTAGTTAGAATGTAAGACATCGGTGTCAACTGGTGAACATTATAGTTAATCACGAATGCCACTAGGTCAATTGCCTTCGAAGGTAGTCGTTTGACGTTAATTTCGGCTTACGAAAAAATGGAGGGATACGTAGAAGCGTCTGACGATTTAGAAGAAGGAGAAATTGCAGACTCTGACGATGAAACTGCGCATAAATCAACAGTCTTTTCACAAGTACATGATCGATGCTTAACTATCATATCTGCTACGCTATGCCGCGAAATTGGGCCTGTATAAAACCATTTTCATTTAACATTTTAACGTATCATGCGCAAGCTTCACAGGACTGGTTCCAGTGGCAGTGTCACGACACTAGTGACTACACGATACTAGTGACTAGATAACTTCGTCCTAGAATTTAGTCTACATATTTTACCTAACTAGCCTGAGTTATTCCGGGCTTTATATTGACGTCCCTACTTGCATTTGTGTATCTCAATGCGTCCATTACATCAACCCACATCAGTCATCACTATAAAATAGTGCTTTTTATAGCATAATATTGATCAAACCACAAGAATATCCTACACAAAACAGCTTCACACAAGTCCATTTTGGTGTAAATGTAGATGTAAAAATTGTAAATAATATTGAAGTAATATTCAAAGTTCTTCCTGTCAAGGACTGGGCTCCTTAAGAGCGTCGTAAGTCCTGCTGGGTGCCTCTCACGTGCCAGGATTTGTTGGGTTAGAGATAGAGACCACCACTCTGAGTCCACGACAGGTTACATATTTACCCCCTGTGTGGGATCTTTTACTTCCCCTGGCATAGACACCAGGTAGAAGGGACCAACGCCGCAACGGCTTTTAGTGTCTCTTCTGAAAGAAACGGGCAAAGTGGGGTGAACGAAATTGCCCAGATTTTGAAACGGCAGCAGATGGTTTTGAATCCTGGTCCCTTCGACCAAAAATTCCGACGCTCTGCCACAGGTGGTTTTAAACCCCGGCCCTTCGACCGAAAGTCTGACACTCTACCATTCGACCACCGCGCCCCTTTTTAAGAATATGAATTGTATTGACCAATTTAAGACAATTCATATTCTTAAAATAACTTAAATAATGCTTAAATAACTATTTACATCTACCGGTTACCCGTATAAATGACCAGAACATTTCATAATAAAGAACAGGCTTAGCCACTATAAGTTAGTGCATGCACAGGAGTGACACCATGCAGGCTTGTGCAAAACTAGCATATTCCTGTGCGTAAGAGTGAGTGAAAATGGGTTTGTTTTGATTACTAAAAGTTCAGTAAAAAAATACTTTATAACATTATTGGCCAAGCCAGCCAGGACCCTCTGGCCTCTGAAAATAGCCTGTACCTGTACTAATGCCTAATTAGACTGATCACTGAAGGCATGACTTGACTGATGCATCATGCATGTAGCGATATGTCAGTCTGGTTTATATTCATGGACCTAACAAACATGCTTGTTTTACAGCCAAAAACCACTGCAACAGTACATCCATTTAATGGGACAGCAGAACAGATTTGTGGCACCGTGAACAGTAATGCGAGTCTGTCGAGCCGCAGCATGCCCACTAGAGCTGATGTGTATCGTGTACCTAAGAAGGATTCTTCCGAAGACAGTGAGAGTGATGAAGAGACAGGTTGTAGTGCGATGTTGTTGAAGTGTAAACGCATGCGATACGTGGCCAGTCACCAACATGCTCAGGGAAATTTCCAAAACCCAGTCTTGGCGAATCTTGCCAAACACAGGCACGAATGTGGTGACGGTGCTGAAGCGAAGACTACGAGTCAGTTAAAAACGGGTACAATGGAAACAGATGTAGCCACACAGCATAAGCGTAACAATGTGTGGGGCAACCTGCTGCAGGAAGACTCAATGATGCAGACGATCAACAGTGTGACGGTTGATAAACCAGACTTGATGATTGAACGTGATGTTGAGAGTTACGGATACAACAAAAGGTACAATGATGTTGACTTCTTCAATGATAATAGTTCTAATGAAGATGGAGAAGAGGAGGAGGAAGATGAAGAGAAAAAGAATGGAGCGGAGGAACTGAGCCTGTGTGATAAAGAAACATTTGGTGCAGTCTCTGTGCCAAACAAATCAAAACAGAAACTTAAGAGAAGTGTAAAGGATAGGCTTGGTAAATCTCAGAGTGAGATGGAGACTGACAAAGATCACAGTCACAGACATCACCGCAAGAGGACAGCGTCAGACCCACGATGCTCCACCAGCAACATCTACGATCGACTCAAAGAAAGAACATATGATAAATCAAAACCACGGGACCACATAGCTACGATGGGCAGTGACAGTGTTGAACAAGTTGTAACAACGTTAATAAATGTGCTTGGAGAGCCCATAGAGAAGCAGGACGTGTTAGGTAAGTTCATGTAGTGTCTATCTGCATTAGTTGGTTCATGCAACTTTATGCAAGACTTTTTTTATTGTATTCCTCCCAGAAAGAAACTTGCACATATTGTGTATGGAGAAAATGTATTCTCTGTAAATCAAAAGTGGGTTGTGTATTTTGTAAAAGAATTATGCATAACTATGATACACATGCCATAGCCAATAGGCTCACAGTAGGTATATACTTTGTATATAAATATAATTATACTTTTAACTTAATGTACATGCCAACTGTTGCCCTATAAAAAATGATGCATGTGTTGTACTTGTAATGTGAGAAGTGAGTCATTAAAAGGTTAAACACTCATTAGATTTGACAATATTTTATTTAGAGCTGCTTCCATAATTCAACTGTTTGCTCATCTCGTTTTGAAATTATTTAGGAAAAAAATCAAACATCTAGTATGCACTATTTGTGCTACATACATGTGGCCTGTGCCACTGACTGGTGGCCTGTGCTACTGACTGGTGGCTTGTGTTACTGATTGACTTGTGGCCCATGCTACTGACTGGTGGCCAGTGCTACTGACTGTATATGAACTGTGCTACTTACTCTGATGGCCTGTGCTACTGACTGGTGGCCAGTGCTACTGACTGTGGTGACCTGTGCTACTTACTCTGATGGCCTGTACTACTGACTGGTGACATGTGCTACTGACTGTGGTGGCCTGTGCTACTGACAGTGGTGGTTATTGTGGCTTATAGTGCGCCTGGTTGAAGTTCTTGGAACCAAGAAGTCAATGGAGCTGCTGTACATGACTGAAGACATTGAGGAAGCCGGGGGCCTCATGACTGCAGTGAGTTCTGCCCACAATGCATTCAACCAACTAACATAGACAAATATTGTCTCCTGAAATATATGTTTCTCTACTTTGTCTGCTTATTACTAATATTATAATGGACTATGCATCTGTGCAAAACACATATATCAATGTCTAAGTTCGAACATGTACTTTCAGTGTAGGTAAACATTACTGGGGGTTTTCTGTCACTGAATTGGTGTGAGCATTTCTCTGGCTATAATACATCATTATAGTGTACATGACATCTGGTGGTTAGCCTAATCTAAAGATTCTTAGTACTTGTATCCAATTGTTCTAATACTAGGGCACGCACAGCTGTGTATAGGTTGTCCATAAAAAGAATAAGGTATTATTTACTTACTTATGTCATCCACTTAATGTGGTGACATGATGATTTCTTTCCAAAGGTTTCAGTTTTTCATTGCTGCTATTAGATTTGTCCCGCTGAGGTTCGTATCTTTCTCTAGTATGTTTTGTAGAGTAGTTGTTGGTCGACCTCTTCTCCAAGGGCCATCAGAGCAGGACTTTGTTGGTTGCTTCGTCATGGCGCATCACATGACCTGCAAGACGAAGACGCTGTTGTCTCATGATGGTGGTGATCCGTGGGAGGGAGCCGTACAGTTCTTAGGTGGTCATGTGGTGGAGCCATGACACATTTTAAATTTTCTGCAGCATTCTTGTGTAGGTGCCATCCAGTGAATTTTCTACTGATTGTGTTAGTGACCACGAATCGCATCCATATATCAGGATCGGTTCAACTGTTGTCCTGAAAATCTTCAGTTTGGTGAGTCTGCAGATGGGCGCTCTCCAAACTTTGTCAAGGGCGTGAACTGCTGCCCATGCCTGGGCACTGGATGTCATGCTGAGAGTTTATGTAGGATCCGAGATATTTAAAATCCACTACTTTCCTCTGCTCAATTTGACTCCCAACTGATGAGTGAACGCTATCATTAGCAGAGGGGTTGATATGAATGTACGTTGTTTTGCTTGGGTTGAGAAATAATCCAGTAAATTTGGAAGCACTTTCACTTTATGAAGTAAAAGTTCTGCTTCTTGTATCGTGTCAGCGAACAGAGCGATGTCATCGGCATAATCCAGGTCAGAGAGATACGAGGCAGGATGTCTGGAGCTTCTGCAGCTGGTTAGGGTTAGTCCTTCTCTGTCATCAATTGCAGTTCTTAATGCGTAGTCCAAGACTATAATGAACACGTATGGGACAAGAGGGTCTCCTTGGAGAACTGCTGTATTAATGTTGAAATTAGTAGTTTTCCCTTTGCGAGTCAATACAACTGCAGATGTGTTTACATACATTATCTGTATGGCTTTTACGATCTTCTCTGGGAAGCCATACGCATGGAGAATCTGGAATAGTGTGTTTCTATCTACAGGGTCAAAGGCTTTCTTGAAGTTGATGAAAATAATGCCAGCTTCTTTCTGGTGGTTTCTCATTTCTTCGATGATGTGTCTAAGGGCAAGAATCTGCGAAGATGTAGATTGTAGAGGTCTAAATCCGTTCAGGATTGGGCATAAGATCTTTTCTAGTTCAGGGCGAATAGTCAGGTCTCCTTTTTAGGCATTCCCATTGAAGTGTGGCAACTACCCAAGTTAAGGAAAGATCTACTGTTCTGCAACATAACTTACTTAGGGAATAGACCACTGGAATGGGGGATTTCGGGTATCATACCAATACCTAAGAAAGGAATAAGGTATATCAAGAATAATAATGACATTTTCATTCAACAAAGAATGGTACTAATGGTAGCGATTATAAAGTTGCCTATAATATATATTTTAGCCAAAATGGTGACCATTTTGTTAGTTATCATGGAAATATCTGATGGTAAAAAATTTAATTAATTTTTATACTCAACAATTTGGGCTGAAAATTTTTTTTGAAATTAAGAACAATTCTAACTGACCAGGCTCCACTGGACTACGCTGTAATGAAATGGAATGTTTTCAGGATGGCAGCCGACGTCGAACTGCTGGTGGCGTGTTCTTTAGTCTATTGAAAAGCAACCCAAGTATCACAGCCGACCAGGTCAATGAAATCTTCAAGGAGGAGAGAGAACAGTGGAAGAAACTGTGCAAACAACGCAGAGACAAGTAGGTTCCATAACTCGGCATTATTACACAATGCGGCGGGAGTCATGATCTTATGGCACTGACACAAGTTAACTCCACACGTTAAGACTACGTCAAGGGTGCTTTTTGTGTTTGAAGCACCGCTAGGCAGGTTCGGCATACCAAACTTGTATCATGTACGTATAGAAGTACATACCATCCCAACTGTTGTAAGTTAAGAAGTTCAGCAACTTTATACTGGTAGGCCTATAACTAACGTATTTACCTCAGTGTTCAATTGAAGATATCTGCCAGGGGTGAAGTGTGGAGTGCTTAGATTTGTACCAAGGACACGACAAGAACTGTACATTTACCTTGTTGAATATTTAAAGAAACCAGTATGGCATCAAACATAGTGTACCAAAACAATTACATTTGCTGCTTCTGTGCAGTGGTCATTAAGTTTTAACGCACATAAAGTTAATGTACCTACACTCAAATATGCCTACGTACCATATTCTACCTATTAAACGTACTTGCCCTAATAAATGTGCACCCCATTTTTTTATCAGTGGGATCCATAATTATTATTGTAGTTTCCCCTCGACCAATGTCATGGCTCAGCAATGGCAGAAAACTTTGCAGTGCTCTGGTATCTGGCCGCTAACATTAGCCCAGGCTTCTTCATTCAATCATTTGCCAGTTATTTACGTTGGCGTTGAGTTGAGATGTATCCTAATCTGAATTTTTGCCAAGCACATGGCCCACTATATGTCCGTCTTTTAGAATAAACAGTTATTGTCTAGAGAAATAAATGCTGGTGAACGCTTGTAAGAACAGATTTTTCTGCATCTTGGTTTTTTCAAGCATACTGTACACTTAATTGGTCGAATACTGTATATACACATAATATGATATATCTAATAAAATATATTATATATAGTAATGTATATTTATATATATATATATATATTAGCATTGTTAATAGAACTAATGGTATACTACTTTATCCAGGAAACATAAACAAAGACGCGTCAAGATGTGATATAAGATATACCTAATAAAATATATTATATGTAATAATATATATATATAATAATATATATTAGCATTGTTTAATAGAACTAATGGTATACTACTTTATCCAGGAAACATAAACAAAGACGCGTCAAGATGTGATATATGATATACCTAATAAAATATATTATATGTAATAATATATATATATATATAATAATATATATTAGCATTGTTAATAGAACTAATGGTAAACTACTTTATCCAGGAAACGTAAACAAAGAAATGCGAAGATGTGCAGTGGCGACATTGGTAGGACAACTGACAATGGCAAGGCAGCCAAGAACGGCATGGATTACGATGATGACGTCATCAATGACGCAGCTGCGGAGGATATACACCTCGAAATTGGATGAACTTTGCTCTTGTTCTTCGCTAGAAAATTAATTTTGTTGTTTCAAATTCGGGTATGGATTATTTGCATATGACGTTATAAGCAGGGCAATGCAACGGCTGGAAACACCAAAATGATTGGTCAGCAGGCCTTGTTTTCAGTTGATGCAGTGTCATGTAATTTAGCATGATGGATCCTAGATTTTTTTCCAATTGATTGACACAGGAAACTGAAAAATTGTGCTAGTCATGTGCAACCTATTAATACGCTTCTTGTTAAAGATATTTTGTAATACTTCAGGTTAGGTTTGTACTTGTTAGATTTACATATTTCACACTAGTGTTCTGTGTGTGATTTATCGTTTTGTACAGTTGTTAGGGAAACTGACAAAATGTTCTTATTTCACAGTTTGGATCCAAATATGTTGTAGGTAATGTGCATCAAAAGTTCTTAACCACGTGGTTTATAAAACATACTCCCTTTCCTCTAAAAATAGTTTAAATATTATAATATGAAATAATATATAAAACAGATATATTTATTTTGTTTTTGCCATTATGAAGCTATATTTTTCTGAATAGAAATGTAATCAACTGATCAAACTATATTTATTAACATTTAATTGTCACAATCCAGTATTACAGTTGGGAATGCCTTCTTTACTGGGGATTTAAGAGTTGACAGGTATGATTTGATTTCAGTTCAGGATTTTATTTATTGTTTATATACTGGCTATGTGTGGGAATACTATAAAGCATGACTGAACCCTTAAAGCAAAACATAAGTCGTGGTTTTTGGCCTGTGCACCTACAAGAGTTAATAAAGCAACCATTTGCAACTACAATCAAGAATATCACAACGGTGGTTTACTCGAAAAACCTTTTTGAGCACACACGGCATCTTTATTTTGTAGGCCACACCATACTGTTAGATAACCCAACATCACAATGGCTTGTAGTCTGGCAATATTCTCTCACCAAATGAAAATCTATTTGTAAACACCTAGTCCTGTACTTGCCAATAGGATATGGTCATGCTGTTTGCGTCTAAACTGATGCAACATATTTTGGCCTTTCCAAGTTTGTTTACTAAATTTCTCCTGTTCTGACTTAGCAGCTAGCTTGATTTAGAGTTTGTGTTGCTTCAGTGTATACCCGTCAGCCCTTTGATTTCAGTCAAAAGCACTTGCCACGTCGCACCGGAAGTCGATTTCCAAGAACTGTCAGGCTCTTACTGACCGTGTGGTCAACATGTCAGCTGCCAGAAAAACCGAGATTTGAACAAAATCTAAACTGAGAAACCCACTAGCACTGTAGTTGCGAATGATTAGTCTTTGTTAACTCTTAGGTGTATTGCCCCAAAACCATGACTTTTGTTTCGCTTTAATGCTATGCTCTGATGCTACCACTTACCAGAATATCTCAGATTGTCATGTTGTAAAATGTTGGATTATGTTTTGACGATGCCAACTCTAATAAAGATATGTAGAGAGCAGATAGCGATATTTTGGTTTGTTTTTGATTCTCAAGGCTGTTGATATAGTTATGCTCCTTATGTATCAGTAATTATGTGTGTAAACAAAAGCATTTGTATTTGATTCCTCAAGGCTGTTGATATAGTTATGCTCCTTATGTATCAGTAATTATGTGTGTAAACAAAAGCATTTGTATTTGTTTCCTCAAGGCTGTTGATATAGTTATGCTCCTTATGTATCAGTAATTCTGTGTGTAAACAAAAGCATTTGTATTTTGTTCATGAAATAAGTTAGCTTAATGTGGTACCTAAACTAAAGTTCAACAACTCAAATCAAAAATGAACTCTCCATTTAGTAGGCTGTGCCAGATGTAATTGTGTAAGTTGTAGCCAATTACAAATGCTAAAAAAAATGCCAATCGTCCAGATGGTAGTTCGTATGTGTTAAAAAAATTCAGGATACACAACAGAAAATCGCAGAAATACCCATACACTGTACTTCGTGCTGCCAATCAATGTCTTGATGGCTCTCGAAATTGTGATGTGATACTGGCAGTTATAGTGACGTATTACGTATTATGACGTAATTTTGGACAATCGAAGAAGACGCTTGACGTTGTCAACAATTGTACGTAATTGTTCGCGTAGCGTTGCGGAGAGTTGTACGTAATAACTACAAAGGATAATTCGATTGTTCGTAGAAAGGGTAATATGGGCTGAATTTCGAAAAAAATTAACCTGAGACGACCTGACCGTGTGGTCGTAGATGAACTCCTGGAAGTTTGACGCCCGAAATGCGAAGTGTCTAGAAGTAGCGTAACATACGTACATACTCATTGTAGTGTTTTACGTGGTAAATACAACATACAAACCTTTTGAACAAACACATGTAATGTCATTCCTGTAAAACTACACACCCGGCTTCGAGTACACGGAACTTACAACGTATAATAGTGATTACCATTCTGGCACTATACTATATCTCACCCTTTTTTCAGAGAGTCACTGTCCACATATTATCTCCGAATCAGTTTCAACAATTATGTTAACACAATTATTGCCCATTAGTCTGGCAGATGCTAACTTAAACAAGAACAGTGTATTTCTTCACGTAGTCCCTCATCCATATTGGTTCGAATCGAACACGCACTGGTCGCGTTGATAGGACAGCTGGCATGATGGGTGTGGTAACTACCATCAGTGGGGGTTCTGGGTCTGGCATAGCACGTTCCACCATCACATCTTCCATGATAGCTGGTTCGCTTCCCACACCGCTGCCACCCACGTTGACAGGAACGGGTGTCACCGTCTGTCCACCGGATGTCTCTGAGCTGCTATTCAGCCTCCTTATATGAGCTACGTTCCTCAAATTTCGTGGCTCCTCTCCTTTCTGAATAACCACAGCATTGCCTTCACGGTCAACCACTTCATACGGTTCTCTCTCAAATGGCGTGGTCAGCTTGTTTCTCTTTCTTTGCCTGAGGATCACCCTGTCGCCAACCTCAATGTCGCTGACCTTAGCACCCCTCTTCTTGTCTGCATTCTCTTTCTCATACCTCTTTCTCCTCGCATCTCTCTCACGAATTTGCATTTGCCATTGCAACTCATCCATGGGCTCTGCTCTCATCTGCATTTTCGACAACTTGTTCCGCAGTTTTTGACCCATCAGCATCTCCGCTGGACTTACACCCGTGACAGTATGAGGAGTCGTCCGGTACTGGAACAGGAAGTTCTGCTGTTCTTCCTTCCAGTGTTTTTTCTCTATTTTAGCGATGGCTTTCATCATTGTCTCGTTAAAACGTTTCACTTCCCCGTTGCTTTGTGGCCAGTACGGGACACCTTTCGAACTCGGCAGCACACAAATTGTGGTCCGTTGTCACTCCTCACGTTGTATGGCAGTCCGTGTGTGGTCAACATGGTTTCCAAGCATTTGATGATGTTTTGAGTATTCGCGTTGCGCATCCAAACCACTTCCGGCCACCTGGAGAAATAATCAATGACCACCAACAGACTTTCACCATTTGGCAGTGGCCCACATAGATCTATTGCGATTTCGTCCCAAGGTCGGGAGTGGTGTCGACCTTATCGGCTCTGGACTTGGACGGACACCCTTCTGGGCCACCTCACTTTTTCTCTCAGACTGGCCTTGGTGCGTACCCAATGGGTGTCCCAAGGCTCTTTTCTGCATCTTCTGTGGGAGAACGATACGGCTTCCCTTCATTACGATCTGACCAATCACCCACAACTCGTCACGTACAGACTTGAACAATGTGTGCTCTAGGTCTGTCCACTTGTCTTCTCGGATCGCGTGTCGCACTTGAATCAACAATGGGTCTTCGGCTGACTCTCGCTCAATCTGTGTGGCTGTCATAGCTGCAGTAGTACTGAGTAGGCGTACTCTTCGACACCGACTCCAGATTCTGTCTCATTCCCATCTATGGGTAGTCTACTCAACCCATCTGCCAAATTCTTCCATCCTGGGATGTACTTGATCTTGAAACTGTACTGCTGTTGGCTTAGCAACGTGTGAGTTGGGATGAACTTGTAACTGAACAATGCTGAACCCAGAAAACTTCTTACTTCAGCCGCATTTTTCGGCTTGGGTGCTGCCGCCACAGCCTCCACTTTGTTTTCTGTTACCTGCAGACCTTTGTCTGACATCGTATGTCACATGAAATTGATCTTCCTTACTTTGAACTTCAGTTTCTCCAAGTTGACTGTAAGTCCGCTTTCTGCAAACTTCCTCACGACCGCTAACACTCGCTCGTCATGTTGATCGTCATCGACACCTCCAACGATGAGATCGTTGTGGATGTTGAACGCTCCGGGGCATTTCATTTCCCCCATCTCCTGTACTGTCTCTTCGACTGTGGGGATGGATTGACGCTCCCTTATTATGGCTTTGTTTCCTTCTCGCATGTCGAGACACACCCGGACATCTCCATTCGGCTTCTCCACTGTCACTAAGGGGTTTACCCACTGTGTAGGACCATCCACTTTTTCAATGACGTCCAAGTAGTCAAGCTCCTTCAGCTTTTGCACAACCTTCACTCTTCTGCTGAATGGTATTCTTCTGATTGGTTGGGCCACAGGTATTACACTCTCATCTATGTTCAGCTTCAATTGATAGTTCTTCAACTTGCCAAGACCAATGAACGCCTGAGGGTAGATTTCTCTCAACTTATCCTTGGTTAACCCGCCTGTGAAATACACGTCTGCTGCCAGCCCTACTCTGAGCACTCCGAGCTCTTCGGCTGTCTTTCTTCCTAACAGCAGCATGGTCGCCTATGACCACCAACAATTGTGCAACATCTGTTTCTCCACCTCATTGCACTGACATGCGCACTGCACAGCTGCCCATCACCTCCAGAGGACACCGAGAGGCGTATGCATAAACTCGGCTGTTACAGCTTCTCAACTTCAAGCCTGGCATCTTTCGGAATGTGGCTTCCGGGAGTTTGTTGCAGCTGGAACCAGAGTCTACAATCATGCTCACAGATTTCTCCTCAATATTGATCGGCATCACATACGCACTGGGATTCACCGAGAATACATAGAATGTATCACTTTCCTCCACTGCAATGTCTCGTTTCTCAATGCTTCTAACATTCTGCTTTCCACGACCTCGCCCACTGTTTCTGTCCATGCCTCCACGACCACGGCGAGGCTTGCCACCAACAGTGGCGCCACCTTGTGATTGCCTGGTGTGGCAACAGGCCGGGAAGTGTCCGATTTTGCCGCATTTCTCGCATGTGTGGTTTTTAGATTTTCTACAATCTCTTGCTGTGTGATCAATGCTATCGCATCTCCAACATTTTCCTTTAAATGTTCTGTCTGGAGAGTTGAAACCACTAGAGTGCTTGGTGTAGATAGTGTTAGCTTCTTCTCTTGCACCAGACGGTGTCAACAACAAAGCGTCTGGCTCGTCAAATATGATTACAATCTCCTGCAACTTAGCTAGA
Source organism: Lamellibrachia satsuma (assembly GCA_033239005.1). Lineage (NCBI taxonomy): Eukaryota > Metazoa > Annelida > Polychaeta > Sabellida > Siboglinidae > Lamellibrachia > Lamellibrachia satsuma. Next base: position 1,657,014 of record BSQZ01000032.1, read on the forward strand.
GTCAGATTTTCCTCTCTGTACAGTTTTTTCTTCAACACTTTGTCTCGAATGAAATAGAGAATTCGGTCTCTTATTTGGCTATCTCCCTCTGTTCCATACTCACAGTGTTCAACCGTCTTCTTTAGTCGTACGATGTAATTATTGATCGTCTCCCCCCCTTCCGGTGACGTAGATAGGAAATTATGTCTTTCTTGAGGAACATTTTTCTTGACCTCGAAATACTTGTCTAGTGCCTGGGCACACTTGTCATAGTCATTATCCTCCCCAGTGTCCGGCAGTGTCTGGAATAATTTTTGTAACTGGTGACCGCCCATGTGAAGGAGTACTGCACCCTTCTGCTTGTTGTCGGTTACCCCCGAAGCAATGACATATATTTCGAATGACAATTTCCAGCTTTTCCATTTGTTGGCTAACCCCGAAATGTCAGTTGTATTGAATTCGAACGGAGGAATTCCCGCTAAGCCGCTTAGTACAGTTGCCATGATGCGAGAGCACGACTGTCGACTATGCACCAACTATCGCCCACCGACACCGTTTGTATCTACTTACGGCCGGCTGTCAGCAATGTCAGTTCGACTTATTGTTGGTGTACATGTGTGGTACGTTTTTAGGAACATGTCCCTACTTTGGTGTTGTTCATCCTCGTCGCCATAATGCAGTGTTTTGCGTGGTAAAGACAACAGACAAACTTTTTGAACAAACACCCGGCTCCGAGTACACGGAACTCACAACGTATGATAGTGATTACCATTCTGGCACTATACTCATGGTTGGTTATAATAACATATTAGAGAGTTTTTGCAAGCGCACCGATCTCGGCTCCCTTCCCGATCCCGATCTCGCGCGCGATCGGTACGGTGAGTAGGAGATCGGGAACCGAGTAGAGTTTTTGCAACACGCGCAAACGTAACCCGATCTACGCGGATGGCGCCATCTACAGGATGTGGACAAACTAATACAACTGCTCAAAACCGTTGCAACGAGTATGTGTTTTACCCTTTTCTTCAACGTTTTGGCGATTAGGTAAGTCAATGTAATATGATGTACTTGTTTTGTCATTATAATTATACATGTAGATATTATATATATTTCACGTTGCCAATTGCTGTTGGTAACTAAATTGTCTCATACATAAAAAAACATACTTCGTATATGAATATTAATAAGAATAATTTCCAATAATTATATATTATAATATTATTACGTTAAGCCTAGGACCTAGTCCTAGGTCAGTGCCAGTGAAGTGGCATTGACATTGTCAGTATTAATTAAAGTATTGTATTTGTTTGCCCTTTTGGTGCGAATAAAAAAATGGCTACTAAAAAAGCCTATATAATGTTGCAGCGAACTAACCATGAGCTGCAGTCCAGAGAAAAAAAACCAACGCCGGTACTACTCCAGCTTAATGGATTTGCAATTAATACAATTCACTGCAGCTGAAAACCCATATGCCAACGGGTGGGATCTGGTGACAGCACGAATGCAGGAAGCAGGATACAACGTGACAAAACGTAGCACCAGTGACCGATTAGCCCGTCTTTTAACGTACCACCGTGCAGAAAACAGAAAAAGTCTTAAGAGGTTATTACATTCATTTAAAAAATCAATATTTATTCCAAAAACAATACAAATTCCATAACAATCAAAATAGAATACAACACCATAGTCAACATGAGTAATTAATATATTAGTAATATTTAATGTGTTGGAACTTATATATGCTTCACCCCCAGACAGAATACTAATACAAATATTTATATATATACATATATATATATATTACTAGTACATTCATGTACTTACGAAAAATATCCCTCAAACTATATGAACAATGTTTCTGTAGTTCCGGATCAGACGAAGATTACACAGAAAAGATTTACCACCTTGAAGTTATTGACGCCCTGGAGAATGACCATAAGGAGGCTATGAGGAAGAACTTAAAGGTCAAGACAGACCAAGAGGCAGTAAGTGATTACAATTATTGGAAGACTGTGAGATACGGAATTTAAAGTCACTGATAAATAGCCCTTGTGTGCAGTGTAAAATGGCTCTAGATAACCACGAGTACCGTCAATGCATGCCATAATAGCAAATAGTTAAAATGTAATCTTAATATGTACTTTTTGACAAAATATACGCTCAGAATTTTACAGTGTGGGGAGAAGATAGAAGAGATACAACTGTTGATTTGTGTACTATCACCCAGGTGATGACCACAATTTGCCATGATAAAATGTTACAATATGCCCCAACATCGTCTCACACACAACACATGCAATTGCATGATAACATTTTAATAATATATTACTTAACAGCATCTGTAACAACAAGAGCATTACATTCATAACCACTACTACCAAACTAAGAACACAATAAGATAGGCTGTGCGCACACATACCCTTAAATTAATAACAGTCTCCCCTATAATGTACTTTAGAAATATACCAACCAGGTCATTGCTAGCAAATAAATGACCCCCTGGCTCTTGCTGTAATGTCTTAATGTATTTCAGGAAAGAAAGGCCAGGAAATAAGGGAGGCGGCCATGACCGGCAAACGGCCTACTACATCAGCCAAAGGGGCTGAAACGGAGACAAATCCACCAGTCCCTCGAACCCCTGCACCGAAGCGTCGCCAAAGTAACACTGAGGCGACGCTGCAATTTCTTCGAGAGAAGGCAGCAAAAGAGCAAGATCTCCGCTCAAAGGAGCTATCGCTACGTGAGCGAGAGTTGGCCTTGCAAGAGGCACGTTTCGAGCGAGAGGAGAGGCGCCAGATGCTGGCAATGTTACTTAAGAAATCGTAAATTGTGTGTACAGTTTAGTGCCTCTTTCAAGTACATTGTGTGTACAGTTTAGTGCCTCTTTCAAGTAAATTGTGTGTACAGTTTAGTGCCTCTTTCAAGTAATAAATCCAATCTTAGAGGCAGGTGTGGCAATTTGTGAGGATTACTGCAACAACATAAAACATTCCGATTTGTTGCAGATACAATTTCAAGTTCTTTTTGAAATCAACAAAACCGAAATATCGTAAAACTTTACCAAAGCCCCATTCTACACACTGTCGTACACTGGCCATGGCCTTGTTAAAATTTTCTTGGTCTGGAGTGAGATGTGGTCCAGAAAAAGGGTTTAAAATGGTGGTCCGCAATGGGTAGGCGGGATCACCATAAAGACAATAATACTGTAGCCCAGGAACTGCCTCAATACGTTCGAGTAGCTGGCTCTCGCGAAGAACACTGGCATCGTGGCGTCTGCCTTCGAAAGGCCCTGCAAGATCAGCAATGAGTCAATTTGGGGCCATGACCGACTGAAACTTCAGGGCATGAACCCTTTTGTGACCATTAAACACCTCCCATTGGTTGTTTGTTGGCCGGCGTATTGGACGCACTGTCCCATTAACAAATTCCCATAAGTTGGTCAGTGGTGATCCCGCATTGGTGATGGCTTCCGCAAAGAGAGGGATGTTGTCAATTATCCACGTCTGGTTAATGTTTAACAACAGGTGTCTATGGGTGTTGTAAACATGCTGCACAGCATATGTGCACAACACACTTATTTCGCTTTGATGCCTTCCCCCAAACATATTCTCTACATCCTTTAGTCGATTTGGGTAGGCTTGGCGCCGGAGCATGATTATAGATACACTCTAAGTCAGTGGATGTTACTCGTGATGTGGAAATAACTTTCTCTGGGAACTGCAGCAGTCTGCACAATTTGTAAATGTCATCTCTGGTGAAACGAAAATTGGTGATCACATCTTCGTCTGTGAAGTCATCCAGGTTGAACTTGGGGACATGACCGATTCTGAATCCCGCATTCCCATCCTCTTCCATGGCAATGGTGAGGAGGAGTAAATCCTCATCGCACAAGTTTCCAAATTGCTTAAACAGTTCACCATCATCAAGATCAAGAAAATTTCCTGGGTCTATGTCTGTCTCAGCCATTACACTGCAATAGCCAAGATAACAAAAATTAAAGTATTTTTTATTTGCCAAAAAAATAAATAATATATGTACCATCCATTATTAGGACGCGTGAAAGTGAGGCTTCTGCCCATACCATATAATTTTTATTATTTCCAATTCACATGTATCTATCAATAATCAATTCAAATTAAATGGATAGACAAAAAGTTCAAATAAAGTCCAAATCAAATTTGTTTAATCAATTGTTCTAAAAAATAAAAAAACACATGATGTACAGTTCACAACATATTGCAAACATTGCTAAAATAGAATAGTATGTTACTATTGTATTACATTATCACTCCAAGCGTACAATAAAATGTATTGTATAAATATATGTATGTTGCTCCACCTGTTGGTATACTTGGAAAGTGCCAGAGAGCAGTGCACAATGCACAGACAATGGCTATTCAAAGAACATGGAAAGACCTGTTAAATGTATTGCTTCAGAAAATACCTGCATATATAGCAAGCCAATTACTCCCATTTATTGTGTTGTCCCACAAATTATATGTTTACTTAGAGCAGGTGGTATCAATTCAACTCGAAATCAGATTTGACCAATCCCAGATTTTAAATGACACCCCGAAATGTACACACATCCATTATAATTACACACCTTCATAGACATAGGTCTATATAACAGACATGACAAGAAACATACCAGCATACATACCTTGAAACCTCAAGTTAGACGCACCTAAAAAAATATGTAAAAACAATGGGTACTATTTTGGGTGCTTACCCTTTGTTTACGTTATACTAAGGCATTACAGAGACAATTTGCATACACATGTTTAGGCATTTGTTTTATTTATTTTATATACACATAAATTGGAATTTCATCTCTACACTATGACGTCTATGGCCATAGCCTAGGGCATAGCATTTTTGGCTGCTACATAGGCCACTTTTCACTATTTACCAACAACATATATCTATCTCATATATGTCCTACAGATCAAAGTAAGATTTATTTGTGTTCTAACATGTTTTGTAGCTGAACTCGCGATACTGATATTGGCTCAATTTCACACATGACAACACACATCTTCAATGCGAGATTGTAGAACTAATAGTAATATAATTATAGTGGTATGTCTTTTACTATATGTCATCTACAAATGATGGAGAATAACCATGCCAACATCTGAGAGTTCTTGCGCATTTAAATTTTTAGTTATTGTATTTAAGCAGAACAAGAAGAAATCTTCATTATATCAAAGCATGTTAAATAAAAACACTTATTTGTATGGTTGCATGGTATAAATTCGTGCGTCGCACAATTCCGTGGCAACGCGGTATTTTATCGTTCTGCAACTAGCGGTTGGTCATTGGAGGTCAGTATTTATGCTGAACTGACAGTTGCAGTTGTGGACATCGTATCACAACAACATATGAATTTATTTGCGAAAATTACAGTCGGACAGTTGCGCTAACCTTGCATATGCGAACCAAAACAAAATGTGCACGAGTCGAAGATGGAAGTTGGGAAACGTGAGTAAATCTTTTATTTATAAAATTACAATATATAATGTTAACCACAACTGTTTGTTTCTGCATTGTACATCATTTCAGTCGATTTCAGCTGGAATTTTTGGCCTAGTTTACACAATAGGACTGATCTACAATGCGATGTCTACATCTAAGTCTACGGTGCCGTCGATGGTTTCGTGTATTTTTTTTACAGTAGACAGTGCGCATTTAAAACTCTTTTTTCCGATGCACTAAGCCCATTGGCAATTAAAATAGGGCAGCTAATTAGTCAACAACAGTTTTACGTACAACTGCTACAGAATTGTTTTTTTTATTCAACCACAATTTCAACGTAATATAGATAGGGAGACTACTAACCGATTCAACCTGCGAGATCGGTGTTTTCCCTATCTCATCGACCCGGCCCCGATCGTGTAAACACACGAAGCGATGACATAGTACGCGTAGCGAGATCGGGATCGGGAAGGGAGCCGAGATCGGTGCGCTTGCAAAAACTCTCTATTTATGATGCATTTGAACACAACTGTAATTGCAATGTCAGGCTGCGGTCGGACAGACGGTATGTGCCACTTAGAGAGTTGGCGACTGACCGCACAATATGGCGTGGACTGTGGCAACATTTACAACTTCTTACAACATCGTAGGAGTAATTACATATTCATTTCATAACGTGTTATAGCAACAACTTAATGCATGCTTTAGGTTTCCATTTGGATTGTACTGAAACCTTTAATTTGAAATGTGCATTTTCTTTTCGAGGCGATGTAAAAAACCAGGTTCCGCCACGTTCACTCAACTCGAAACGTAGTCCCACGATGCGATTTATACAACCGGCAGAAATGCACTCACTGTCAGATCACTCACTCACTCACTCACTCACTCACCCACCCACCCACCCACCCACCCACCCACTCACTCACTCACTCACTCACTCACCCACCCACCCACCCACCCACATACCCACCCACCCACTCACTCACTGGATGATTGATCAACTACCCGTCGCTGTCGGTCTCTGTCCTGTGTTGCATCGATATCTTTGAGCGGCATGTCTGTCCATGTCGAGCTACATATTCTTTGGCTTTCCCCTGCCCCTTTCACTGTAGGGAACGCAGTGTTAGTTGAGCCATTTTTCATTGTTTTTGATGTCTAGGGCGCAATCATACTCATAAGTCAAAATTGTTTTTATTCACATAAACTATGATTATTAATAGATAATTTTATACCAAGATAATATATCTCGCATGCATATATAATTATATCTAGCTGATTCAAATAGGGTTGGTAAGCTGGCTCAACTAACACTTGGTGTGGGGTAAGTTGAGCCACAGTGCGGCGTAAGTTGCGTAAATGCTTTATTTGTATAATATACGTAGGCCTTGTACAAAAAATTCGTAACAACTCAGCCAACACATCTACCCAATGTGTACAACACGTCTCTGACAATTCTACATGCTTAATTAATAAGTCAACACACTTAATTAATATAGACTTATATAGGTAAATCGCAACCAGTGTAACTAACTGCTATTATGTTGCTTTGCAGTTATCCAATGTCCCAATTTGCTCGGAAAAATAAATTCCTTGATGTATTTTGGGGTAAAAACACTCGTCTTCGTTCTTTAACCGCTGCTCAACTAACCCTCCCTTGGGCATTGAGTGGCTCAACTAGCCCCGTTTGAACAATTAGGCTTATTTAATTAACTTCTCATTAATGCGCGAAGTGATGTAAATAATCTTCCTCTCTGTGCATAGTTAAACCATTTGTAAGTGCACAAACAATAAAGTCTGGTCACGTGTCTTGATAGTTTGCACACCAGCATACATTAATCACAATTAGTAAAAGTATCGAAAAACATCAAAAACATACTTTTAGCTCACATATTCTAACCGTTGTGACAAACTTAACCTATTGTACGTCAATCGTGTTCTAATAACATGTTCAATCACTGGGTGGTACCATGTAACTGTCGCTGTTGTAGTTTCCTTGGAAACATGGGTGGCTCAACTAACCCAGTGGCTCAACTAACACTGCCTTCCCCTACTCAGTAGAATGTGTTAGCGATGCTATTGTGACAAGTAGTATGTCCGTACCATTGTAGCTTACTTCTTTTAATTGTATTCGGGACTGGTTTTGGTTAGCACTACAAATTCATTGGCCTTATGTTTTTTGTTAAAATATGTTCAGGATTCTTCGAAGACACTTCGCCTCAAAAGCGTATACTGTTCTCTCGGTTTCCGAGTTCAAGGTCCAGCATTCACATTAATGGATCCGTAAGATCACCACTCGACTCGTGAACAGCTCGATCATGGTTCTGTGTCGATGTTATTGTTACTTGCAAATTTTAAATCTTACTACAGCTCACGTTGCAATGTTAATTCTTGCTTTCGTTTCTTCGGTAGAGCTGCCTTTATATGATATTATAGCGCCAAGGTATTTGAAGGATGTTACTTCCTCAAGGTGTTCTCCATTCATCATTATTCCGATTCTCCTCGCTTTTCCATAGTTTATCATTATTTAGATTTTCTCCGAGCTTATGTGCATATCATATCCATTTGCTGTAGTTTCAATTTTGATGAATTCCTGTAGTTCTTTTTATGTTCCTCCCATAACATCGACAAAGGATAAAGTGTGTATGCGATTCTGTGTCATCATTTGTGGGGCAATTAAGTAGTCTGGAGGCCGGATTTAGTTCATAGTTACCATGGTATGTATGCCTTTGCAATTTTCTGACAAGCGTTCTGGTATGGCATTAATTTATTATCAGCAAGGATACTCCCATTCTTGCCTTCAACGCGAGAGGATCGGTTTGGTTTGGTTTTGATGAGGGCCTTCAAGATGTTAAAAACATGTCTGCTATTCGTGAAAATGTTAATGAAGATGGTAGATATATATGAATAACGATATTCTTGTCGTAAGCACAACTATTGCGATTACTTAATGACTCCAATCCAGCACTTGAAACTTAAATGGTAGCAGGCCCTATTGCAAACAATAATGTCAACTCTTCGAAAATGCAGGGTATTTGCTTTTTATAGCAAAACGAGGGACGCATGGGGTGTGGATAAGCCGGCGTCACACACGATCTTGGCACTTTCCTTTTCCGCTTTACTGATATTTTCCTGTCCGCCGTGATTCCCTTTGCCGTGTTCCAGTCACTCACATCCGCTTGTATCGCGTGCCACTCCGAACGCCGAGTTCACCAAGATAAGGTACCCAACACCACACCCAACACTACACCCAAAACCACACCCAACACCACACCCAACACCATACCCAACACCACACCCAACACCGCACCCAAAACCACACCCAACACCACACCCAAAACCACACCCAACACCACACCCAAAACCACACCCAGCACCACTCCCTTGCATCATTAAAGTTGTTTCAGTTCCACCCGTCACGTCCTTACAACCTTCATTCCTGTCTCGAATAACTTAATTCTTCCCACCATCCTCATCTTTCTTGCTGTACAAATATGGTTCTCTCACACAATGACTCATCAATGACACCTTCGTGCGCCTCTAGCTGTAATCTAAATAATAAGTGTATTGCCCCTTTTCTAAGTTTAGTGGGGGCGGTCATGTGAAAGCTTCTTTTCTTCTTCCGGGTACGAGTCAACCCTCCCTTCAAGGCTTATAGACTCGCTGCGCAATAGTACACCTACACAAATTAGTTCCTTACTCTATCTATCCAACAATGCCCACTACAAAACATTGGAACACACAGAACAAAGTAGACATAGTCTTACAATCGTATCAGAAAGCATCAGTTATTTGTAAAATCGTCCACAATGAGTAATTGGCTCCTATCGTGTAGTGACCCACACACAAGTGAAAGTAGACTCGTCATAAAGGGAGGTTCGTCTGGTTCCGACCAACCTTTCCACATTTGTGAACCAGGGTCCGCTATGTATTCGTAACGTAACGTAATTGTGGAAGCAATTTGGTGTAACATAGTTACCAGGAACTCAACATTAACAATAGGAGTAGTTTATCGTAGTCCTAACATAGGACAAGAGGAAGATGTAAAATTACAAAAGGCGATAAGGGAGGTGAGCAAAGGAGAATGTGTTGTAATGGGTGATTTTAACCATGGCCATATACAATGGGAATCATTAGAGAGTGCTGGAGGGGACGACCATCAGTTTCTACTTCTAACACAGGATTGTTTCCTTACTCAACATGTCTTGGAACCAACCAGAGGTGGGAATGTGTTAGATTTAATTTTGTCTTCTCAAAATGAATTAGTTGACAATGTTAAAGTACACGAACCTTTGGGTTCAAGTGACCATAACCAAATCCATTTTAATATAAAAGTAAAAACAGGGAATACATATAAAAAACAATGGAGGAGGAATTTCAACAAAGGCAGATATAAAGTGATGAGAACATATCTAGCAAATATAGATTGGAATAATTTGCTGAAGAACAAGACAGCAACAGAATGCTGGACTTGTTTAAAATATGAGATTGAGGGCATTATTGAGAAATGTATTCCATTAAGAAAATAAGGGAAAAGATCCAGGAAAAAACACCTGTCAAAAGAAGCTATTAGAAAAATTGCTCACAAACAGATGCTGTGGAAGGTCTATAAACACACTGGAAATGTAGAAGACTACACCAACTACAAAGAGGCACTTAACCTAGCTACTACTGAAATTAGAAAATCTAAAAGAACCTTTGAACAAAAATTGGCAGGTAATATAAAAAATGACAGCAAGAGTTTCTATGCTTATGTAAGGAGTAAACAGAAAGTTCGAGATAAGGTCGGACCACTGGAAAGCAACAGTGAAAACATAATTTCAGATGGGTTCCAAATGGCAGAGGTCCTGAATGAGTATTTCAGCTCAGTTTTTACCACAGAAGATATCAGCTCACTTCCAGTTCCATTGACTAAATTTGAGGGCAATACATCAGAATATTTAGGGCAGTTATTTGTAACATCTGAAATGATAGCAAAGAAAATTAAGATGATGAAAGATAATAAATCACCTGGAGTTGATGGGATACCACCAAAACTGCTAAAGGAAATTGTTGATCAAATTAGTACACCACTTGCAAGCTTATTTAACTTGTCACTAGAAGAAGGAATAGTTCCTTCAGAATGGAAAGAAGCAAACATTACGCCGCTGTTTAAGAAGGGATCGAGGAAGAAGCCAGAAAATTACAGACCAGTGAGTTTAACATCAGTTGTATGTAAATTACTTGAAACATTAATTAGAGACCACATGGTGGAATTTCTCATAAAACATAAATTAATAAATACATCTCAACATGGATTCCTAAAAGCAAGGTCATGTCTAACGAATCTCTTATGTTTTTTAGAAGAAATTACAAAGTGGGTAGATCACGGGTCACCAGTGGATGTTGTCTACTTAGATTTTCAGAAAGCTTTCGATAAAGTGCCACATCAAAGATTGTTACTTAAACTAAAAGCCCATGGTATAGGCAATGATGTAATCAACTGGATAGAAAAGTGGCTTACACACAGAAGACAGAGAGTAATAGTAGATGGTAAGATTTCAAACTGGAAATCTGTTTTGAGTGGGGTACCACAGGGATCAGTGTTAGGCCCTATACTGTTTTTAATATATATAAATGATTTGGAGGATGACATATCTAGCAAAGTACTCAAATTTGCAGATGACACAAAAGTATTCAGAAAGGTTACTAATGATACAGATAAACAAAGTTTACAGGATGATCTAGAAAAATTAGTTAAATGGTCAGAAAATGGCAAATGTTATTCAATTTTGGGAAGTGTAAATGTATACACATAGGACATGGAAATATGGATGAGGAATATAAAATGGGGGATGCTGTACTAGGTAGAACCACACAAGAAAAGGATTTAGGAGTAACATTTAATGCTGACATGAAAGTTTCAGAGCAATGTGGGATTGCTGCTTCGAAAGGAAATCAAATTCTAGGCCTAATTAGGAGAACTATCACGTATAAGGAGAAACATCTAATTGTACCCCTGTACAAAGCAATAGTTAGACCACATTTGGAATATTGTATTCAAGCATGGAGGCCATATCGTAAAAAAGACATAGATACGCTAGAAAGAATACAACGAAGAGCAACTAAGATGATTCCAGAATTAAGAGACCTTAGTTACGAAAGTCGCTTATTACAATGTGGTTTGACAACACTAGAGACCAGGAGACTAAGAGGAGACCAAATAGAAGTGTTTAAAATAGTGAACGGTTATGAGGATGTTGATAGGAATATGTTCTTCAAACTTAAAGAAGGCAGTAGAACCAGAGGACACAAAGCAGCATTAGTTAAGGAACAGTGTAGGTTGGACATGAGAAAGTACTCTTTCTCACAGAGGGTGATAAATGAATGGAACAAACTGCCAAATGATTGTGTTAATGCTAGTAGTGTGAATATGTTTAAAAATAGAATTGACAGATATCTGATAAGGGCGGGCTACACATAGATGAGAAAATTGTTGGACTCTCGATAAGCCAATGGCTTCCTTGTCCACTTGCCATCTGGAACTTGTTGTTCGAGATGGCAATCTTGTTAAATCTTGTTAAATCTAAAAACGTCGGCGCACCCGATGCACCATAACATGTTATCGATTGACGTTGCTACTTTTATTCGTGACATTTTGGTAACGCACACAGCTAAGTTCGTATTGATGATGACATATGAAGACACATACCAGGCTGCTCTAACTGTTCACTGTCACAGCTGTGTTTTGGCGGACCGGTTGAAGTGCGTGTTGTCCTTAAATTTGTATTATTATACATTTATAATTTAACAAGATTTGCCATCCAAGCCAAAGGCCCAGATGGCAAGTGGACAAGGAAGCCATTGGCTTATCGAGAGTCCAACAATGTTCACCTACTTATAACCCGCCCTCCTGATATATGTGTCAACCTAATGCTCCATGTGTCCGGGTTAAACACCTCCTCAAATGCGCCAACAAGATAATACTAAGTTAACTTAAAATAAGTTGTAAAATAAAAAAATTAAGACAAGTAAACATAATTTAAATAAAGAAGATAAATAACCAAATAATTTAAGTCGGTACATTATATAAACATATAAGTTGACCATATAAAACATGGTAAATGAAATTAATAATAAGATAAATAAGTCAAACGTCCTAGTAATTAAAATGTCACTTCTGCTAGCAACAGAGCATTCCGAAGGCTCCATGATAGAGATGTTTTAACAGTGGAACAGTAACAACGGAGTTGATTCCCTGACTGTGGTACGTAGGGCGTTCCATAATGTTGGCACTGCCACGAAAAAGGCCCGACGACCATGATAGCGCTCGAGATGGTACCGCGGTATAGTCAATATACCTTTACCGGTGGATCTCAGTGTTCAGGTCAGTGTGTATGGTGTCACTATCGACGACAAATACACTGGGTCAAGATGATGCACAACACGATACACAAGTTGGGGAGACCGGGGCTAGTTGTTACAATTTTAAGTCAACAGCTAAATATACCACTGGTCAACAGCTAAATACACCACTGCTCAACAGCCAAATACACCACTGGTCAACAACCAAATACACCACTGGTCAATAGCTGTGTTTTATTCATTGTGCTTCCAAAACATTTGTTGATACCATTCTAGCATTTGACTGCCTCTTGTTTTGCGGCCTTAGCATTTTATTCAATAGTTAATTTTATTCTAACCAGTTCTTATAATATGTCTTAGGAACTGTATAACGTAACTCTCTTTTTCTTATCGTTTCCAAAACGTGTCTTTGTCTTTCTCCATGAATATTCATCCAAAACAACAAGGATGGCAGTGGACCATAGAAATCTGCACACAGATGGGACCATTTTTTGGATAGCAGTTCTGACATCACTAGCGGCTCTATGGCGTCGATTCTAGGATACCACACCTTTTCTCTAAGAAGAGCTTTGGTTTTGTTGACTCCTTGGTGACCTTCATGGGCTAGCTTTAGTACTTGTCTCTGCAGGCTTGCCAGTATTGCTATTTGAGATCCTTTCAACAGCGCATCATCTCTTAGACCGTGTTTACGCAGTTTGGAGTCGGTTGTAGTTTGTATGACATGCGACTTCATTTCACCGTCCATGTCTTCAAAACTACAACTGGCGACCGCATTGCGCAGGCGCGTGTGATACGCATCTATTTTCTCGCCAGGCTCTTGTCTCAGACGGCGGAACACTGCTCGCTCATACTCTTTGTTCACTTTTGGTTTGCTTGGTTGTCAGCTTGTCAGCGAGATTCATGAAGAAATCAAACGTATTGCTCCCCACAGCATGCAGTAGCAGTGCTTTTCTCTGCCCATCATCTTCTATTGTGATGACAGTCATGTAGTTCTCAAAACGGAGTAACCACTTGTCCCACTTAAGGCCTACTAGTACTGCTGCTTGCGTGTCCCCTATTTCGAAGTCAAAGGGCTGGACACACGGAACGTTTAAAGCTGCCATAACGATGCACTGTTGACGTTAGACTTTAATGCTCCATTTGTTGGACTTTGCGACAGACTACTTCGCTTATGTAGACACACAACTGTCGCTGGGCGACACCATTACCAACAACGGAGGTTTCTATCGCGTCAAACAGAGTTCAAGGTCAAAGGGAGTCACGTAGAGCACGTTTTCACGTTCACTCGCTCGCAGTCATCCATCCTTCGTAATTTGAAAGTACCGCCCTTTACCGTTTAGCGTGGTAGTACACAACACATTGTTCTTCCAACGTACACCACTGCACGTGTAACTGTGTCTGTAATTGTTCACATTGTATCGTTATCCTCGTCGCCAAATATAAAATAATGACCGACTTCAATGTGCTGTGCGTGGAGACGTCCTTTATTAAAATAATGTACCCTAGAACAAACGGGTCAAGTTGCTGCCTATAGGTGGCGCGGCATACGGTTAGAACTATACTACATTATATGTCTAAGCATCTTTTTTTAGTTTCGTTGGCAACCGTACCAGGTGTGTTTGAGCGTGTGCTTGGTAGTCTGTGTGCAGACTACAGTTAATAGTTCTTCAAAATAAGACTGCGTGTAATAAACCCAGCATTCAAGATGAACACACACGATTCAGCGTATCTGGACAGCCATTTATCCACTGGTAACCTAATAATAATTAATATTTCATCAAGCCATGTCGTATACGCGTTCCGCTCTACATGAAGCCATTGAACGAAGCCAACCCGCAGAACAAAAAGAGCCTAGGATGGAGTCACGTTGACAGTCGCTGAAGCTCGACGCTGGTATCTAATTTCGTTCGCGCACGAGTTGTTTCCCTGCCACCATAACACCAGGCTCCTACCGGAGCTGCGTATTGCGACTACTGCCGCCAGGACGCAGGGTTCTCCGTTGTCGTCTGCTCGAAGGACGGCCGCATCCCCGGGGTTTCAGGCTACCATTTGTCTACGTAGATGCGTGAGTACTTCTACCGGTAATTGAATTCACGATAGCCGTTTACTTAAAAAAACGAGTGTATTAAAATTATAAGCATGTACGTTAGGCCTGCATGATTTAATGATTTAGCGTAATTTAATAGCAATGCGAAGAATGTAAGTTTCCCTTCGATTACGCTAGTTTCGTCAAATCCGTGTTAGAAATACGAGAAATACGAATATTTTTGCATATTGTGCATGTATCAACATCAGTGGCGATTTTTTTCGGGGGGGGGGGGCAGGCATTGCCCTTTGGTTTAATCATTCTTTTCGTGTGTAACCTGTGGCGCAGCTACATGGTAGCATGGTAAGCCAATGGGTGACCAACCTTACCCCGTCTAACCTCCCCTTAGGAAGAGCCTTTATCGATCGATCGATTTGTCCGTGGAGTTCGTCCACTGGATGGAGGGACTGGTTTAGTAAATGGGAGCGTCAATAATTTCGTCCTCAACTCGTCAACGTGAACTGTTATGTCGAGGCAGCGCTCGAGCAGTAACTTAATTTTCGACAATATGTGACCATTCTCGTGTTATATAAGTCGTCTCTGTCAAGAGTAATATGGGGGAAACGCACCACTCTAGAGGCAAACACGATTTGACCTTTTTGTGGCAGAAACATTTAACACAGTCACATTATGCACTACTCTTCTCTGAATAGTAATGTTATGGCAGAACCTTTGTAACAACAGTACAAACATAAATAAATGTTAGTACCAGTCCTTTTTTGTACAAAATGCCAGGGGGCGGGCGCCATTTGCCTCCGTTACTGTATAATGTTGAGGTAATGTTCACACAAACAAACATATAAACAAACAAACAAATAAACAAACAAACAAACAAAAACAGTATAAAAGAACAAGAAAAACAGCGCAAGGTCAGAATTCCTGTTTATTAGTCAATTTATCTAAGTGAGCACTGGTATGATAGTGTTGCTATATGTGGGCGACTAAGCCTTCAGGGTGACACACTTTAGCATGTCATCGGCTTTTTCGCACAAGAGGAGTCTGACATGGGGACAAATCTTACATCTACGTTCATTAAAACTCCATCCTCAATTGATTTAGCTTATCACGAAACCTGTTCGTTGATGCCGAAACATATAATGTGTGAATAGTTTAAGTAGCATCCCCAGTCGATTTAATAAAAAAAGTGCGTATTTTGGTTCAGATCTTCGAAAAAATTTACTTTAGTCGTTAGATCTAGTTAGGCTCAAAATGATTGATATCCAAAAAGGTAAACACTGTGCGGTTCAATGCCGATCAACATTTCAACAAGGGCGAAATTCGTGAATGTTTAGCGTTTCCATTTTCACTTCAATTAATGTTTGATCAAACATCAAATAATGTAACAGTTTGTCTGATGATTTCACAAACAAACTACATGCAAAAGTTGCACAAACAAACTACATGCGCAAGTTGTACAAACAAACTACATGCGCAAGTTGTACAAACAAACTACATGCACAAGTTGTACAAACAAACTACATGCACAAGTTGCACAAACAAACGTTCGGTTATTGCTAATACAACTGACCGTGTGGCACTTGTTTGCCCATTGTACCTGCGGACACTGTGGAAATGTAGTAAATATCATAGATACAGAATATGTGTAATTTGTCAGTAGGCTACCATTAACACTTACTTGTTAAACATTTGTTTTAGTAAAATTCGAAACAATGGGGCTGCGTACAAAAATCCTTCAAATTTTACTCGCTTTATGTCAATAAAAGTTAACAGTAATGGTTAATCTTGGTATAGTTACACGTTTGAATAAGAGAAGCTTGGCATGTGATAAGGGAAATCATAAGCAAGAGAACAGCATTTTCATGTAGCCAAGAGTTCTTAGTCAATAGTAAATTAACACAAAACAACCAATTAATAGCTGATAAATTTAATGAGTATTTCACGACCGTTGGATCAGAATTAGCTAATGAAATACCAATCGTCACAGAAAAGCCTGACGATTATCTTGATGGAATATATAAAAACTCTATGTTTTTAGCACCTGCAACCACAGATGAGATAAGGATAATTATAGAGAAATTGAAAAACTGTAGTTCCGGCTGGGATGGCATAAAACCAAATATTATCAAACAAACTTACTCTGGTATGATTGGGCCATTATGCTACAATATAAATTTATCATTTGATAAAGGACATGTACCAGATGAACTAAAAATAGCTAATGTAGTGCCCATTTTTAAGAAAGGTGATGCTACACTAATTAAAAACTATAGACCTATTTCTATATTACCAGTATTTTCAAAGATTTTTTAAAGATTAATATACAATAGATTAAATAAATATATTGTTAAACACAGTATTTGGTCAAACTCCCAGTTTGGATTTAAAAAAGGATATTCAACGTATATGGCTTTAACAATACTAATTGACAAAATAACTAGTGAAATGGACAAAAGAGAACATATAGTTAGACTATTTTTAGATTTTGCTAAAGCATTTGATACTGTTAACCATGATATCCTATTAAGAAAACAAGATCATTATGGAATCAGAGGAATAGCACTTCAGTGGTTTCAAAGTTATTTGTTTGGAAGACAACAAACAGTAAAATTTAATGGAATCAATTCTGTTCTCAAAATTATAACATGTGGAGTACCACAAGGGTCAATATTAGGACCGTTACTATTTCTTATATATATATAAATGATTTAGGTGCTGTTTCTCAGATCACCTTTCCCATTATGTATGCAGATGATACTAACATTTTTATCCAAGGGAAAGATTTGCAAAAAATGGAAAAAGATTTAAATACTGAAATAAAAAAAGCTGTCACTTTGGCTTAAAACTAATAAACTCTCACTGAATATAAAAAACATATACGATGATCTTTAGCAATAATCCCAGTGTAAGAAACAGACGTAATGACATATACATAGATGGAATAGAAATAGACACTGTTAATCATAAGCAATTTCTGGGAGTGATAATAGATAATAAAATCAATTGGAGGGACCATATAAAGTACACATGTAATACAATTTCTAACAGCACAGGCATTATCAAAAAGGTAAAGAGCAAACTGAACAAGAAGACATTGGTTAACCTATATTATACATTTATTTGCCCATATATTACTTATTGTACCGTACTATTCGGAAGAGCCCCAACAATATATTTATCTAAAATTCATATATTGCAGAAAAGAATAATACATATAATTAGTAATGTTGGATTTAGAAAACACACACAGTTTTTATTTAAGACATATCAAATTATGAACATTTATCAACTAAACAAATATATAAGGTGCGTGCTAATGTATAAACATAATAGGGGTATGTTACCAAATATATTTAATGATATGCTTACACATCATATCATGGTACACAGTTATAAAATGAGACAAGAAACAATTTATAAAATATCATACTGTAAAACGAACACCAGACAAAATACATTGGCATATGTTGGTCCCAAATTATGGAATACTATTGTTACAAAGAACCACTTGGATGATTGTACGTATATTTATATATTTAAAAAGACAGTGAAACATCACATCTGGGGAACCTACGAACAAGATTACTCTAGTCAAATGTGATATACCAGTATAATTTGCTATAATAGTCCTATGTATTATTATATGTGAATGACTTATTTGTGGTAACCTTTTTATCATATCTTATTACAAACAAGTTATTGATTAGACAAGTGTGGTATACTAGTATTAGAAATCACTTGTGAACAACTATTGGTTTACTTAGTATTATATTTTCTACGTATACAGCAAAGTTAATATTCCAACAGTAGCTGCTGTACACTGGTCTACTATAATTCACATGTGAATAATTCTACTTATTGATTTTTTTATTTTATTGATTTATAAAAAAAATAAAGAATTAGACATCGTGGCGCATAATATATTTAATTTATAATTTTAAAAAGGAAACATAAGCAATTTGCTTCTTTTCCATTGTCTTAAATGTGTTTAGTAGTTGGTCGGCTGATTGATTGTATGTACACTTTTGCGGGTCCCTGTTCACGATTACGCTTACTGATTCTGTTTTGTCGCGCCTCTGAGCTCAGGTTCCTGAGGATATAGGCGCCATAGAAGTTAATGATTATTATTACATGAATTTATGTTATTTGAGACAATAAACATTATTATTAGATGTTGAGCTATGTCTGAACATGTTTAGGATATAGACTTTAACAAATCCTCGCAGAACTGTCGTGCCATTTGAGAGCCAGTTAAGTAAACCCTCCACGTCGTCTACGGAGTTGGCCTAGGCGCGTAGCTGAGCACGGGCAAGAACTAATTGCAGAAGCGGACGGTGCAATGAAGAGAGTTCGTCGCCATTGTGACGCAATGTTTTCGTTTGTCGCTATTTATGTCGTTTAAATGACGTAATAGTTATGCACATCAATCCCCAACTTCATGACAGATTGTATTTAATTAAATTGCTTCCTCACTTATTTGAGTGTGTTGCAATGCGGAATACACGGCACACTATGAAAACTACAACTTGTATTGAACATTTCTTCAGTATATGAAATCTAAATTGCGACTATCTTGTGGTTCTCTAAAGATATGTACTGTATTAGCAACATACAGTTTGTTTCTCTGGTCCAATATATATTGTGTAGCTTACGGAGAGTTTGCTGATAAGTTTGGAAACAACATGTCACAACTTCCATGCCAGGGACATATTTGAACATATTGCTTTCCCAATTCTCCCTTCATTTGCCCCGAATCCTAAACTCATCCATCCATTCTGTTTAATATGCCTTGTGCCCCTTAGCCAACGTATGCGAATTCTTTGTGTGAGTAGTTTTGATGTAAGTTTTTTTTGTGTGCGTGCGTGCGTGCGCGCGCGTGCTTCGTGCTGCGTGCGTGCGTGCGTGTGTGTGTGTGTGTGTGTGTGTGTGCATTCATATATATATATATATATATATATATATATATATATATATATATATATATATATATATATATATATATATATATATATATATATATATATATATATATATATATATATATATATATATATATATATATATATATATAATGTATAATGTTGGTAGCTGCGTCATCTACAAGTAGCCCCCTCAACAGTGGACAAATGTAATCTCTGTAATTGCCGGTTGTTACTCATCACTCGGGCAAATTGCCAACCCAAATGAATAATGCAGCGGCTGTAACAACTGCATCACACGTGCATGTGGCGACGCTAAAATGTTTTCGATACGGTTGAATGCTGTTTTCATAGCAACACCATGACTCTGGAGAAGCACCAGCCGTCACACCCCACGTACCGTAGTTGTTACTGGAACTGTCGCCAACACGAAGTCCTAGTCATGACGTTTTAATCAATAACTATTGTTCATGGTTTTGTTTGACAAAATCAACTGCGGAGCATCGCATTACGAAGCATTGGGCTAGTTCCCGGCCTTTTGCATTCTTGATGTGAGTGTAGTTCACAACATTCTTGATGTGAGTGTAGTTCATAACATTATTGATGTGAGTGTAGTTCACAACATTCTTGATGTGAGTGTAGTTCACAACATTCTTGATGTGAGTGTAGTTCACAAATTATTGATGTGAGTGTAGTTCACAAAATTCTTGATGTGAATGTAGTTCACACCATTATTGATGTGAGTGTAGATCACAACATTCTTAATGTGAGTGTAGTTCACAACATTCTTAATGTGAGTATAGTTCACAACATTATTGATGTGAGTGTAGATCACAACATTCTTAATGTGAGTGTAGATCACAACATTCTTAATGTGAGTATAGTTCACAACATTCTTGATGTGAGTGCAGTTCACAAATTTTTTATGTGAGTGTAGTTCACAACATTATTGATGTGAGTGCAGTTCACAACCTTTTCAATCCGCTACATTTCAATCCCACTTCTTCTTTTAATAATAAATGACATAGTTATTTTAATCATTATCGTCATGTCTATATTGTCTATAAATACTGCAAAAGTGTACACACACACGCACGCACGCACGCACGCACGCACGCACGCACGCACACATGATGCAGTTATTACAGTTTGAAGTTATGGCTTGCGTGTTGCAAAATCAAGCCTTTAAACTGTGGTTCAAACGTACGCTGCTGACTATCGTTAATGCTTGATTTTGCGTATTGATTTTGTCACCCGTAGCCCTACACAGAAATTGGAAATTAGCGTGGCGCTAGGCGGAACGACCGATGCATGTTCGTTGTTCGCTCGAGTGAGACCAAAGAAATAAATGAGCATAATATAAGCCCTCTGATGTTTATTTGTCGATATTCTAGTTCGCACAGACTTGGGTAGGCCAATTACTGTTAAAGTGTGCATTTCAAACATTTAACCCATACTTTTTCTGAGAAACTTTACAAGGTTCGAAAATTATTAAGCGGGGGTTCTAAAAAATATGGAATTAAAAAATTTCCGAACCAACTGTGAATTTGTTAATGGACGGCACTGTTATTACTGGGACCGTTTGGTAATTATATCACGGCTTGGAGTAAGATGGTTTGACGGAACATCGTCGTGTCACCCATTTGTGACAGCGTGCTTCTGTTTGCAGTTTGGACGGTCTGTCGACACACTACCATGAGAGCGGATGCACACAGATAACCGTGAGGAATGGCCACCGACATTACGTCTTTCTTAAATAGCTTTACGTCCTTGTACGAACTATGGGAGGCATAATCCGCGCCAGACCGTAAAACAAGCGTTTCGTCTCTACTGGTGCAGTATTCACACACGTTTTAAACTGTGCAAATAACAATAAGACAACGCGCGACCGTTGCGCACTGAGCACCACGCCGCCAAGATGGAAGTATCAGAACATGGAGGGTTGACCGCCGACTCCCGTGTCGTCCTCAACATCGGCGGCACCCGCTACGAGACCCGGGCCAGCACGCTCGTACGTATCCCGGCCACCCGGCTGTCGACGCTCGCCTTGTTGGGCAAGGATGACGAGGCGTACGACGCGAGTCGAGACGAGTACTTCTTCGACCGACACCCCGGAGTCTTCGAGTGCATTCTCAACTACTACCGCTCCGACGAACTGCATCTCAGCAACGGACTGTGCGGAAACGTCGTCAAAGCGGTAATTGTCATGCTACGTATAGGTGTCAGCATTTTGTGCATAATACACTGTATGTGTGTGTGTGTGTGTGTGTGTGTGTGTGTGTGTGTGTGTGCGTGCGTGCGTGCGTGCGTGCGTGCGTGCGTGCGTGCGTGCGTGCGTGCGTGCGTGCGTGCGTGCGTGCGTGCGTGCGTGCGCTGTAGATAGTTTAGCTGAGAAGCCCACCCACGGGGCAAGACGCACACCCACGGCGAAAGAAGCTCACCCACGGACAAGAAGCCCTCCTCTGGCCGTTTGCAATAGAACAGTTTGTTTATTTGAATATGTATTTCATATATTGCCCACAACTGATGCATTTATACCACTATTATGATCCTATTAGCATATTGTATAAATTTACTGCTTTAGTCTCAGTTTTTTGTGGCTGTTGTACATAGTCCCACTTTGATAAGGACGATTTTAACAATTACAAAACTCACATTTTAATGCGTGTGTTGCTTCTGCTGAATCCATAATGTAATCAGCCATATTGTAATCAGCCATATTGTGATCAGACACGCGGCTCCATCTGGTTATCTCGAAACACTGATTTTCGTGCCTTATGGCTAGATGGAGGGTGTAGCAATTTCTCTCATAGGGTCATCTTGACCAATCCTTCCATAACTGCTTCACAAACGCCTGCTCTCGATTCAGCGTTGCTTATGTCAACAGCGAATGTTTGCCGCGGTAACAATATGCATTATGTGTTGGTGGGCAGTAACACGTGTATAACATAAATAATTAACGGTAACATTGTCAGATACAGTTTCGCACCTCCGGCGACGTGTACGTCAAACATCTGTTCGATTAGTGCAGTTCCGATAACATCAGTGGCGTATCTAGAATCTCGAAAAATGGGATGCCAACGGGGCACGCCTAGTCACCCATTGGTTTATCATTTTAAAATGTGGTGGCACTACAGGTTGTATACGAAAACAATCCAAAATTGGATCCAAGACAGTCATGGCACAGTGTTCTCCAAGTAGGCGGCCACGTCACAGGGGTCACACAGGTCACCAATCCAACGTCGCCATTGGCTCTAGCAAAAAGTAGTATAGTATGTACTGGTTTATTAAATTTAAACTTATTATGCTTACACATACAATGAGTCGCGCCTAATAGAATCACTTCGGTCAGATACTTGTTACTATATTACGAGGCAGATTCACTTAAGCGGCACATTTTAATACAGTTGCAATGGTTCTACTAAGCGGCGGGTTATTGTATCCCCGATTCTGTTTAAAAGCGGAGTCTAATATACTGAATTACAGTCAACTCCGCTTAACAGAATCACATCGGGCCAGTACAATGTGATTATATCAAGCGATGCTTGGTAAATAAAAAATTGGACTCGCAATGATGTGGACGTAAACGTTACCCAAACAATTGAGCGTTATTTCGTTCATGCTGAATTGCTGCATAGTAGCTAGGAAATTTCGTTAATCTGTATTCTCGAACGACACATTTTCTTAGACCACGAAAGTCGCAACAGCGAACGTTATACATATAAACACAGCGGAATGAATAGGGAATGATTTCGTCCGTGCTATTTGTTAAGCGGACTCCACTGAATTAGCATTTTTAAATGTATGTTTCGTGCATTTTGTCGAGACTTTGACCTAGGCAGAGACCACCTCTAGAACTTTCCAGTAAAACCTGAACAGTAAGAGTACAACGTTTGGTGGTTCGAATGTGTAACGATCTAACCCATATTGGCCCCAAGCCACCTAAGGTATGATTCTCTATGCCTTTTGGTAGCCAATGAAGGACGTCAAATTATGAAAAGGTACATGTTAATATGCACAACCGAATATGTTCTGCCCAAAAAAAAATTGTGATGTTAATTTAGGGGATACATATAAAGATAACAGACACATGTGGGTTCATTACTCAGTATCTGTTACATGAAATAATCACAGTGCGTACGTGCGTGCGTGCGTGCGTGCGTGCGTGCGTGCGTGTGCGTCCATCTAATAGTTTTGCTATATTTATTTTAAAATAATTCTTATTACTCGTACTATTTTAATATATTTATTTATTTAGCAATTCTAGACTTTCTTATTAATTTGTAATAGGCACATGTCGTGAAGCACCACGAACAATTTTGGATATGACGTTACACCAAACAAAATATATTATTATTATTAATAGGAACTCGACTTTTGGGGTTTCGAGGAGCAAGAGATCGAGGCTTGCTGCTGGAACGACTACAGCCGGTACACCTCACACAAGGATGCACTCACACACCTCGACAATAACGTCTTCGCAAGCGACAACCCTGACGTCTTCGCTGGACTCTCCGGTTGGGCACTGAAGAGGTTCCGTGTGTGGCGCTTCCTGGAGGAGCCTGGAGCCTGCCAAGCAGCAAAGGTTGTTTACCTTTCTCCAACATTTCCGTCACCAGAAAAAAATACGGCAATACTGCAAGCAAATGAATAATATATTTCTGACATTTACCCAGCGCCAACTGGTGTAGATGTATTCACGAGTGTGGTGATTTGTTTTTATATAAAGGGATATTAACACTTTTCGTGACATGTTTGGAACAATCATTATTAATACGTGACAGTAATTTGGACTATTTTCAACGGAGAATCAACCATTTTATCTTATATCGAAAGAAAGTTAGCCACATTGCTATAACTAATTAACACTCATGTGTGAATCATGCATATATGCATATATATATATATATATATATATATATATATATATATATATATATATATATATATATATATATATATATATATATATATATATATATATATATATATATATATATATATATATATATATATATATATATATATATATGTATATATACATATATATACATATATATATATATATATATATATATATATATATATATATATATATATATATATATATATATATATATATATATGTATATATATATATATATATATATATATATGTATATATACATATGTATATATATATATATATATATATATATATATATATATATATATATATATATATATTTGATATAAAGTGTGTATATTACGAACGTTCATTTCTTGCAGGCGTACGCCATCGTGAGCATGGGCTTCGTTATGCTGTCGATCGCCATATTCGTACTCGAGACACATAAGTTATTTCAGGTGGACGAGAAGACACACATCTCCATGGCGACGCTGCTACCGGACGAAACCTCCAACAGTAGGTTTGTAAAAAAACATCACACATTATTTTATCCAGAATATATACATACATCATAATTTTATTCATAACAGATGTGTAGCAGAAATCATTCGTACAATAATATCAACAACACAACATTGGACAATTGTCGTAATATTGAATACAGAAAAGGGTAATATCAAAGCTAAATAGTAAATACGGGAAAGGGTAATATCAAAACGTAAATAGTAAATACAGAAAATGATAATATCAAAGCTAAATAATAAATATATGAAATGGTAATTTCAAAGGTAAGTAGTCAATACAGAAAAGGGTGATATCAACGCTAAATAGTAAATACAGAAAAAGGTAATATCAAAGCTAAATAGTAAATACAGAAAAGGGTAATATCAAAGCTAAATAGTAAATACAGAAAAGGGTAATATCAAAGCTAAATAGTAAATACAGAAAAGGGTAATATCAAAGCTAAATAGTAAATACAGAAAAGGGTAATATCAAAGCTAAATAGTAAATATATGAAATGGTAATTTCAAAGGTAAGTAGTCAATACAGAAAAGGGTGATATCAACGCTAAATAGTAAATACAGAAAAAGGTAATATCAAAGCTAAATAGTAAATACAGAAAAGGGTAATATCAAAGCTAAATAGTAAATACAGAAAAGGGTAATATCAAAGCTAAATAGTAAATACAGAAAAGGGTAATATCAAAGCTAAATAGTAAATACAGAAAAGGGTAATATCAAAGCTAAATAGTAAATACAGAAAAGGGTTAAATCAAAGGTAAATATTAAAACAGAAAAGGGTGACATCAAAGGTAAATAGTAAATACAGAAAAGGGTAATATCAACGCCAAATAGTAAATACAGAAAAAGGTAATATCAAAGTTAAATAGCAAATACAGAAAAGGGTAATATCAAAGCTAAATAGTAAATACAGAAAAGGGTAATATCAAAGCTAAGTAGTAAATAGAGAAAAGGGTAATATCAAAGCTAAATAGTAAATACAGAAAAGGGTAATATCAAAGCTAAATAGTAAATACAGAAAAGGGTATTATCAAAGCTAAATAGTAAATACAGAAAAGGTAACATCAAAGTTAAATAGTAAATACAGAAAACGGTAATACCAGAGCTAAATAGTAAATACACAAAAGAATAATATCAGAGCTAAATAGTAAATACAGAAAAGGTAATATCAAAGTTAAAATATAAATACAGAAAAGGTAATATCAAAGCTAAATAGTAAATACAGAAAAGGTAATATCAAAGCTAAATAGTAACTACAGAAAACGGTAATACCAAAGCTAAATTGTAAATACAGAAAAGGTAATATCAAAGCTAAATAGTAAATACAGAAAAGGTAATATCAAAGCTAAATAGTAACTATAGAAAACGGTAATACCAAAGCTAAATTGTAAATACAGAAAACGGTAATATCAGCAGTGGCAATCTTCTTCTGCGTATGATTCGGGGGGGGGGTCAATCACGTGTCGGATTTTAGGTCCCGAAGCCAGGCGCGTGCTGGCCCGTCTAGCCTGACCAGGTCCATGTTACATTTGTGCAGCGGACACTCACTGGTGATGTGTAGTGCGGTCTGCCTTTCGGCACCGCACTCACATGAAGCTGATGGTGCCAGCCCCATCTGGTTCATGTTGTGTTTGAACCTGCCATATCCTGTTCTTATTCGATTGAGACGCACCAGTGAGTGTCGGCTGAATTCGTTTCTTCGATGGGATAGGGATAAATTCCCTTAGCCTGCAAGGTGTGGCGTCCCACCTTCTCTTCCATACCTCGTTTGTCCGTGTGGTCCTACTCTTCCCGGCAGCGTCGCTGATGATACACCGGGCGTGCTCCGGCAATGTTGCGTCGAGAACCATGGTTAAGTATCACTGATAGTAGTCATTGCTGCCGCTAGGTCATGCTGTTGCAACCCCTCTGGCGTCCAACGGGCGAAGAACGACACGACGTCACTGTACACACCGGTGACACATCCGGTCATGCTGGTCCTCGACTACATATGTGTGACCTTCTTCATCGTTGAGATCTTACTACGATTCATCGCGTGCCCCGACAGACTGCGCTTCGTGCGAACGCCGCTTAACGTCATCGACTTCATCTGTCTTCTGCCGCATCTTGTCTCCATCATCTTGAAGACGTTCTCGTGGAGCAAGACAGCGGCCATTATCAAGGTGTCTGTCCACACGCACGCACGCACGCACGCACGCACGCACGCACGCACGCACGCACGCACACACACGCACGCACGCACACACACACACATATAACACATAGAGGAACTGTCATGTAGAAAGAAACATACGATTGTTGCCATAGGCATTTACAGATTAATTGCGGCTTCATTGTGCTGTTCACAATTGTAACCGAATGTGATTTATATTGCCTGCAACAATAAAGTATTAAACAAAATCAAATTCATTATATCACACACAAATATCAAACGAAAGATTAATACATTTATAAAACAAAAACAAAACACAAGAGTTATCTAAATTATTACGCACAAAACCAATTGTAACATATTAAAATATATCATGGTGTTGTTCGTAGAACTTTAGCTTGAACTGAATTGCTTGAATTTGAGCTGAACGCAACTTAAATTTGAACTTACTATTATTGAACTAACAATGACATTAACAAATAATACTAATAATAAGATAAATATTAATAAAATTGGTAGAACAGACCACAATTTCAACACCATCTGTACACAGTGTTTCGCTATTTCGCAGAGCGTCATGATGCTACGCGCCCTCCGTATCCTGCGTATCTTCAAGCTGATGAAGCACTATGGGGCCTTCAAGGTGCTCGTGTACACGATCAAGGTGAGCACGAAGGAACTACTTCTGGTTGTCGTCTTCCTCGTGCTGGGAGTCCTTATGTTTGCGAGCATCATCCACTTCGTCGACAACGAGAACTTCCCCAACATTCCCTTGGGCATCTGGTGGGCTATCGTCACCATGACGACGGTGGGCTACGGGGACGTCATCCCGTCGGGTTACGCCGGCTATATGATGGGCTCCGTATGCGTCATCTGCGGGGTACTCGTCATCGCCTTCACGGTGCCCATCGTCGTCAACAACTTCTCGCTCTACTACTCGTACGCGCAATCGCGCAGTCGGCTGCCGCACAGACGCAAGTTCAACTACGACACAACCTTGCCCATGACAGGAGGCGGCGCCCGCCGACAAGCCTGGATGAATGGAACCGCCGGGTGAGTTCAATCTTCAATGCCCACTGCACGCACGCAGACACGCGTGCGCGCTCGCGTGCGTGTATACTATGCGCACGAGCTTGAACACATAATTTTAAGAAGCATACTGTGTATGTGTAACTGTATGCCGCATAATAAAGATAAAAGCAAACTGAAATAGCAGTTGTTTTCCAAAGCACGACGGTCGGTAACAAGTTTCGGCAGACGACACTAAGGATGCTCGCCCTCAACCCGAGCGGCGGGAACAGTGTGTCGCCGGCAGACGAGACCAGTGTGGATGACCAGGACGAGTCGACTGAACACGGGATCAGCTGGGTGAGCAATGCCGCCTCTCGCACGGGCGATATATAATATATACTCTCACATCTTCACTTGTAAACTTGTCAAAGTTAGGGGTCTTTATTACGGTGGACGCCTGTGCTAGTTGATAACATGGGATTACCGAAAGTCATAAAAACTTTGCCATTGCAGGTAGAATCTACTACACAACTCACATGTTGTGTGAACGATGTCTTCGTCCTCGTTTCATTGTATTTGCCTTTATTCTACAGTTGCATGTTTCTTCTTTTTACTATCACGCTACTGTCGTTGTAAGGACAAAGTGCAATCCTTTACACGTTATTACTGATTGATTAAAATTACGATCTAACTTACGGTTTGCCTACGGAGCGAGTACGTGGAGACTTGGATGACTGCAACTTGTTTTGGCCTGTGTTTAATTAGCAGTTCGGTTGCCTGAGAGTTTGTATTGATTATGTAATATATGTATATACCCGCCGGCCCTTTATGCGTCACTGCGTAAGTCATCACGTACATTGATACAAACCTTTCAGTGTTTATCAAATATTAGAACCGTTACGCGCACTGCTAGGCGTCAGTGCACCAATCAACCCTGTCCTGTTAAATGCTATATATATATATATATATATATATATATATATATATATATATATATATATATATATATATATATATATATATATATATATATATATAGTATATATATAATATAAATAAATGTCATAAATAAATAAATAAATGACTGTATTCATGGTGTCCTCGATGTGGTGCTTCTCGCCATCGGCTTCATCGTCGCCAGCATAATTCTGGCTTACGTGATCATGACCAGCATCGTCGTGACCAACAGCATCATGACCAGCACCATCGTGACCAACGTCATCATGACACTACCAACGTCATCGTGATCAACATCATCGTGCAAACATAATCGTGACCAACAACATCGTGACCAACGTCATCGTGGCCACCCCCATCGTAACGATGTGACCATCATTATCATGACCAGCATCGTCATGATAATGTTGAACATGGAAATACAAAGCTATTTTCCAGGATAATTGCAAAATACCACATTGAACAACCTACCAAAAGTCCCCTCCTGTGTAGGTTTGTCACAACGAGGTTATATGTGCCATTTTTTCTGACCAATTTCTGACTTCTTCCTCTTATGTTTAATTTTGCCCCATCCAGCACAACGATTTGGCCTAAATAGAACCCTACACCTACCTCACATTAATTGCACCCCTTTAGCCATAATAAATTGTTCTGTTTTGTTATTGTGACACCCACTCCTGGTAATTTTGAGCGATTTGCCATCTTTATGTATTGATTTCCTGGCCAAAACACTACCCCACCCTATTATGTTGCGAGTCCGTATTTTGTCAAACAAATACTTATTGCGATAACATTGTAACCCTTTTTCCATATCACAATGGGTTATTGGTTACTGTGACACCCACTGACACTACTACTGCTAATTTAGAGCATGTCGGCATCTCTCTGTGGATGGAGGTATTAATTTCCTGGCCAAAAAACTACCATACCCTATTGGGCCGCGAGTCCAATGTTTTTTAAACAAATATATATTAAGATAACAGTATAAACATTTAACTATATTACAATATGTTTTGTGTTACTGTGACATACTATGACATGTTGAAACATTACTCCTGGTCATTTGTAGCAATTTGACATATGTGTGTGGGTGCTAGCATTGACTTCCTGACCAAAATACCTCCCCACCCCGTAAAGTCGGGAGTGCGTATTTTGTCATATTGTAATAATTTATCTGTATAATATTGGCTTGGTTTGTCATTGTGGCATCCACTAGCATTACTCGTGCTAATTTTGAGCCACTTGACATATCTACGTGGGTGCAGGTATTGATATTCTGGGCAAAACGTCCCCCACCCTGTAATGTCGCCAGTGCCTTTTTTCCGAACCTGGGCCAGGAAATCGACACCTGCGTCGACAGAGAAATGAAAATTAATGAGTAATGTAAGTGGATGTCACAATAAAAAAATGTAACTTAAAGGGTTACACTTATCTTACTGGGTATTGGTTTGACAAAATAGGCACTCGTACCGTTACATGGTGGATGACGTTTTTGGTCAAGAAATATATGCTTTTACCTACAACGAGGTGCAAATGGGAGTAATATATATATAGGTGTCACAATGGCAAAATACCTATTAAATGTGTTGAAGTGCTACAATTATGTCCTTTCAGGTTAATATTAGGGGAACAAATGCACTGGCGACTTTATATGGTGGGAACTGACTCTCTGTGACCACTATTACTGCCGGGGGGGTCACAATAGCAAAACAAAACTATATAGGGTGGGAACTGACTCTGTGTGACCACTAGTACTGCCGGGTGCGTCACAATAGCAAAACAAAACAAGTTGATATGGTTGAAGGGGTAAGATTAATGTGAGGCAGTGTAGGGTGTTCATATAATATGGGAATTTGACCCTTTGACCTTAACTCTGTCTTACGGATTTCATATAGTGGATTTTAAGTGGAAATGTGTTTGTCATTTGTAATGTTATGGCTAATAGTTTCTGTCAAGATGTTATGTTGTCGCAATGACTGGGCGGCAGCATTCATGAACGAAAGTTATTTCAACCCAATGGCTCACAGTCTACATTAGTTCTCACGCATCTAGCCTCGTTGTGACATTTTGTAACTATCCTAAAATGTGCTTTGTATTATTTGTTTCCATCTTGAGTCCATTTTTAACCTACTGCTCCTGGGCTATTAAGTAAAGAACGGTTTTTCGTGACGTAGGGAAATGTGTGTTACTTGATTCTCAGCGACACGTTCCACGACCAGTGGACTCTGAGGCGCGTAGGTACTCGGCGGCACCAGTCGTCAGTGTTCCTCTCACACAAGGTTCAATTCTAGGACCAATATTATGTGTGTTATGTGAAATTATTTACTGGACTCAGTAAGGTAACAACAACAATATTGGCCGATGATACAAAACTCTATTCAAAGATGTCTGTTTTAGCTAATTTTGAAGCGCTCAAATGAGATGTAGACAAACTTGCAGTTTGGTCAAAAACTTGGCGGTTAAACTGCTATGGCATAATTGTGCTGTGCTGTGCTAAGAATAAGTCAAAATATCAACGATGTCAAATTGCTGAATATTAGAAGTTGCACATGAACAAAAGGATTTAGGAGTTACCATATACAATAACCTACAACCACGCACCCATATAAAATACATTACTTCAAAGGCAAATCAATGCAACTGACTAATTAAACGATGCTTTGAAAGTAGATAGTAAATAATAATAAAACCCTCTATGACTCCAAGATTCGACCAGTGTTAGAATATGCATCACTAGCTTGGAACTTGTTTGGTCAAAAAGATATAAATGAATTAGAGAAAGTTCAGGAGAGCGCGCTGAAACCCAGCAGGATAACTATCGTATCAGTTCCTTTGGAACACATCTGGGCCTACGTGAGGTACAATACCTTTAAAATGTTATCAATGTAGTAATAATCTGAGCCACGACAGCCTAAAACTAAAGAAGATATACTCCCGAACAGAGATTCGTATATACTTCTTCACAAATCGTGTCATCGATAGTTGGAGTAATAGGCGTGTTCATGTGCGTGCGTGTGTGCGCGTGCATACGCGCTCGTATGTGCATAATTTCGCATAAAAATTAATTATTCATGCACACACGTACTCGCATGAACGCACGCACGCACGCACGCACGCACACTCGAACAAATTCATGTTCATGTATTGTATAAATACATTTTAAAACATCCGTTGATTTCTATTCAGGTCGAAGAAAACTAAGCCCTTATTTGATTGGGTTTGTAGGGCTTTCGAATCTCTACACAATGAGCACCTTATTTCCGTTTAAGTCGACACGTTAAATGCAGTTAGGCGAATTTGTGTATTGATAACGCTGAGTGCCGACTGTGAACACCGTGAGGTCGCGCGGTCTCCACAGGTGCGCTTGGGAGTTGCAACTAGCGTTCTAGTCAATAATTCATATGAACATCGCACATAGACAAATGCTACACACAGCGGAATAACGTGCTCACGCAGTCGTCACCCGTGGCGTCTGCACTTAGTCGAAACAACACTGCTTTGTTCGTGCGTCACTTGTCTGTTCGATTTGGTTGCGTATATGTTGAGTAAATGGTTACATAAGACACCATAGTGCTCGGAAGTTTCCATTGCTATGTACGTTGTGTACCGTACAACAACTGTACGTTTGGAAGCAGACGACTGCTTCCGATTCGTGGTTGTGATCCAAATAAATCTAACCTGACGAAAGTTCATTGATGCCTGTAGTAGCGCGAGTTGTGGAAACATAATAATTAATGACCAGTGGACATGGTTCGCAACCGAGCAATCCACGTTAACGACCCATATATCATATATCGTATATCGTATATCGTATATCATATATCATATATCATATACCGTATATCATATACCATATATCATATATCATATACCATATATCATATACCATATATCATATACCATATATCATATATCATATACCATATACCATATATCACATATCATATACCATATACCATATATAATATATCATATACCATATATCATATACCATATATCATATACCATATATCATATACCATATACCATATATCATATACCATATATCATATACCATATATCATATACCATATACCATACACCATATATCATATACCATATATCATATATCATATACCATATGGCACTTGTTGTCATTGTTTTCCTCTTTATTCCTGAAGTCCGGGGTGTGGCTGGCACCGATGCTGGTCACCGATTTTAGTTTCACTTCTTGGAGTTCTTCTTCGTTACTGATAAAGGAATAACGCTTATGAAAGGATTGTAAAAGAAGACCTCCCTCAATCACGCATGAAGATTGAACAACAAAATAAATTCTACACGTGATGCGACTCCTACTTGAATTAATAAACTTCATTCAGAAATTTTGCAAGCCAAATGTCAGCAACATAACCCAAGTCAATACGTATCGATTCTTCATCGTTTCACTTTCATATTGGCTTGATATCACTGTGTCATCGTTTATGATACTGTTTCTTCGTAAGAACCAATTCCCCAGCCTTTGAACGCAGCTGTTTTCGCCTGCAGATATCGAAGGAGACGACGAAAATCATGGGCATCATGGCTGGCACGGACCTGAAGTTCTCGTCGGAACGGATGCGACAGGCAGCCGCACTGAAGCAGAAACGGGAGGAGCGAGCGCGACAGTTCAAAGAGAACAGGTAACGATGACGTCTACACAGTAATGGCGATTGCGATGCTGTACGGCTGAATGTTCCTTCGCATCTCCGCCAGTTTCTGGTGTACGGGGCTCACATTTTATAAGGCGTGCCCAGGGGCCCGAGAGGGTGGTTCGTAAATAAACAAATTCACAATCACCCGGAGGTGGGTATATTACGTATGTGGACGTTTGACACAGATTACGTAACTCAGAACAATATTTACGTACAATTGTTAGCAACGATGAGGGTGTTTTCTACACTTGTTCCGAGTTACGTAATCTTCGCCAAGCGCCCATATGCGTTTATTCGTACGGTACGAACGCTTCGAGAAACCGGCAGTTGCACATGATTTTGGGGGCATGAAGTTGTAATTACCATGGGCACTGCCGTACCAAAACTTGACTGGGCAGTTCAAGGCATCATAAGCTCAACGCTCAAGCAGTAACGCCAGGCAACACGGCCATGCGTAATTAATCGTCTTCAAGCATCCATCGGCGTGTGAAACCGTGCTACCTCCACACATGACCAGCCTGCTGCGATCAGAATGCACAATGCTGGTCGAATATTAGACCACATAAATGTTCCATATAACCAACATAATACAATTGTATGTAATCAAACAGGACGAAAGGGTAGCTAAACCTGTCCACACCGCCTCTTTGTGTCTACGCTGAAATGTCAAATCTAGTATTTATATTGATTTGTGGACATTTAAATGCACTATTTATGCATACGTAAAGGTAATTTCGTAATAAATTGCGGCTAAACAAATGCATTGTTATCAAAAGTAGACGGATGAGCACATATATCATCGCGATATTTACAGTGAAATTCAATATTAGAAATAGGGCTTAAGTGCTCTGCTGTGGCAATGTTTGATTACAATGCAAATTACTGGATTAATCAAACTCTGTTGTGCGACATAAATGCAAATCGGATGCGGTTCGTGAGGAGCTGTCATGGCCGTCGTTACAGATTGGCCCACTCTGTCACTGTTAACTCCTCATAATGGAAGGGTTTCCCTTTGAAAAATACATACCGGAACGGCCGGGAAATGGCATTGCGGTGACGTCATCCGTCTTGGATGAGATACTTCCTTGAATGACCAGACTGACGACATCATTCACATTAGTTCGTTCGTGTGCTGCGAGAACCGCATCTGTGGGAGCTGAGTGTGCGGCTGATGCAATAGTATTTATTCCGCACATATTAACAAAGTAACTTCAGTTTTTACTGACACTTAATAGTGTGGTTTGATTCCTCTTCTGTGACTGATTTAATGCGCATGCCGCAAACAAGAGGGTTTCCTGCATATACAGCTAACGCATGCAATGACCTTACAGACGAACATAGCAAAACAGCAGTGCATTTTCTGCGAAAATCAGGACACGGTGTCTGTTTGACGACGCACTTGCTGCGTGAAGCTGTTGGTATTGGCACAGTCGAGTGATACTCGTGCACATGTTGCACATGGAACTTTAATGAGTTATCACAATATAATGTGGTGCAAAAGACGGTTAAGTTGAGGGGAGTGTGACAGGGGTCTCGACCTCCCATCTCCCGCCTGTTTTGGGGGCTATTCTCCCAACTCCCACCTGTTTGCGGGGCCAACATTCCACCATCTTTGAGAGTACACCTCCCACTTCCCGCCAACTGTTGAGGTCAACCTCCCACCAATGTTTAGTGCCAATCTTCCACCTCCCGCCACACCCCTCACTGGTTAGCCCTCTTCGTCCATCAAGCCATAATTAAATAGGTATACAGATATTTTGTTGTGTGAATGTTCGTGAGGTAAATAAAACAATCAATGCCTCTTTGTGTTACAGTAAAAAAGACCCGGCCAAGTAAGAACGCGATGAAGGAAAAGCAACGATGTGATAGACGACCTAACGATGTGATAGACGACCTAACGATGTGATAGATAAACGACCTAACGATTTCTTCCCGACCGTCGGCCGACCGATTTTTTAGATGCCAGATGTCCACAAAAAGGCTTGCCAACTGTTGGCGGAGAACATACACACAACGTCTACATTTGAGTTGGCAACTGAAAAAGTAGTCGCCAACATGTTGGCAACTGAAGAATCGGTATGTGTATGGCGGGCTTTAGACGGGACAACGGTTTCCTAATTGTTCTCAGTGACTTCACAAATGTTTCGGGTGCACTGTGTAATACCCCAATATATTCGACGTTTCTCTACACGTTTTCTATTGTCCGTTTGAATATCACCGAATTATTTGTGTAGAGTATATTCACAGTATTTAATAAAAGTGATGCTTCTTCTCCAAACGTGTGGCCCGATGGCTGTGCTCGCGGACCGTGACGGACAGTTTCGACATGGATGGTTGCGTTATTGTCAACAACATACCGCAAACTTGTGCCCCATGGCTGTGCTCATGGACAGTGACGGACAGTCTCGACATGGATGGTTGCGTTGGGTGGATGAGTTACACGTACGCGTTGGTTGAATTTTTTTTACAGTTCGCTATTTTGTGAACGATTTACAGTTGTAATAATTTTGCTCAATTTATTGCATGTAATACGTATTTACCCGCGCTTCTCCCAATACCAACACAGCGGAGTTTTATCATAACTTGTTTAAACGTTGATTCAAATGTATGATGACATGCAAACCGCACTTATATGATACCAACATCAGAAGACATTAACATCAGACGATGGAGATAGTTCAGCAACACATACATGGGAGATATGGAAATAACAACACAAAAAGCAGCATTAACCTAGGCCCGTGGAGGTAAACGGAAAAGAGGAAGGTCATAATCAACACGGAGAATGACTGTTGAAGTAGAGAGAAACCAACTGCGGTGGATTACTTGGAAGATGGCAGCGAACGCAGCTAGAGATCGTACGAAGTGGCCTTATACACCAACGAAGAGGAAAGGAAGGTAAATAAGAAAGTAAGTTAGTAAAATGTATGGCATATATTTGATTGAGCCATGTTATTCCCGTGCGGCCTTATAGCGTGGTATCGAGGAAGCTGTGTCTTGCTATGCGATGCGGAGACCTACGTTCAAGACTCTCCCATCACTGCTATAAATGTGGTTGTTTCTTTCAGTCACTGACGCGCATGTTTACTGAGTTGCAAAAGAACGTCTGGTTATAAACACAGTGACTTATGTAACTGAACAGTCTCTGTCAGCCGGTCTGCCCAATGATTGCAACATGGCTGAATGGTTGCCAGGCATAGCGATGTGTTATAATGAACATGAATGGATGAGGGCAATGTTATATCGACGTCTTAAAATAACTGCAACCTGCTTTATTTTATCCGTTTAAATATCGTGCTGGACTGTCCATTTGTACTTCCTTATGATTAGACATACATGACTGATGTCAAGCACACATGAACAAAAATTCCATACTGTATAAGTCTGACTCGTTTTCCTCAGATAAAAATGTATTTGACATTTTTGATTGAATATTTGTTGACAAATAAAAGCTGTGGTCTGTTTACACGCTATGGAGGTGTTTGTTTGAGCAATTTGGGCGTCCAATTTAGTGCTCTCCGCGTTATTGTAGCCCACTTTAATTTGTTTTATTTCAAATGCAATGCTTAAAGCGAAACAAAAGTCATGGTTTTGGGGCTATGCACCTAAAAAATAACCACATGCAACTAAAATAGAATATCACACCAGTGGTTTACTCAGAATGTGTTCTAAAAGTGGAAGATTCTGGTCATTTATACGAATGACCCAAGGCTGATACGTTAACCAGCGCGACCGATAAGTGTGTACACAGTTCTATGAAATCTTGGTAACTTAGACTACATGTGACGTATTAAGGGAAGCCGGTATACATAGAACCAACGCAGTCTCAAGCAAACGGTAGGGTTTGACAGAAACAGGACTCGTTGAGTAAACAAAGGTCAACATTTGTGACATAAGTTGAGTTTGGACGCAAATGGCGTGGCCATAATTGTATTGGCAATTATATGAATAGGTGTATTTTCATTTTGCGAACGAATGTTGCTAGACTTTGACACTCGTTACGTAGGGCTACCTAACAGTATGGCGCGACCCATGAAATTAAGATGTTTTCAACAAGGTTTTCTTAGTAAACCACTGGCGTGATATTCTTAATAGTAGTCACAAATTGTTATGTTTCAATAACTCTTAACGGTGCATAGGCCGAAAACCGTGACATTCGTTGAGCTCTTCACCACTTTCTACGACCCAACTTCTGAACTTGCTAAAACTGCCCAGTCATCCACAAACCCAACTGTCTTTGTCCACTGCCCACCAAGAGATAGTAAACACCCTTGTCACACTCATCTCCCTACAATTCCTCGTTTTCACCACGGCTGTTTGTTCCATACATATTTCTTTGATCAACTATCTTTATTTCCAGTCAATGCCTATGTTTTGTGATTCGTTCATCAACCGTTTCGGCTGGTCAAACGCCCTCTCAGATGGCCATACCATAAAGGGTTCTAGGACATAATACCCCCGGACAAAACCCCCGCCACAATAGGAGCGTGTACAGTACAAATTACTTGTTCTTGTACACACTGCACTCTATGAAGACACGCCAGTGTATCTCGCCTCACTGCTCCATCGTCACACCCCACGCCGCACGCTACGCTCTGTCGGTGGTTTGTTCTTGTACACACTGCACTCTATGAAGACACGCCAATGTATCTCGCCTCACTGCTTCATCGTCACACCCCACGCCGCACGCTACGCTCTGTCGGTGGTTTGTTCTTGTACACACTGCACTCTATGAAGACACGCCAGTGTATCTCGCCTCACTGCTCCATCGTCACACCCCACGCCGCACGCTACGCTCTGTCGGTGGTTTGTTCTTGTACAGACTGCACTCTATGAAGACACGCCAGTGTATCTCGCCTCACTGCTCCATCGTCACACCCCACGCCGCACGCTACGCTCTGTCGGTGGTTTGTTCTTGTACACACTGCACTCTATGAAGACACGCCAGTGTATCTCGCCTCACTGCTCCATCGTCACACCCCACGCCGCACGCTACGCTCTGTCGGTGGTTTGTTCTTGTACAGACTGCACTCTATGAAGACACGCCAGTGTATCTCGCCTCACTGCTCCATCGTCACACCCCACGCCGCACGCTACGCTTTGTCGGTGATTTGCTACTCAACGTTCCACGCGTTAACCTAGAACGATATGGTCAGCGGACGTTTGCTTGTGCTTGATCCACATTGTGGAACTCTCTGACATTAGACCTGCGCGCCAATGAGAACATTGGGCAGTTTAAGAAATTATTGAATACATTACTGCAGACGTTCCAGATGGGAATGGGGAACGTAGGAGGACGACGACGACTTCTGAGGTGTGGGCGGCATGTATGTGTCCTCAAAGTAGCCCAGCAATCGCTGAGCATTGGCGGGCAATACCTCAGAGAGTTCCTCAAATACCTCCACTACATTCTCCCCAGGCACAAATGCCAGAGCAGGTTAAATTACAGGTGTATGCTCAATTCAAAACACAAGCCTGAGTTCAATGTGAGGTCACGGGTAAATTCAACGTAAAAGTAATTGTGAGTGAGTTAAAATTGAAGCAATCGTTAGTAGGCTTCGGAAATACCATTTATGTAGATTGATAACTAATTTGTCCTAGGGGGATACTGGCGGGGGTGTTGTCCGGGGGGGGGGTATTATGTCCTACCACCACAGAGAGCGGCTCCCTGGCTATACTTAGAGAGTGACTCCCCGGTGGCCATACCGCAGAGAGCAGCTCCCCGGTGGTCATACCGTCGAGAGCGGCTCTCCGGTGGCCATACCGGCGACACGAGACGCCTCCCCGGTGGTCATACCGTCGAGAGCGGCTGCCCGGTGGTTGGACTGCGGGGTGGGATCTCAGGTGGAGATGGACCGAGGGTCGGATCTATGATAGTTGGACCGCGGGGTGGGATCTATGATAGTTGGACCGCGGGGTCGGATATATGAGAGTTGGACCGTGGGGTGGGATCTATGATAGTTGGACCGCGGGGTGGAATCTATGATAGTTGGACCGCGGGGTGGGATCTATGATAGTTGGACCGCGGGTTCGGATCTATGATAGTTGGACCGCGGGGTCGGATCTATGATAGTTGGACCGCGGGGTCGGATCTCCAATGGTTGGACCGAGGGGTTGGATCTCCAATGGTTGGACCGAGGGGTCGGATCTCCAATGGTTGGACCGAGGGGTTGGATATCCGTTGAGTCAAACCGTGCCACAAAAAGGACGATAAGCAAGACCCGAACAATTATCGACCAGTATCACTGGTGGCGGAAAGACTTTTATGCTCAGCTACCTGGAAGTATGTGTGTAGGCACAGTCTGATTTCAGACAAACAGTCTGGATTCAGAGCTGGCCACTCTACAGGCGATGTTTTAACAAACAATGCCATTGACAAAAAGCGAGACTAATCTGCCTTGACGTCAGAACAAAGGCCTGACGGCCAACCTAGAGTCCACAGGAACGCAGGAAAAGCTGCTAACCTGGCTAAATGACTACCCGAAGGACATCGTTCTGAAAGTTGCCATCAATGGAATGTGCTCTGGTGCCAAGTCAATCGACGCAGGGGTTCCCCGAAGATCCATTCTAGGACTTCTCCTATTCATTATATTAATCGATGATATACCAGACAAAATACAGAACCGCGTCGTTCTCTAAGCCGTTGACTCATCAGTCTTTAGCACAGTCATTGATAGACAACTTCGGGCAACTGTGGGATGGTCACTTAAACGAAGATCTTCTGCAGATTCAAACGTGGGCAGATAATTGGAATCTGACGTTTGGTGCACATTGATGAACACTAGCTTGCGGAGGTGGAAGAGGTGGGACTTTGGACACTCTTTGTATACAAAATGGCCAAGGATGCGGCTTGGCCTTCTGAACCGAGTTTCACCTTACAAACCCAAACAAGCGGGCGATGGTTGATATACACTAGCATGGCGCAACCCGAGCGGGCTATGGTGGATATACACTAGCATGGCGCAACCCGAGCGGGCTATGGTGGATCTACACTAGCATGGCGCAACCCGAGCGGGCTATGGTGGATCTACATTAGCATGGTGCAACCCGAGATGAAATTTGTCTCATCTGTTTTGGATGGCAACCTCCGTAACATCGCTAGGCCGACTTGTCCAATTTATAAATATGCCAGAGGCTTCTCTGAGCATGAATACCATCCAACCACTAGCAACAAGGAGACAAGTTGGTGCACTCACCACACAACTGCTGCGGCAATTCCATCCTCAAACACTGATGGGCATAAGAGGGCATTCTTACTGACCGCCTCTCGCCTCTGGAAAGAACTCCCGGAGGAAATTGTTATAATCAGGGAGAGAGAACATTTCAAGAAAGAAGATACCGCCTTCCTTGGTGCCTTGTGTCAGCGCCCGCCCCCAGAGTGGAGAGGGACAGCTGCTATGTCAAAAAAGAAGCCCACGTAGTAAAAAGGTCGTCGTTATGCGACATCGCGGTCACGTGGTTGTGGAAACAATTTGTAAATGACGTTTTACGCTCCAGGCGCCACGTTGTTGTGCGCTTCTACGTCACCACTGTTACGTCATTTGTTGGGAAGCCCTGTCGCGCAAAGCTTTGTGGAACCAATTTAAATACAAAACGTTTGCCGCCGCCATTATCGAATGGTGAAAGCATATTTGCAGATTGTCTCGCAAGACCGGCTTTATCGCAACAATGGCCTTTGCCCGAGCTTTTGTGGTATAAAATTCATCTTCGAAGATTGTTTCGAAGATTATCTTCCATCATTTTTTAGATCATATCATTCTGAGTACCTTAACTTCAGTAAGGCGTCAGTCACTGCTGACGTTAAGGATGGTTAAAGATTTGCGTGGAGCTGCAGAAAAGTATTTTTGTCTGTTGTTGTGAGTAGTAGTATGGCGCGATCGCACCAAACTACTTCTGCTGTATTAACTAATACTATTACAGTAATGTAGAACTTAGACCTACATACGAACACTAATTCTTAGCTTCAATTGGCTGTGAACCGGTCGTCGCTGGTCGGACGGGTACAGCTTTAACAAACATTAAACACACGCACGCACGCACACCCAACTGCTTTGTAAAAACTCCACCTATCGATATCTGCCATGGCCGGTGATTGGGTTCAAAAAGTGAACCTGGCCTAATGACCGCTACATTATTGAAAGCGTTAATGTCGCTGCACAGTACACACAACCAATTACACTTACTTGCCCTCACTAAACAAATGCTCTACAAACTGACACATGTAATGCAAGTGTGACATTCAACATACATACATGCAACTTCTAACGTCCCTAAATGTAATATCAATAACACTAATATCGATTGATGAGATGACGGCAACACGGTGACCAGAGCTTGACTAGAGCTTCTGTCGACGACAGGCGTAGGCAATGTTGGTTGGCCGGTGTGACGTAATTCTGACCAAAACGTCATACATAATGCGTTCGGCTTACGCTGGTCACGACTAGAGTGACCACTGGTCGGTGTTGTTGGTCAGTCGAACTCGGCACTAGTTCTCTGATTGGATGCGTTTGTCGCCGGTGGTTAGCCGAACCATGTTTAGCTAATAATAATAACTATAGTAAAGTCTTATAAAGCGCTGTTTCCGTCGTTTGGTATGTTCAAAGCGCTTTACATTACAACACATTCTCTGTCGATAGAGTCCTCAATTAATTAATGTATGCAGTTTTGAAAAGGTGTGTCTTCAATGCTGTCCACGAGTTTTAGGTAAAACCTAGAAGTTCAATACAAAAGCTGATTTGTACACCACAGATCCCTGAAAGAGTCCAGA
Organism: Lamellibrachia satsuma; assembly: GCA_033239005.1. Taxonomy (NCBI): domain Eukaryota; kingdom Metazoa; phylum Annelida; class Polychaeta; order Sabellida; family Siboglinidae; genus Lamellibrachia; species Lamellibrachia satsuma. The sequence continues at coordinate 1,699,744 of BSQZ01000032.1, forward strand.
GTAACATACTAAAAATCCCCATGAATCCACCTTAGAGCTAAACGCAGAATTCAAGATGGCATCCAAGATGGCGGCAACCCATTGATTATCTATATAACGTCTGGACCACTTATGCTAGAGGGCAAATATTGGTATCTAGTGTGTCTTTCCACCATGCTCTGTCCGACTAACATCTCTAAGACATTATAGATGCATCAGAGTATGCATTTACAGTAGATGACACACAGTTGGAAGTAGGGGGACAGTAGATGACACACAGTCAGAAGTATGGTGATCTATGCTTCAGTTGAAGACAAATACTTTCAAAAGATTTGTATGTTTTTGTGGGAAGTCTGCGTTCTTGTGAAGCAGATGCGCAGGTCTTTGTCTCGGCACATTTGATTTTACGGTCCCATGCTATGCTCCCTATTAAACATGAACCCCCTCTAACCACCCACATGAACAATCTATGGTCCCATCTCCGATTCGGGACCGTAGATGCTTTAAAAAATCTGCTAGAAGTGCATGTATGTTATGCTACTCCATCCAGATGTTTTCTATCCATAAACACCTATATGGGAGTACATACAAAGTGTAATATTACTTAAAAACTATTCAAAATTGCTCTACATGTCCAGCGACAAATGTGTAGCTGTCTTCATTAGCCTTATAACAACACATAAAAAAAATAATTCTAGCATTGCAATTTCGGCTACAGCCTTTTGAAATTCTATATCCCCTGGGAATTTCAAATTTGTTTGAATGTTCGAACCATCGTCATGGGCCCCCGAGCACACAAAAAATATCAGCCCCACACATATGAAACTGATAGGGATGTGAGGTAACATTCAAACAGACACAGCAACAAACTGTTTCATAATATCATTATAGACAGAAAGATGGAATAAGCATCTTTTCACACTAGTCATCCTCAATACTTTATTCCTGGTAACAATTTCCAATATTTAGTGTGACATTACCCCCGTTTAAAAATTAGCAAAGACAACAGTTTTTGCATATAGGAATATTTTCATATCAGTTCTGTTATTAGATTAGTGTACATGTTAATTACCACATAATTATGATGTCAAGTTTTGCAACCCAGTAGGCAAAGTTCATATATCGTGATTCTGCCATAGAAGTCTGTACTGTCTAAAAACACCACTCTCAGTCTTTTCACGTTTGTAGATGTTGGCAGTTTGAAAATCTGTAAAATGTATTAAGGAAAATTCATGTATACATACGCTCCAATCAGGAAATTCAAATGACAAGACATGTTTTAAAAATTTACATGTCACAACGAAATATACATTCCTGTGTTTTTCTAAGTCTACAAAATATCACAGTCTACATGTTTGATCATTCTATAATTTAAAAATAAAATCTGGTTATTTGTAAATATTCTACGCAGGTTATATGTAAAGGATACTTGTAAAGAATTCACATCTTCTGGATAAAAGTCCATAATCCTTGTCCATTTGTCGCAGTCATCAGTAGTGTGTTCTACCTGGCAATGTTTGCCAGCAAAGCCACCCTGGAACCGCATCTGTATGCTGTCTAGTTGGACTAGGTCTTTGAAGTCCAAGTACACCCACTGTGGAGAACCCTAGATCAAGATGAACACATATGTCGGCACACATATCTAGTTGGACTAGGTCTTTGAAGTCCAAGTACACCCACTGTGGAGAACCCTAAGTCAAGACAAACACATATGTCAGCACACATGTCTAGCTGGACGAGGTCTTTGAAGTCCAAGTACACCCACTGTGGAGAACCCTAGGTCAAGACGAACACATATGTCAGCACACATATCTAGTTGGACAAGGTCTTTGAAGTCCAAGTACACCCACTGTGGAGAACCCTAGGTCAAGATGAACACATATGTCAGCACCCATGTCTAGTTGGACGAGGTATTTGAAGTCCAAGTACATCCACTGTGGAGAACCCTAGGTCAAGATGAACACATATGTCAGCACACATATCTAGTTGGACGAGGTCTTTGAAGTCCAAGTACATCCACTGTGGAGAACCCTAGGTCAAGATGAACACATATGTCAGCACACATATCTAGTTGGACAAGGTCTTTGAAGTCCAAGTACACCCACTGTGGAGAACCCTAGGTCAAGATGAACACATAATTTTATGTCAGCACACATATCATAACAATTCACACGTTCCTTGGAAAGCAGACAGTAATATAATACTGCATATGACAACTGTCAGCAGAAATGTGTAAATTAACATTGCTCAAAGGTTGGTATGTAGACATTTTCAGTTCCAATGAAGGATTGCATTGGTTTTTTCCTGCAGTGAGGTGGCATTTATCATATTGATATTTTCACGTACTGATCACATTTATGACGTGTATTTGTCGTCAGTAACTTGTGACACTGTGTTTTACACACAACATCAAAAAAGTAAAAGGTAAGTTTCTTTGTCAATGTCTTTTAGGGCAAATCTCATCATTTACACATTACCTTTTGCAGACCTATTCACACTAACACCTATCCTATTAATGGAAGTCAATTGTTTGAGTTTTCTAATTAGTACCTGGTAAAAGACAGACAGAGCACAATGCCAATGGAGCAGTTTCTTACCTGGTCAGAGTTCCAGCATGTTTCGTCATCGTTGTCAAACATGTGCTTCTTACCAAACTGCTTAACATCCCTGTTCAACACGGAACTCACTCTACAAGCACAAGTTTCATCCATCTGACTCTTATAAAAAAGCTGGGTGTTAAAATTTTAGTAATAAAAATCAAACATGAGGTGAGTCAATCTCTCTGAATTGTTTAAAGTGCTCAAAAAGTTTAAACTAGCAGATTAATTTGACCAGTATTACTGGAGGAAACATCAAGTCAATGGCAATGTAAACAAAATGTAAACTGTCCGGTACTCAAACTGTTTACTACGACTATGTCCCCATGTTGGGCATGCCGCCATGATTAGACCGTAGCGTAGCCATAGCCTAGGCGTGACGATAATACAGTTATGTGAACGGCTGCGTGCACTCCCTTTCAGTGGGCAACGAACACCGGTCCACGGGGAGAATGTATTATATACAACTAGCTGTAAAACATAACAATACAACTCAGTCGTGGGCATTACCTAATATTTGTATCCTCACATATTAACGAGGATGACATCTTGTTTGCACGTAAACCATGCGGGAGGTAATGTAAACATGTAGGCGTGACAAATGACCGAAAAGTGACGTAAAGTGCCAAAATGTGACGAAAATATCTACATATTGTGTAACTGCTAGCAGCATGAATATGTTTAAAAAACAAGGTTGTTACATATCTCAGGAGGGTTGGTTACAAATGCATACAAAATGTTGGACTCTCGATAAGCCAATGGCTTCATTATCCACTTGCCATCTGGGACTTTGTCTTGGATAGCAATCTTGTTAAATCTTGTCTCTGGGACTTAGCTGTCAGCCACTGTGCTTTCGCTTGCTTTCTCTCTTTGATAGCTTTCTATGTGCCTTCACTTAGCCACTTCTTGCATGCGTTTCTTCTGTCTAGCTGTTGCCCGAGCACTATACGACTCGATTCGTTGCATGTTTGTACGAAATCTTTGCAGTTCTGCTCCACTTTGTTGGTGTTTACATTCTCTGTGTTGCCTTCTTCATCTACGTTCTCAAGAGCAGGCAAAGCGGTTGCGCACCTGACGGATAAACTGTTTCCTGACATCAACATCTTCCAGTCTCGAAACATCAAATTGTTTCAACATCCTACTCGGTGATCTAGGTTTTTCTGAGTTTCAGCTTGATGTCTGTCACAATAATTAAGATGGTGGTCACTGCCAACATCATCGCCTCTTCTGAGACGTACATCTTGTAGAGATCATGTTCACTTGTCATTAATCAGCAGTTGGTCGATTTGATTCTTGTCTCTTTAGTTGGGTGAAATCCAAGTTAATTTGTGTATCTCTTTGTGAAGAAATATAGTTTAGGCCATGTATGTCACAACAATTATGGTGGTGGTTACTGCCAACACCATCGCCTCTTCTGAGACGTACATCTTGTATAAATCATCTCCACTTGTCATTAATGAGCAGGTGGTCGATTTGGTTCTTGTCTCTTTAGTTGGGTGAAATCCAAGTTATTGTGTACATCTCTTTGTGAAGAAATATAGTTTAGGCCACATAAGCCGATCAGTCATTCTCTCATGTCCGGCATTTTCGGAGCCTACTTTCGCATAAAGCTGACGATCAGCAGGTCATGGCGCGATATTTTCCCAACCTCTGCTTGTAGACTTGAACACAAGTTGGTAACACTATATGCTTCCCTTTAAATCTGGCTTATAAGAGTCTTTCAATGACAGGTTTCCATTCCACCAGGGAGTTCCGTAGGCCTATATCTTGATAATCATGGCTACACCTACGTGGTGCTGTCAATCATTTCTGCCAAAGTATAAAATGGTATCTCCTGTCTGTACCTTGTGGTCAACTGTGCCTGAACAGTCACAAGGACTGGATACCGTGCTATGTGTGAGAACTAACCTTTTCTTGCCTGTATCATACATAGTGCGCACTTTCCTGAACCCGATCTTGGTTTTGGCGTATACAGTTGTTGGTCTTGCGGAGACAGCTATCACTATCACTCACTGGCCGTGCTGGCAGTAAACTGCCCCACTGCTACAGAACACCCAGAAGTTTATTTTATTCTTGTTTCCGTAATAGTATTAATTCTTTCCAAGATGAGGTCGTTGACCTGATACTCGAACCCCAATCTGAAGGGCAGGGATGCTGCCTTTTGTCTGGCCTGCCATGAGCCGATGTTCCCTCCGGCATAGCTTTCCGGTCATGAAGACACACAATTCCACCCTACGACAACAAAGTATATAACATTATATCAGTCTCAGTGGGGATAGTAGTGATACACAGCTTTGTCATAACTTATAGGCTGTCAACTTATAAGTTATATCATAATAAGTTATAACATCATTAATAGTTGCACCATCGCTTGTTTTAGTTGATGCGTGTACCTTTTCGATGTCTCGCGTGGGGGGGGTAGCTCCGGTCTCTTTCGGCACATTTCGGTTATTTATCAAGTCATAAACAGGCCCGTTCGATGGCGCCACTATCGTGTTCATCTAGTAAACAACATGCTTACGGCTTTACGGAGAGAACGCCAATTTCAACATTTGTGGTTGTGCGTTATTAATTTTGGGACAACGCACTCATTTTCAATGCCCAGAAAAGCATCTAGGGGTAACCAAAAGGTAGAGGATTCCAGGACCCATTATTTTAACTCGACTCACGCCGTGGTGTCAATGCAGTAGTCAATTCATATAGGCAATACTGGGCGATATTACGTGTTTCCTTATAATTAAAGACATTTAACTCAAAACAGCTCTGTCTTGAGGTAACATAGGAGTGGTTTATTTTCAGAGTTTTCCTTCTCTAGAATTAGTGAGTCCACAACAGGTATTTTCCATTTCCCTGTGTGGGGTCCTGTACTTTCCCTGCCCTGGCGTAGCCGTAGGCATCGGATAGAAGGGTCCAGCAGATTTTACTGTCTCTTCCGAAAGACACAGGCAAAGTGGGGTACTGTAAACGAAGTTGCCCAAGCTTCGAAACGGCAGAGGTGGTTTTGAACCCAAGTCCGTGTGATAAGTTTGCAGACTATGTTCTGGGCATGACATTCACACTAGAAACTGACCACAAACCGCTGGTCCCGCTCTTGAGCTCTACTGACCTCGCTAAGATGCCTCCATGAATTGAGACGTTCTGTATGCACATGATGCGATACAATCCGGAGGTCCAACACATTCAAGGCCGTCTACACGTCTCTGCAGACGCATTGTCTCGTGCACCAGTTGGAAGCCCATCTGCTGCAGACATGCAACTCATCGAGGAAGTGGACACATTTGAAGACATGTCAAGCAATGCTCTGCTCACATCTGCAGCCAAACTTCAACAGATCTAGATGGCACAGAAAGAAGACAAAGTCTGTGCAGAGATTCGTCGGTATTTTCATGAAGGCTGGCCTGCTTTCATGCCACACACTCCTCTACTGCGACCCTTCTGGGAGAGTAGGAGCTATCTCGCAACAATTGATGACTTACTGCTATACGACGAGCACATAATCATCCCTCATTGTATGCGATTAGAAACGCTCAAAATCATACACGAAGGACACCTTGGTATTTCCAAGTGTCAAGCGTTCGCAAACACGGCTATCTGGTGGCCTGGTCTATCTAAAGAGATATACAAAATGGTCTCAACATGCCATACCTGTGCGAAGGTCTGCCCGGAGCCCAAGGAGACTCTGATGTCAGCCTCCTTCTCCTCTCGTCCATGGGAGAGAGTTGGAATGGATCTGTTCGAGCTCAACGGAAAGCTCTACCTAGTCATTGTTGACTACTACTCCTGATGGGTTGAGTTCAGAAAGCTGACCAGTCTCAAATCCGAGCACACCATTGAGGTAATGAAAGAAGTCTTCGCCACACATGGCATCCTGGACGTCATTATGTCTGATAACGGACTGCAGTTTAGTGCCGAAGCATTCGCTCAGTTTGCAAAGTCTTATGGCTTGATGCACATGACAAGTTCGCCAAGATATCTGCAGGCCAACGGTGAAGCGAGCTGTCAGGACTCTGAAGGAGATCCTGCAAAAGAATGACGATCGTTACCTCGCTCTCTTGACACAGCGCATGACACCGTTGCTGAACGGTCTGAGCCCAAGCCAATTGCTGATGGGACGGTGTCTCGGCTACCCGTTATCCCAAGCACTCTTCAGCCACGAGTACAGGAAAGAGATATACAGAAGGCAAAGGAGAGAGAAGATGCTCATAGAGAGAGTCAACAACGACAGTTCAACAACCGCCACAGAGCTAGAGATCTACCTCTACTATTGCCAGGTGACAATGGTTAGGTCTGCGATCAAGATCGCTATGGTACAGTTGTACAACGAGCTCCACAACCATGCTCGTATCTGGTATAGACATCTAAAGGCACCATAAGACGCAATAGGACTGCTCTAATCCCAGTGGCGAATCATCAACACGATAACCCGTTTCCCACGCCTGTCGTGCCAGAGGAGCCAGGAAATCCTACTGCAACTCCTAGCTGGAGTACTGACACGACAACGCCGTCGACAACGCAAGAATCTCCATGACGAGAACAAGATCGGGACGATTGGTCAATCCGCCTAGTCGTTTGATTCGTGTAATGACACAGTCATTGTATAAGTCTACGCACAGTAGCCATTTAGGGAAGTACTGTGGTAAATACAGTATCCTGGGGTCACATACTTGTAACCTCTGCCCCATAGTTAGATTATGATTTAGTAGACATCTCATTGACCAAGAAAAGTGAGATGTAGTGTTATCACTAACTGCCAGCGAGGCATTGCTGCACTTGGAACACTGCTGAAAAGCACCACGACTTCCTGTTGTTGTTGACGATGACCATATATGGAGGTCGAATAAATACGGGTCTAAACGCCATGTTGGTATTTCTGGTTCGTCTATAAAAGTGTTACCTTACGACACACACACGCAACATTACAGTGGTTTTGAACCCTGGTCCCTTCGACCGAAAGTCCGACACTATACCACTCGACCAACGCGCCCACCAATTACATGTCATGATCTTGTTGACATTGCATTGCCATTGGTGTAAATGTAACAGCAAAAATCATTTTCGGTTCATGTTGTTTGTTCACTTGGACTCTGGTCTGTGGCAATGTCAATTTCATGTTTACATAATTATGACATTTCATAGTTTGTAATAAATAGCATTAAATTATTGGCCTTTGACATTGTAAATTATTACTATCATATTAGTGCCTGATTGAATGCATGTTGCTGTGTAATGCCTATTTTGTTATTGCCCTGCAGACAAGTGTCCAAGACAAAGAAGAGACCACAGAAGTGCTACCTGTGAGGATACAAGAGAAGTCTGGTGACTTAATCATTAAAGTTTTGGCAAAACCGGGTGCCAAACAAAATGGAGTAACAGGTGACATTTACCAGTAGTTGTTATTTATTATCTTGTGTGTTGCTTTTATCTAAGATTGTCATGTCATGTGATTCTCGTCTCCTGATACAGTTAGGCAGTACCTGATGTGAATGTTCAGTGAAGTAGTGGTGTTTTTCTGTAGTGCATACTACCAATACAAGATTATTTCCTGGTTACAGTTAGTTACTTTCATTGAATGATTTGTGTCTTACTGTAACATGTGAACATAAATTAAAATAAATGATCCTGTATGTATCATCATCATAACATTCTAATGTAATAGTAAAATTAATAATAATGATAACACTTCTATTGTGCCTAAATCCTAAGGGATCCGAGCTCAGAGGAACGACATGCCAGAATCGCATGACATCATGAACAGGGATGTGTAAAAGTCATCATGTGTTTAATTTAATTTGATGTTTTTCACATCAGTGTTATTCCTCATCATTACAGACATTTCGACAGACGGTGTGGGAGTACAGATAGCAGCGCCACCTGTTGATGGGGAGGCAAACACAACACTTGTGAGATATGTTGCCACTGTGCTGGGTGTGCGCAAGTCAGACGTGTCTCTCGACAGAGTTAGTCATCGATTTCCATTTCTAATTCAGTAAAGTTCTTCAAGTACATTCAGACTTGGGGATCAATTATATTATATCATATTCCAATTGCACACCAATTTCACCTCAAAAAACATTTTGAAATACCAGTTCCAGAGCAATCATAGACATACTGAATTACGTAAAATACCATCTATTTTAGAGTAACTTTATTTTATTTCTGCACATTATGGGAATAATTTGAGTTGAAAAGTTAATGATGCAGTTGGAAAAGTAATTGAAAGTATACCAATTACATTTCCACCAATTCCAATTTCTTTTAAAAACAAATCATAATTTCCAATTCCGGAATTGGAATTGGCATTCCAGTTCCAGTTACAATGTCAATGACTCCAAGTCTGATGACATTACCCTGTATCAACACCATATTTTGGTGTAAAACTTATTAACTATGTGTTTGTAGTCAGTATAAATTTTAAGTAGTAATTGCTACTGCAGAGAGCAGAACTCATGTTTTCTTTGTAATGTCTGACATTGACAGAAATTAGTGTACAGTAACACATGTTTCAACTAATGCAAATGTTGGAAGATAGTAAATGTTCAGCTTCCATTGCTGTTACTGCTGATACATGGTTTGGTGCATTGATATTATGATAATGTTTCATTTTCAGGGTTCCCGATCGAGAACAAAGAGTGTGACTGTGGCTGCCTCATCAAAGCTGACAGTTGAGGACATTTTACAGAAGCTAAAAACTGAAATAGAGAACAGCTGACAAAGATGTATGGATATTTTGGAGCTGCTCTTTCTGTTCTCAATTTGTTTTTTCCTGTTGTAAGGATGTCATCATGCATGCAGTGTATTTATTGTTGATGTTTTGTATGAAGCTCTGCCTACAGATATATTTGCAACTGCTTTGCTTTTTCTGTCCACATGAATGTTAAATCATGCATTATTCTTGTTCTATCAGATTACGTTTAAAAATCCTTTATTTCACATTCCACACTCATTAGTACAGTAGGCATCATCCCATTAGCCCCCTGTCCCAGTAGCCCCCTGTCCCATTAGCCCCCTATCCCAGTAGCCCCCTGTCCCATTAGCCCCCTGTCCCATTAGCCCCCTGTCCCATTAGCCCCCTGTCCCAGTAGCCCCCTGTCCCATTAGCCCCCTGTCCCAGTAGCCCCCTGTCGCATTAGCCCCCTGTCCCAGTAGCCCCCTGTCCCATTAGCCCCCTGTCCCATTAGCCCCCTGTCCCAGTAGCCCCCTGTCCCATTAGCCCCCTGTCCCAGTAGCCCCTGTCCCATTAGCCCCCTGTCCCAGTAGCCCCCTGTCCCAGTAGCCCCCTGTCCCAGTAGCCCCCCGAGTTGTCAGAATTGAGTGCCAGTAGCTCCCAGGTCAATATACTGTTGATTTAACACACCATCTGGTGTATTCATTATGTATTTTCATAATAAAATGTTTTTCGAGTAATTGTTCATCATAAATATGATAATAGTATAGTGTAGCAACCTAACAAAATAAAGCTCAGTCGTTAACTGAAGATACAACATTCATAAAATAATTGTTGTTTATATTTATTTTAAAAAGTAAAGGTAACTGTAGGTGTTCAAAGTGTCTAATTGTGAGTTAATCAGTTGAAAGCCCATTTACTTTCACATATTGCTCAGGTGTAAAATTATTATTTTATGATATATGGGGGTTTTCAAGGCATTATCAATTATGGCTGGAAATTGATGACACTTTATTAACATTTCCATTTTGTTTTGAACCTGTAAATCATATGATTCACAAATAAAAGATGGTTTTTACAGTTTTACAGTTTGATAAAAAGTCCAACATTCTTTGTGCACACCAGCAACATGACTGTTTTCTTATTTAAAATGAAGGTGGGGTAGAACAATGAATGGAACAGCCTGGAAGTGTTCGTAAACTGATAATCAGTCCCACTAGCCCCCAGTTTGTCTAAAACATGTTACTAAAAAGTGGTTTACATGGAAAACCTTATTGAACACACAGCATCTTATTTTTATGGGCTGCGCCATACTGTTAGATAACCATATGTCACGACTGTCAAAGTTTATAAAAATTCGCTCACGAAATTAAAATATATTTGTATGCTCCTATTCATATACCCCTCTACAAAGCAATAGTTAGACCACATTTGGAATATTGTATTCAAGCATGGAGGCCATATCGTAAAAAGGACATAGACAAGCTACAAACAATACAACTAAGAGCAACTAAAATTATTCCAAAATTGAGAGACCTTAGTTACGAAAGCTGCTTATTACAATGTGGTTTGACAACACTAGGAACCAGGAGACTTAGAGGAGAACAAATAGAAGTGTTTAAAATAGTGAATGGTTATGAGGATGTTGATAGGAATATGTTCTTCAAACTTAAAGAACGCAGTAGAACCAGAGGACACAAAGCAGCATTAGTTAAGGAACAGTGTAGGTTGGACATGAGAAAGTACTCTTTCTCACAGAGGGTAATAAATGAATGGAACAAACTACCAAATGGTTGTGTTAATGCTAGTAGTGTGAATATGTTTAAAAATAGAATTGACAAATATCTGATAAGGGCGGGCTATGCATAGATGAGAAAATTGTTAGACTCTCGATAAGCCAATGGCTTCCTTGTCCACTTGCCATCTGGAACCTGTTGTTTGGGATGGCAATCTTGTTAAATATACTTGCCAATAGGATATGGCCATGCTGTTTGCATCCAAAGTCAACTTATGTAACATATTTTGCCCTTTGTTTACTAAACTAGTCCTCTTTCTGACAAAATATCATGTTTGTTTGAGACTGTTGGTTCTGTGTATGCCAGCATAACTTAATATGTCGCACATAGTCTAGGTTACCTAATTTTTATAGAACTGCGCATGCGCTTATCGGTTGCACTGGTTAACATGTCAGCCCTCTGTCAATTGAAGAAATTACCAGAATCTCCCACTTTTGAAACGTTCTGAGTAAACCACTGGCGTGACATTTTTAATTTTAATTGCACATGGTTAATTTTTATTAGCATGGAGTCCGTATTAGGTGCATAGCCCCAAAATCATGACTTGTTTTGTTTTAATAAATTATTTGATGGGTATGGTTGCAGTACATCAAACCAAATAAACCATTCTCACCAGTATAGACAAACTGATTTGTTCCGGTTCACAGAATCTTGTCACAAAGACAGCATTGCTATGTTTTCTGTTTGGCTGGACTGAGATATTAGTGTTATTGGGTTTGAGAACAGCATGTGTGTGTGTGTGGTGTGACCAGATGTTGTCCACTGGCGTATTTCGGATGACATATGACATGTTATATAATAATAATAATCTAGGATCCATGTTATAGAAAAATATAGTTATACAAATATTCCCAGGATGTGGTTGCCTACTAAATTGCTGTTGGGAATGTGCATTAAGAGGAGCTGTTTAGCAATATTGAAGCAAATATTATTTATAATAATATGCACATAGCAATGATTTTACTGTTCACCAAAGAAACAAATTATAAATTATAAATAAATAATATATATTATCATTATATATTAATTGCAGTATCTTAAATTTCAGTTATTCATATTCTTTGTTTCATTGTTGTTAAACGTTGTTTAAGCAATAATAATATGTAGTGTAACGAATGGCAAATTGGTGAGATATAATGCTCGATATGATATCTGATTTCACTAAATAAATATTATAAATAACGCCTTACCCAAACTTAACATTTTCTACAATACGGCAGTGAAGAGGCGCGCCCAAATCTATCGCGCAGAAACCAATGACGTCATGTTGCTACCACCACGCACTTGTTGTTTACATATGGCGGCTATCTTCGCATGAGAACGAAGGTGCGCGTCAACATTATTTCGGTTTTAAGTGAGTTTTAAAGTGTTGCATAAATCTTAGTTTGTCACTGAGCTATGATATCGGAACTGTATAGGTATATCGGATACGTTACATCGTTTATGAATATTTAACTCGTATGTAGCGTAGTAAATAGTAGTCTGGGTCACCGACATGACACATGAGATATAAATTAGCTACCGTTTTTCAGAATGGGCTGATTGCCAAATCTATATTTTAGGAATTCCGGACAAATAGTGCCGATTTTTACAGATGTTTTAATATGACAACATTCTTTATGTTGTTACCAGTGCGACATTTTGGATTCATTATTGCTACTGTATTGACATACATTATGATTATAGTATAATTCGTGCAATTGTTGATATTATTGTTTTCCTTGCATAGCCAGTTAGCCTAGCTGGCCCTAGGGCTAGGGCTAGGCCATGATTTAACCTAGTCCTACCTAGGAATCCAGTTTTCATTATGCAATAAGAACGGGAGTTGAGGTTTGTCAAAAGTGTGATTTGGTCTTGGTATAAATGGAAATTAATGACTAACTCTGTTTGTTATTGGCATATAGGACATCATTTCTATTGACAGTATAATTGAGTATGTCCATGGTTGCTGTGGTCACATACTTTTATTTTGATAGAGAATTGGTATTTGTAATTGGTGTGTAATTTGAAATGATATAATGTAATTGTAGTGTGACTCTTTTAATGACTGCATGTCATGTTTATTAACTCTGTTGACACGACCGTCCTCGGGGGGAACGATCCCTGGCTGATTGTGTGTATGCTCAAACTGCCCTTTCGAAACCTTGAGGACGAGCCTAATTGATATATGTGGTTAAATTTACAAACCCCGCCTTTACAGTTGTAGCACAATCCAAGTAAGCCACTATGCCAGTTGCTGAGAAGGTGAGGAAAAAAGGAAAGCGGAAAGTTGCCGCCTCACCAGAGGCGAAAGAAGCAACCAATGATACAGGTTTGTTTAATTGCAAGTCAGTCATGCAAACTGTTGTTACTTGCCAGTAACAAACAGTGTTTTCACACCGAATGTCACTTAATGAATTTAATTTTGTTATGTATAAGTGTGACATGCATTTTTTTATGTTAATTTGAATGTTAAAAGAACAGAAATGTGCTTTGATATATTATGGTAGTATTTTTTAACAATGAATTCACAGTTTCTACACCACAGTGCCACACTTTATGTGGAAGATTCTTGAGCATAAAATTATGTTGACTTACACAAAGCAAATTAATATATATATGTATATATATATATATATATATATATATATATATATATATATATATATATATATATATATATATATATGTATATATATATGTATATATATATGTGTATATATATATATATATATATATATATATATATATATATATATATATATATATATTATTTGAGCTATTTAATTCCATGTATACTTTTAGTTGTATTATAGCATATTAATGTGTTTTTATATATGTAATACAACTAAAAAAGTGTGCATGGAATTATATAATTAAAATAATAAATAAAATTAAGGGCTATACAGCTAAAAGTATATATGGAATTGAGTAATTAAAATAATTAAAGTATACACTGATTGAAATAATAATAAATTAATTAAATGAAATTAATGCAGGTAAACATAATGTTCTCTCAGGTATTCACCTGCTGGAAAAGATAGGACTTCAATGACCGTTGAAAATTGGTGCAATTTCTGATATCAGGAAACAAACTGTTAATAAGCTGTTTCAATACCCTTAAAAACAAAAACTTGTTTGCATGAATGTGTGCCACATTAAAATGTTGTTACTGATCTGAAACTAGATGATGGTGCCAATACACTGGCGGCTCCTGGTGGCGAGACAAAGAAAGAAGGAAGCATGATCTCTGTAAGGGAAGCAGCAGACACTCTCGACAGCACAGGCATGGTGAGTGAGAACACCGCTCGATAATAGGATATCCCCGTAGAAATAGCCAAATATTTATATCCATATTCTCTTTGCTGTGACATTTCTGGGGCTGTTCGTCCTCCCTGTGATGCCATGTCATTGATTTCTTCACAGATTCTTCCTTTAATAATAATGACCTAAATTCTACCCTCTGCATGTGTCATCTGAGGCACATCATTAATTGCTTTAATTTATGTTCATCTGTCATCTGTTCTATCTTGTTTGCCCTTTAGTTTTTCAGTTCTCCTCCGCACCTACATCTAAGACATTTCCAGTCATCGGATTTATTGCTTATCATGGTCCTAATGTCTGTATAATATAACAGCATATAATAACATGCTTGATATGATACATTACCATCATGTTATGACTTGTCAAATATGCTGTATGTATCAATATAATTTTATAGAAAACTTTCTATTTACACACGGTTGCACTGGGAGAAATAACAGCTTTTCTAGTTAAAGCAGCATTTATGGATATCTACAATTTATTATGATGGAGCTATTGTGTGCATGTAGACTCCTCATTAGACTCCTCCTCCTTTCGATCTCTTTCAAGGTTTCATCTACAACCCAAGGAAGGAGTCGTAACAGTATTAAAAACAAAATTCCCCATGGGTTAGGGCGTCGACACCAATATTTGTGATAGTAACTGGAACAGCCTGGTTCCCAAATCATTCCATAGAGGCACTCTGCACACCACGTCGTTCATAACAGTAGCTCCACGCAGTGGACTGAACACCAGTCTAGCAACAGCCGGCATCATCAACACTTCGCTGCAAACTACATTAACTGGAAAAGTATTCAAAATTGTTGTATACAACCAGTGACATATATGTAGGCGTCATTATTATCTTTATAATTACAGAGAAATAATAAAAATCCCACCATTGCAACTTCCGCTACAGGTTCTTTAACATTTTGACCTCCCAAGACCCCCACCCCATGGGGAATTTAAAAAAACTAAATATGTATGAAGTGTGTCACTTAAAACATTCCAACACTGATATACTATAGCTTTCAATTTGTGTTTTTTAGCTAAACATTTAGTAACTGAATTTGTCAAGCAAAATGATAGTTGAGAAAGCAGTGTTTGTCTTGGATCGGTTTTCTTTCTGGTCAGACTCCATAATTCATAACTTTGTGAACTACACTACATACCTGGTAGCATGACTGGAAATAGTACTTTGTCTTCGTCTGTGTATGTGATGGTGTGATGATGTTTTCAGAATGGCTCTGACCTTGAGGCTGTGTTGCCCAGTCCTCCTACCTCACGACCTACATCAGCTGCTTCCCGACCTACATCAGCTGCTTCCCCACCTGCATCCGCTGCTTCCCGACCTACATCAGCTGCTTCCCGACCTGCATCAGCCGCTTCCCGACCTACATCAGCTGCTTCCCGACCTACATCAGCTGCTTCCCGACCTACATCAGCTGCCCCCAGACCCTTGTCTGTAGCGTCCAATGGATTGCGTCCCCCCTCAGCTGCAGGGTCAGGTGCACATGGGGGTCAGCCGGTGTCACGACCTGGGAGCGCTGCAGGTCATACCCCAGAAATTTTTCGGAAGAACGGTGTGGGCCCAGCCCCTATGGAGCCGCAGCCTGGCCCGTCCACCAAGGGCAGTGTCGCATCACTGCAGTCTAAAGGTAAGTCACCTCTAGATGTCCTCACAGCTTGTACCTTGCTAATAATCTAATATATCAATCAAAGTGTCTGTTTAATGAACATACAATTTTTTTATCATATCCCAAAGTTTTATCTTATCGACTTTCACCAATCTTGCCAAGGTGACTTCAACAGTATTTCAATGGTGATGACGTCATAGTAGACATATGGAAGTTCATAGTTCCCATCACCCATGTTATTGTATTCAGTAAAATTCTATGTATTATATAATTCGTACAGCTTCAGCACACACGCAGTTTAATTTTAATACATGTGAATGTGTAGTGTAAATGAATTACAATTTTGAAAACGTTTGGAGTCAAGCTTTTGCACTGGCTGCTTTTTTCCCCATGCAATGCCGTATAATTTAGCTAGTCTGAAATTTAGTAGTGTTTACCTGAGAATACATTTAGAGTGCATTGACTGCACATTTACTGCAAACACATTTGCTATGCTACTTGAATGTTCTTTGGTCAGTTAAAGAGAAGAGAGGTTTTGAGCAATATGGTGTAGGAAAGATGATCCAAACTGTTTCACAGTAGTTTAATAATTAATAGAAAACAGGTCCATCATCTTTGGCCTAAAGCTCTCAGTATATGTTTTAAATTGTAAATTGTAAATTGATAACATTCTGCGATTATCTTCAATTTATTTCAGTTAGAACCAACTTGAAAAGACGTAAACATTCTAAAAATCTCCACCTGTTAGATTGACGACCAACAAAATGTGTAAATGTTGCCCCTGCTGGCTATTAGTGTCACTGATGTTGTTGACAGAGGCATGGATCGAAGGTAGGGAGACACCAGGGAACTCTCAACGACCGGAGTCGTCCCTGACCAGGAGGTCTCAGGCAGGTAAGGGCAGGGAAAGTACACTTGGTGAACAAGTACTTGGTGAACAAGTACTTGAAACAAGTACTTGAATATCCTATTTGCAAGTGAACCAGTAATGAAGACGTTGTTAACACAACAGTGACTAATATGCATGAAATTTAGTGAATCATAATGATTTAGTTTATTATTATTATTAAGTTAATTGTAACTAGTAAATGCGTCCATTACAAAATTGTTGACATAATTATTTAGAAACTGGTTACAAACTGATATGTACAAATGAGATCATAATACAAAAAAAGACACTTAGAACAGTGTCTAAACTACACCCATCCTCTCCAGACAGACACCCATACTGTCTAGACTACACCCATCCTCTCCAGACAGACACCCATCCTGTCCAGACTACACCCATCCTCTCCAGACTGCACCTATCCTTTCCAGACAGACACCCATCCTGTCCAGACTACACCCATCCTGTCCAGACAGATACCCATCCTGTCCAGGTGGCACCCATCCTGTCCAGATGACACACATCCTTTCCAGATGACACCCAAACAATCAGTATCCGTTGAAGACAGCTGTAGGTGTGAGACAACAATACTGAATAAACACACCTGTTTCATGTGAATACCATCACATCAAAGGCATTCTAGAATACAAACGGGATGTTTTATTTTATCACAAAGGACTGAGAATTAGACCTGTTATGCAATGAAATATTTTCTTTAGAATTTGTATAGTCTACTATAGTCATGGAGTAGTTCATCATCTTACACAAATCTTGTTTCCAGACGTGCAGAGCATTGCAGATGCTGTGAATGAGGAGGCTCTGGAAGAGATGCAGCATGCCTACGTACCTTATCTGTTAGCACGCGACCGCATCGCAAAGATTACAGATGATATGAAGAGGATGAAACTGAGGCACATCATCATTGTGAATGACATTGAGAAGAACTATGGAGATATCGAGGAAGAGACGCAGGTCAGTAGGTCATCTTAAATACAGTAGGACATCTTAAGCAGGTCAGTAGGCCATCTTTAAGCAGATCAGTAGGCCATCTTTAAGCAGATCAGTAGGCCATCTTTAAGCAGATCAGAAGGTCATCTTATATAGGTCAGAATGCCGTCATAAGCAGGTCAGTATGTCATATTAAATAGGTCAGTAGGTCATATTAAGCAGCTCAGGAGGCCATCTTAAGCTATGTAAGACATTCTTCAGGACTGCTGGTTTTGCATGCAATATCTTGTTTGTGGTCAGAATTGTCCAGGTTGAAGACAAAGTCTGTGTGTGTTTTATGAGATATCTAATTTATTTGTTGAGGCATTGGCATATGTTAGTGAAAGAATGGTGACTGTCATTTGTATAACCTGCATGCAGTCCACCCGAAAGATCAAAGCAGTAACGTATGCAGTATTCAATAATATCCAACATTTTCTAAATATACAGTTTCTATACGAGATGAGATAAATGATGTTTATTGCTTTTATGATGAAATTATTTTAGATTGAATTGAATGACACCAACGTAAAAATAACTGTCATAATGTAAGTAGAAAACATTTATTTTGTTGCCAATCTTGTGCCAACTTCTGACACATCAACATATGTTGCTAAATGTTAAGTCTAGTTAATTATATAGGTCAGTTATTTAAAAAAAAAAATTTTTATTACAGTACCTGGGGGTACATGGTGTTGCTGTTTAGTTATGTAGATTTTGTAGATTGCTGCATAGATTGAGGTAGCATGTAAATGACACGAGTCCTGTTAGACATTGGTTGTAAGTTGTGTTGTCTGTGATGTACAGAAACAGTTCACGGTGTTTGTGGTGGGACTACGTAAGACTTACAAGGAGAAGGTGCATACGTTCAGACATGTCATTGATGTGCACAGAGTCGAACTCAACCAGAAACAACAGTACTGGGACAACGCACTAAAGGTTGGTACAGTCAACTCCGTTTAACAGACTCACTTTGGGCCGCAGCAATTCACTAAGACAATTTTTTCAGAAACAAATTGTAGTTTGAATGTTGTGGAATGATATAGATTAGTATTATTGAACAGTTATTTGTTTCTCTAGGTAATAAGGTAACTGTTGAAGACTAGTGGTGTCATTTGGTGATTAGTGTAGAACAACTGAAAAGTGGTGTCAACTGTTTTAGACCACATGGCGATACTTTTCAGTTGTTCCACACTAGTTAAATTATAATAATTACGGATCCTGCTGATTAAAAAAGGGGGTATATGCTAATTAGGGCATGTATGCTTAATAGGTCGAATATCTGGTGTATTCCTTGTCCTCTGACCTTGTCTGCACACAAATGACGGGGCCACCAGATAGTATCACATTATATCTAACAAAAATGCTGAGCTAAGTTTAGTTCTGTTTGATCCGTGTAACAAATATGCCCATTTACACAATTTCATCCTTGATTTGATGGAGTCATCTTTAATGATACAGGCCAATGTAGGAAATGTGAATGCAAACAAGTTTGTCAGTATGGTCATCTGGCCTGATGGTCATCACAAAGAGTGCATCTGTATTGCAGAGTTTGAGTATGAGGAACAAGCAGTTGCTGACTGAGAAGAAAGCCTTGCTCATTCAGAACAAGGTCGAGTTTGACAGACTCGAGAAACAAAAGGTAGAGCAACCTTTGTCATAGACTATTATATCAATGTTTCAGCTTTTTCACTACTTTTTAATCTGAAGTGTTTTATTCACTAGACATTGAAGTATCCTAGGCATAACATGTTTCTGACTACAGTCCTGTTGTGGGAAAATTGCATTTAACATGACACACTATATCTATCTGCCAGCCCTTGCAACCAAGTGTGAATTAATTCTTAATTTGATTTCAATAGTTGATTGTTTAACTTGTTTAATATATTTAATATCATTTATTAACATGATCATGTTAAATTAATTTAAAAAAAAATTATCATACAGAATGCTGATTTATATATATATATATGTACAGGAGCCTGTATATGTATATATATATATATATATATATATATATATATATATATATATATATATATATATATATATATATATATATATATATATATATATATATATATATAAAGAGGTAGTACTACTTGAATTGAGTGCTGTTCTGGTTTCTTTGGTTGTTGCATTTAACATGTTATTTATCTCTCAAGAAACTTTTTTGAATTCTCAGAATATTTTGGCCGAGTCACTGACTAACATTACGTGCATGTCACATGACCAAGGCATGTCACATGACCAAGGTAACCAAGGTGACACAAGCTGGCGAAGGACTGGTGGGAGCTCCTGGCTGACGTCTCAGTTCAGAACAGATTCTATTTGATCAATGTTTATTGTTTCCTTGATTTTTCTCATAAACTAGTTTTCCTCATCGTCTAATATCCTTACTTCTTTCACTGAACACTGATGGCCTGTGTCTTGTTTGTGTTCACTGATGGCTGACAGGGGCGACTATTTAGGTGTTCTTTGATTCTTGTGCCTAGTGTTCTTGCTGTCTCCCCGATGTAATGCTGTTCATATTCTTGACACTGCATGTCACAGAAAACACCCGACTTGGCCTTCTTTTCTGTCTTGTCTTCTGTGTATATGAACATGGTAAGTCATGAAATATTCGGAGAGTTCAAATGCATTTCTTGAGAGATAAATATCTTGAAAGATGCTTTCATTGACTGGTATTTATGAATGGTTTGTGTAATCCACTACATCTATTGTTATTGTATTACTTTGTAGGAAGAGGCTGTTAGACAAATGACACTTTCGTTAGATACAACCAGCAAAACGCACGTAGAAAGTAAGTTCACAGTACACTTTTTTTTCTGCAGCATCCATAGTTAACTTTTGAAGCGTATTTTCTTGAGGAAGCCATGCAAATAAATTTTCATATTGCATCGAATCCCACGAACCATTGGCATATGGCTCATGGGTCATGTTAATGGGAAAAGGTGCTTAAGGCTGTTTCTGTTGTTGTACATGTTTCACACCATGTATAAGTTTCCATAGGTGTGACTGTCATTGTGGGCTGTACGATTTAATACAGGGTTCATACCTTTTTTTATGTTTTTTGTCCTCCATCAGGTCTGGTTGACCTTTGTGTTTTCTAGCTATTTCAGCTTGACGATTCGCATTTAATACTTTTCACTGAACATTATGTGTATTGACAATAAAATTTACACTTCCATAGTGCCCCATTGTTGCTGATGCAATTAAATGGTCACAATATTTGTTTGCGTTGTTTTCTTTGGTGGCATTCAAAAGTTTGTCCTCTATTCAATTTATTTGGACTTAGTGATCGGCATATTTTTTCAGAGACTCCCAACATTCTACTTTATGTAACCAAAACAGGAAAACAATATACAAATATTTGTTGACACTTCACAAAACTTGGTTAATGAGATTCGACCATATGTGCATGCATGTGAGTTTGTGAATATTCAAAGCTTTTGAGGTTTTATTACTGTCTTAAACCGTGTGTTATTTCAATGAATGATAGTTTATATTAACGTACTTGTTTAACATTTTTATCTCCAGCATACAAAAAAATGGAAGATGAATTGCAAGAAAAAGACAGGATTAATTTGCAGTTACAAGAAGAAAATAAGGTAAAACTGCAACAATAACAATTGCAAATATAATGTTAAAGAGTTGAATAATTGGGAAAAGATAGGAAAATGATACTTTATTTTTGGATGTTCAGCTATTGGCATTCATGAGCATCTCTACATTCCAAAAGCATGAACCAACATTTCAATACCATTTTCAACTCTACAGCAGTAACTGGTGCAAAGACCTGGAATGCTCTCAGCACAGGTCTACATATTATCTGAACAATATTTTCAACTAAACAACAATTACGCACAAGACCACAAACATATTAACTGGACTATTTTAGCCAATTTATTGATATTATGTATTTTACCCATATATTTCTTAAATTGTTAAGCTATGCATTTTCCATAACTTATTTAATCTGTTTAACTGTTTAATCTATCATTACCGCATTTAATAATATACTCTCATTTGTCATTATCTAATTATAAATGGTGCTATATTTACTTGCATATTTAGATTTAAACTCACGACCCTTTGGAAGGAAGATAAAGTGTATATTGTATAAGGTTTATCATGAATAAAAATTAACATACTGGATTTGTTTTCATTGTATGTACACTGTTACAATACAAATATAAGTTTCTTCTACTGAGAAACTACTGTTCAAGTTTGTGTTTAATAAACTTGCTTAGTTTTAGGAATAATGAGAGTTTTTACATTAACCCGATCTTTCAATATTTAATAATAATTCATTGTGGGCTGTGGACTGGTTGGTGCAGTTTCAGCGGTGAGGTAAGACATCAGTAATGTCTCTCTGACAATGGCAGGTGGAGAAAGAGACAATAGAGAAGTTGCAGAATGAAATAGAAGAGCTGAAGCGAGAACCAAAAGGGGTGATGGCTGCTGTGTTACTGACAGACGGGCCTAAACACGAGGGCGAAGGTAAACATCCACCATCACAACATGAGACAGTCATCACTGCAAGATATACAGCATACACAAGTGGTTTGCCACAGAACTCTCCAGTGAATACATCAGTCATGACATTTTTAACATGATGGCCGTGTCATGGCAGTTCCAAAATGGTGTCAAATGCTTATACAATGTTGATGGGCATAAAAATGTGCAAATAAAGAGGCTATAATGGTTTAAACTATGTCATTCCTATAGCTTATTGTACAAAACTTATAGTACATTACTAAAACTAACGAGACGAGTTGGATCATTTGACTAACAGGAGACAGATCATTTCTTTTGCACCAGCAATGTTTTACATTAGAATTACTAACCCATTTTTGAAAAACAAGTTCTAGTAGCTCGTTAATGAAATGATCCCACATTCAGGCATGTAATGTTATTGACTGTGCTATTCTATATTACACTGTTTTAAATTACCCTTTGGAGCTAACATGGAATTTATCCCAGAAATGTTTCTTTTTCCTCCTAATGGATGGAAATACATGAATAGATTTGTTCAAATCCTCCAAGATTATATCATTCATTACATATGAGTCACTTACAGCTTCAGTGAAGGAGAAACCATTGTCAACTCCTGCCGCTGTCATCATCCCTGATGTGTCATCCGGGGACAAAGACAGGATGGAGGGAGAGAGGGCACGGATGGCGACAGAGAGGGATCACATTAGGGAGGAGAGGTTGGAGAGACAGAGAGAGCAGGAAGGGCTGGACGAGGAGAGACACAGGTTCCAGACGGAGAGACAAAGACTGCAGGGAGAACTCAGTGAGGCTGTGCAGGTACGACATAGGATGTTGTCTGTTGGTGGTATGTGTGTTGTTGCTGTTTCTGTTGCATGGTATCATTAGTGTCTGTTGTTGTTGTCATCATCATTAGTGTATGTGTGTTGTTGCATGCAGTCATTATTTTCTGTTGGTGTCATTAGTGTATGTTTGTGTCATTAGTGTCTGTTGTTGTCTTTAGTGTATGTTTGTGTCATTAGTGTCTGTTGTTGTCTTTAGTGTATGTATGTTGTTGTCATCATTAGCTTTGGTTGCTGTTGTTAGTGTCTGTTGTTGTTTTTGTTGTTGTCATTAGTTTCTGTTGTTGTAATTAGTGTATGGATGTTGTTGTCATTAGTGTATGGATGTTGTTGTAATTAGTGTATGGATGTTGTTGTAATTAGTGTATGGATGTTGTCATTAGTGTGTGTTGTTGTTGTTGTCACTAGAGTTTGGATGTTGTTGTTGTCACTAGAGTATGGATGTTGTTGTTGTCATTAGTGAATGTCATTATTCCCTGTGTATTCTTGGATCCCATCATGTCCAATTAGTCCTGTTCTTTTTTCTTCTCATCTTCTCCCTCTAATTCTCTTCCACCTCTCTAACTAAACATTATGTCAATTGTTGTGCCATAACGTGCAACCAAAGTATAGGAGTGTTGTGTTGTAGTCTTCCTCTTTATGCTTCATTTAACTTGTCTTCACAGTTGGTTGTGTCATCATTAGTCTGTTGTGTGAAAGAATTTAATTTTACAAGCAGATTTAATATCATGTTGCATGAATGCTCACAATAATAACCGCTGTGGCATCATAAGTCTAATCATATATAGGTACTAATCAGGTATGTTCCACAGGCCCGGGACGTGCGGGAGGCTCAGTATAATATCCTGCTGGGTCAGACTGGAGAACTGGTGGCTGTGAAGGCCCAGTATGCCCTGCTGTTGGCCCAGTTCACCGCCCTCGGGGCCATTGCCGTCGTATCATCAGACAACGACCGCAAGAAAGTTGACGTATGTGTAAATTATGGAATGTTTCTTGTCTTAGTTTTTATTATCCATGGAAATAATTTTTTATAGTGAAATTAGCAGAATAGTGTAGCACTGACATACAGGAGGATGTTAAATATGTTTCTAGAACAGCAATATGAAATGTGAAGTCAAGTATATTTTCAAGTGAATAATTGGCCCCAGATAATGTAAGGTTATGAGGAAATCAAAGACTAAATTGTTGTTTTTAAATATTATTGTTCTATGGAATATTATTGTTAAATAATTAAATAAATTGAATAATTAATAAATATATAAATTTATTAAATTAAATTAATGAAATAAAAATAAATTAATAAATTAAATAAATTATATTATTTTTCCGTGGAATAGTATTGTTCTGTGGAATGTTTAAAAAAATATTTGACTACATTTGTATGCTGCAGGAGAGCCTGGTGAAGGTGAATGACGACAAGGTCATGATGATGGAGATGAGGGCTAAAGTAGATGCAGACATCGAGACATGGGAGAAACAGTTTGAGAAAGAGAATGGAAGACCCCCCACAGAGGCTGACAGGTATGGGTGCTTGGTTGTGGAAGACCCCACATAAACTGATAGGTATGGGTGCTTGTTTGTGGAAAACCTCCCATGGAGATTGACAGGTATGGGTGTTTGGTTGTGAAAGACTCCCACAGAGACTGACAGGTATGGGTGCTTGGTTGTGGAAGACCCACCACAGAGACTGCCAGGTATGGGTACTTGGTTGTGGAAGTCCACCCACAGAGACTGCGAAGTATGGGTACTTGGTTGTGGAAGTCCACCCACAGAAACTGCCAGGTATGGGTACTTGGTTGTGGAAGTCCATCCACAGAAACTGCCAGGTATGGGTACTTGGTTGTGGAAGTCCACCCACAGAGACTGCGAAGTATGGGTACTTGGTTGTGGAAGTCCACCCACAGAAACTGCCAGGTATGGGTACTTGGTTGTGGAAGTCCATCCACAGAAACTGCCAGGTATGGGTACTTGGTTGTGGAAGTCCACCCACAGAGACTGCGAAGTATGGGTACTTGGTTGTGGAAGTCCACCCACAGAAACTGCCAGGTATGGGTACTTGGTTGTGGAAGTCCACCCACAGAAACTGCCAGGTACGGGTACTTGGTTGTGGAAGTTCACCCACAGAGACAGACAGGTATTGGTACTTGGTTGTGGAAGTTCACCCACAGAGACTGACAGGTATGGGTACTTGGTTATGGAAGTTCACCCACAGAAACTGCCAGGTATGGGTACTTGGTTGTGGAAGTTCACCCACAGAGACTGACAGGTATGGGTACTTGGTTGTGGAAGTTCACCCACAGAGACAGACAGGTATTGGTACTTGGTTGCGGAAGTTCACCCACAGAGACTGACAGGTATGGGTACTTGGTTGTGGACGTTCACCCACAGAGACAGACAGGTATTGGTACTTGGTTGCGGAAGTTCACCCACAGAGACTGACAGGTATGGGTACTTGGTTGTGGACGTTCACCCACAGAGACAGACAGGTATGGGTACTTGGTTGTGGAAGTTCACCCACAGAGACTGACAGGTATGGGTACTTGGTTGTGGAAGTTCACCCACAGAGACAGACAGGTATGGGTACTTGGTTGTGGAAGTTCACCCACAGAGACAGACAGGTATGGGTACATGGTTGTGGAAGTTCACCCACAGAGACAGACAGGTATGGGTACTTTGTTGTGGAAGTTCACCCACAGAGACAGACAGGTATGGGTACTTGGTTGTGGAAGTTCACCCACAGAGACTGACAGGTATGGGTACTTGGTTGTGGAAGTTCACCCACAGAGACTGACAGGTATGGGTACTTGGTTGTGGAGGTTCACCCACAGAGACTGACAGGTATGGGTACTTGGTTGTGGAGGTTCACCCACAGAGACTGACAGGTATGGGTACTTGGTTGTGGAAGTTCACCCACAGAGACTGCGAAGTATGGGTACTTGGTTGTGGAAGTTCACCCACAGAGACTGACAGGTATGGGTACTTGGTTGTGGAGGTTCACCCACAGAGACTGACAGGTATGGGTACTTGGTTGTGGAGGTTCACCCACAGAGACTGACAGGTATGGGTACTTGGTTGTGGAGGTTCACCTACATAGACTGACAGGTATGGGTACTTGGTTGTGGAGGTTCACCCACAGAGACTGACAGGTACTGGTGGTGCTTAGTTGTGGGAAACTAAAAAAAAGACCTTCGCAATTTCACATGATTCTACAGAGAAATCATAAAAACAATACTATTCAACATATTTGATTCATGTTTGCTCTGTGTTATAGCTTACACACAGGGTGACATTTCGACCACTGGACATAGGGACATTCAGCTACTATACTGTACACATGGTCACTATTGTAGAGGTGACTCTGTACAAGAAATGTACACACAGAGGGAGGAGGTCAGTACCATGGTCACTGGCCTCGATGCACAGATTGAAACCCTCGAGACCTTGAAGCGGGGAGAAACACCCCCTCCACCTAAGATGCTCCCTGTTCCTGTAAAAGAACCAGAGGTCAAGGTCGTTGAGGTGAGACTGGGTCAGAATCCGCTTTCTGAGTCACCCACAATTCATTGCATGGCAACAAATACTTCACATATTTTGTGTTTCAGAATGATTGTTCTGCCTTTTAAAATGATAAGGTAAAGGTAATGGTGGAGAGATTTATGTCAGAAACCATTGCACTCTCAGATTTACAAGCTTAGCATTAAATTGCATATAATCCAGTATGTTGGGTGTTTTTTCTAAAATTTTATGAGTACAACATTAGGTAGCAAACATATTTGTGAAATTTTTATCTTTTAGGAAAATGCATTGATTTAGTGGAAAAATGTGAATTTTATGTGATACATTTGTATGTGAGCAGACATTTTTGGTAAAAAATAATAACTAATTATTTGCTAACAGTGGCATCATACCACATGCTATAAGTGGGTCACAGTAGGGTTGTGTTTAGAATGCTGCACTCTCGATCGAGAGAACCCGAGTTTGAATCTTTTTACTGCCTTTTCAAAACTTTGGCAATTTCGTTCAACCTACATTGTCACAGTTCACTCAGCTGTATAAATTAGTACCTGGCCACAGACAGGTCGATATGTGAACATATAGTCATTGTGCAGTAATTGCAGCTTGGCTGAATGCTTCCCAGAGAAGTCAAGATGGCATTGGAATGAATATGTCTGCCAGGGAGTGAAGTGTAATGGGCTAGGAACAGTCCGAAGGACTGAATACAGTGCTATGTAAAAACCTACCTTTATCTTTTTTCATAGGTGAAGATTCGTGACCCGAAACTGGAGGCTGAGCTGGAGACTACACAGACAGAGATGGAGAGACTTCGACGGCAGCTCTCCGCCCTGGAGGCAGAGAAGACGGACCTGAATGGCGAAAGTTCTCAGTTACAGTCAGAGCTGGCAATGGCAAAGAGTGAAATAGCCCAACTTGAATCAGAACGGCATGGCACTTCAGCTCACATGCCACTTCTGGTGTGTATATGTTCTTCATTCGTTGATGATTTTATTTTGATGTATCATACTGATATCTAAGAATTCCTGCAATATTTGTATATTTGCAGTGATTTATTGGTATTAATCACTCATGGGTAAAGCCTTATAATTCAAATCTTATTACTATTTATATTTCTATTATGGCATTTGTGGTAAAAAATTGTCAGTGTAATATTTTCAGTTGAATCGTTTTGCTGAAGCACTCATAAATATGTTTGCAAATGTAAAATGTCAGAAACAGCTCAAGTAGCTGATTCAAACACGATTTGTTAGTATCGTACAATCATTAACTGTTTTAGTTCTCATGTATCCTACTAGGTGGCTGGTGGTGTCAGCATAGAAAAAACTGATGACTTGGAGAAAAAGTTGCGAGAAAAGGAACGGGTAGGTTCACATTTTTCCTAACCACCATAACTGAAATTCTGTTAATTATTTGCTGGTACATTTTTGCCACAATGTATAGTGTGACTATTTTATGCCATGCCTGTGACAACTTTCTGGTAATCACACTATGCGTATGTAACCTTGTATCTACATTAGTTTCGCATGTATGGGACTGAAATTTTTTAGTTCTACCGGGGGGGCCATATTGATGGTTTGTACATTAAAACAAATAAAAAATTTCCCAGGTTTGGGGATATTACGAAGGAGCCTATATTGACGCTTGATGCCATGCCTGTGACCACTTTCTGGTAATCGTACTATGTGCCAGTGCAGTCTGCAGGAACTGCAGATACGTTATTACTTTGGCACGTTTCATCCCCCATTGGACATGTGTGTATAAAATAAAAACGAAATACCCTAGATTAAAAATAGTATCGTATTAAGCACTTTGCCAAGTTCTGAATAAGTTCTGACTCTCAGTGCAAGGGGGAATTGTTCAGAAAGAGTTACATTGGGGGTTTATTATATCTTTGTCCACTGAACCAACCCTGAAATTTTCCCTATTTAAGAATGTGTTCGTATGCCACATGTGTTTGGAAAATTGGCCATAAATCTATAATATAAAATAGTTTGTGACTCAGTCTGTGTGTCTGTATGTAACCTTGTATCTACGTTAGTTCCGCATGTATGGGACTGAAATTTTTTAGTTCTGCGGGGGGCCATATTGATGGTTTGTACATTAAAACAAATAAAAAATTTCCCAGGTTTGGGGATATTACGAAGGAACCTATATTGACGCTTGACGTACATCACATAACTCAGAACAGTAGTGCATACAGTTGTAAGCAACACTGCATGTTATACGATTTACATAAAACGTCCACATACGTTCTTTCATACAGTACAAATGCTTCGTGAAACTGGCAGTTGTACGTGATTATTGGGCATGAAGTAGTCATTGCCATTGGCATTTCCTTACCAAACCTGACTGGGTAGTTCAAGGAGTTGCAGTGGCTGCCTTTTCTCCCGTGCCATGCTGGGCATTTCAGCTAGTACAGTATATTTAAAACATGAAATTTACTTTGGGATTACAGACATATAGGAACCCTTGGAAAGAACTGCATGTTAAACTTTCTTGGCGCAGGAGT
This sequence comes from Lamellibrachia satsuma, assembly GCA_033239005.1. Taxonomy (NCBI): domain Eukaryota; kingdom Metazoa; phylum Annelida; class Polychaeta; order Sabellida; family Siboglinidae; genus Lamellibrachia; species Lamellibrachia satsuma. The sequence goes on from BSQZ01000032.1 coordinate 1,728,936, forward strand.
TACATGATGTGCAGCGGACCCACCAGGAGGAGCTGCGGGCTCAGGAGAAGGCAAAGAAAGCCATCGAAAAAGATGTCAAGAAGATTCTCAAAGAACACATGAAACAGCAGAAGCAGCAGATGATTGAGGAGAAGAAACTTAAGGACCTTCTCAATGTAATGGTCCTCCAGGTAGGATCTTCTCAATATAATGGTCTTTCCAGTAGGACTTACTCATTATTGTGGTCCTCCATGTAGGACCTTTTTAATGTAAATCATCCAGGTAGGACCTGCTCAATAAAATAGCCTTCCTGGTAGAACCATATCAATTATTGGTCTTCCAGATTGGACCTTCTAAATTTAATGGTTCTACATGTAGGACCTTGATATAATGGTCCTCCAAATATGACCTTTTCAATATAATAGTCCTCAAGGTAAGTCCTTTTCAGTATAATGGTCCTTTAGATAGGACCTTCGCACTGTAATGGTCCTATAGGTAGGACTCCAATACAATTGTCCTTCTATGTATATGTTATGCTGTTGATAATGTTGAAAATGTAAAGGACAATAAAATGTTGTAATTAAAGATTTCTTACAACAACATCAACAACTAATAAATAATGTGTGTTTTAGCCACTCACACGCCAGTAATAACCAGTGTTTTGGTGATAACAGGTGCAGGGCATTCACAGTGAGGTGGCTGCAGCAGCAGGCAAGGTGGATGACCGACTGACCGCTGCCCAGGATGACCAGCAGAGATGGACCGAGAAGCAGGACAAGGCGAAACAGGCATACAACAAATGGATGGCCACTTTCACTGCAGCTAAAGGTCACGAGCCTTCAAAGGAAGAAATGTAGGCACAAATACTGAACAATGATTGTTTGACTAAAGTTTGACTTCAGTGTCAAAGTTTGTAATCCATGATTTTCATCATGTACCTCTCTCTTATATGAAGTTCACAAATCCCTCCTGGTAGGACCTTCTTAATGTAACAGTCCACCAGGTAAGACATTCTGAGTGTAATGGTCCTACAGGTAGGACCATCTCAATGTACTAATCCTCATGTTAGGACCTTCTCAGTGTAGTAATGTAATGATCCTCAGTGTAGGACATCAGTGTAGTAGTCTTCATGTTAGGACCTTCTCAGTGTAATATTCTTCATGTTAGGACCTTGTCAATGTAATTTTCCTCCAGGCAGGTAGGACCTTGTCAATGTAACAGTTCTCTAGGTTGGGCCTTGTCAATATAATAGTCCTCCAGGTAGGACCTTCTCTATGTAATGGTCCTCAAGGTAGGACCTTCTCAATGTGCTAATCCTCATGTTAGGACCTTATTGTAATAATTCTCATGATAGGACCTTCTCAATGTAATGATCCTCCAGGTAGGACCTTCTTAATGTAATGGTCCTCAATGTAGGCCATCAATGTAATAGTCTTCATATTAGGACTTTCTCAACGTAATGTTTGCCATGTTAGGACCCTCTCAGTGTAATGGTCCTCCAGATAGGACCTTCTTAATACAATTTTCTTCAGTGTAGGACATCAGTGTAATAGTTCTCAAAGTAGGATGTAATAGTCTTCATGGCTGGCTACATGTGTGTGTCGCATGGTTCCACCTTCTGGCAGACTTAGCCTAGGGCTCTACTCAAGATACTTCTGACTGTCTGTATGTCTTGGTCAGGTGTTGAAATATATTCCTCTGGGTTGCCATTATATGGTATTTGAATTGGAATGTTTTGTTTAATTTGCATAACAAAACCTAGTCGCAATGACTAGTGTATTTCATTGTTTGAAAGGATACTAGCCAGAATGAAGGTTAATTTTTGCTTCATAGGTACTTGTGATGAGAAACTCTATGTGCATTGACCAGGTGTGAATTCAGACCACTGGCCACTGGGCTGTGCGAGAACAATCATGTTAGTTGTGATCATATACAATTCTTTTTTTTCATATCCCAAAGTTTTACGGACCTGTGTAGACTTTCGCCAATCTTGCCAAGGTGGCTTCATCAGTACTAACGACGATGAAGTCCTGGTAGGATGACGTCATCAGAGACATGTGGAAGTTCATAGCTCCCCTCATCTCAGTTGATCGCGGCCTCTGTCTTCCGTATCCATATTGCTTCTCCTTCTGTGAGATTCACTACCTCTACCCGTCCAGTCTATTAAATGATTGAGAGGTCTGTGAGGGTGGACGTGTTGGTGGTGGACTGTGACCATTTCTGTCCGGTCCTCGTGTACTGTTCTCTTGATGCGTTCTCCACATCGTTCTTGTATTCCTGACTACCAGAATGTCACCATCATTAGTACAGATGAAGCCACCATGGCAAGATTGGCGAAAGTCTGTGTAAACAGAACTTTATAAGAACATGAAAATTAACTATTGTGAGAAATGTTCAATAACATATTAATTGTGTTTTGTTGCTCAGAGAGGCAGATCCAACTGGGAAAAAACTGTACCAGGAACTTGAGAAAACAAACAAGAACCATGACAACGCCACCGGTGTCGTCACAGCGCTGGAGATGATTAAGACAGGAAGCATCCCTGAAAAGTTCCAGGTCAAGCCTCCAGGTGTCACTGTTGTAGAAGAAACTCCTCTCGGAGCAGCGTCAGGTATCACCTTTGATTAATTTATCTTCCAGGGCTACTATACCAATGTAAAGATAGCATTATTTAACAGTTTAAGTTACAAGCTTTAAAGAATTCACTTCGTATTTAAACTTTGTCTATTTTTTGTAAAATGTTAACAATTCATGTACAGGTAATCACATTATCAGTTATTCCTTAGTGATTTGGTTGTGACTTAATTGAAAAAAATCTTGTGTGTTCTGATTTTTTATTGCGTTTTTGTAATTGTTAGCGGGCACATTCACAAATAGTTTGTGATTTAAATTAAAATAAAAAACTGTAAATGATTATTGTTTTACTGAGTATGTTGTGTTCTTCCCAGTGGGCAAGGACGAGGAGGACACGAATGGACTTAGGACAGAGATCGAGAGATTGGAGGAACAAGTAACAGAATTAGAAGATGACATCAAGTATCTCAGTTCTGACAAAGACTCACTGCAAGCTGAGAACAAGGTCAGTTTACCTGCACACTTCCGACATTTGTTTTAGTGATAGTCACTAAATAACATTGCATTGGAGTTTTATTTTAATAACAACAATGCTGTTTGCTTTATCTGTGGAAGATTATAACAAGACTTAACGTGTTTTAAAATTTTAATAGGCACTTGCCAATTTTATAACGATTAAATTAGTGATTCATGGTTTCCAATTTCTTAGAATAATAAGTTTTCATGATTACGCATAAACATTTAGAATTCCACAATTGTTTATTATAACAAATGGAACTGAACTTATTTAACGCAGCATCTTCTTTGGAAGTGTAATTTTAATTATCTAAATTTATTTTTTTCATTAAATTTTATTGTTTTTATGCATATAGTGCATAGGCTTTGTGAAGTTGTTCAGTTTGGTTTGATACACTGTGATGATATCTGATGTAGACAAAGGATGAGAAAATAGAAGAACTTGAGCAGAGACTGGTTGCTATGCCAACAGTTGCCATGACTACGGAGGGAGCAGAGAGCAGAGACAATGCTGACCTTGAGGTGAAACTTTTTATAGTATTAACATGTTGCTTTGTTCACATAATTGTCATTCTTTCTATGCCGTGTGTGTGTGTGTGTGTGTGTGTGTGTGCGTGCGTGCGTGCGTGCGTGCGTGCGTGCGTGCGTGCGTGCGTGCGTGCGTGCGTGCGTGCGTGCGTGTGCATGCTTGTGTGCATGTGCGTGCATTGGTCGACCCTCTTCCTGTTTTTACCCCTCTATTTCTTTGCCCATTTCCTATTCCGCCCTCTTCTATATTCTCCCATCCCAAATCCTCTCTAGCATCTACATAAGATGACTTAGAAGTATGATGCTTGTGTACTTTCCTGGCTCTTGCATGTGTCCCTTCCACTTCCATATTGGACCATGATTTGAACAGAATAAGTCAGCTACCATCAGGTACAGAGATGACTTGAGAACACAATAACTGGAATTGAAATTCCAGTTCCAATTCTGGAATTGGCATTGGTGTTTTTTTTTAAATAATTGGAATTGGTGAATATGTAATTGGCGTTGTCAATTACTTTTCAATTATTTGTTCAGTTACATCATGTAATTTTTAGCTTAAATTAGTCGCTACAAATAATCAGTGAAATATAATATGTTGTGAAAAACTTAATTTTTGCCATAATTTACCATAATTATGCAGAAGTTAAATAAAAAATTTGGGGTGTTGAGTATGTCTACGGCTGCTCTGTTCACATACTGTTATTTTGATATGGAATTGATAATTGGTATTGCAATTGGTATTTTGGAATTGGAATTGGTATTTTTGAGCTGTAATTGTAATTTGTATAATTGGTGTGTAATTGGAATTGATATAATGTAAAGTCTGCTTGAGAAATGCGTATGTTGTGGCCGTGTAGGCATCAGTTAGGCAGCTGGTATATAACCTCATACATTCATGTGTATGTTGTGGCCATGTAGGCATCAGTTAGGCAGCTGGTATATAACCTCATACATTCATGTGTATGTTGTGGCCGTGTAGGCATCAGTTAGGCAGCTGGTATATAACCTCATACATTCATGTGTATGTTGTGGCCGTGTAGGCATCAGTTAGGCAGCTGGTATATAACCTCATACATTCATGTGTATGTTGTGGCCGTGTAGGCATCAGTTAGGCAGCTGGTATATAACCTCATACATTCATGTGACTGCTGTCTGCCACAGGATCTGATGAAACAGATAGATGACCTTCAGAGACAAGTTGATGAGACGGAGAAAGTGATGCAGGGAGAGAGGGAGGCACACGAACTGACACGGGATGAGCTAGAGGTCATGAGAGGTCAGCTGCAGGAGGCGGAGACGGCCCTAGAGAATGCCCGCCAGGAGGCTGTCGTGGCCGTGGCCGCAGCATCTACCGACCTGGCCACACAGGCAGAACAACTGAAGAAAGTAGGTGGCCTAGATAACTCATTGTATCTACAACAATAAAGAGTCAGTTATTCTTTATGTGTATACCAGTTGCTGGACCAGTAATATAATATGCCGTAAAAAAATCAGAAGAAACTTTTGCGCAAGAAATCCATATTCTAAATATCTAGCAGTTATTTCATCGGTGCAGTGCAAACAAATTGTTAGAAAGGTTGTTTTTAGTGAGAACTTACATTTATCAAATAGATGATGAATACATGAAGAAGACGCTCAAGCTAAAAGTCGGGATGTATGTATTATCCAATCAACGATCATTTTATATGAAATGATGGTCACATGCAACAATGGTGGTGATTGGATGCTCAACGGTAGTGAATGAACCAGCGTAGCCATTCTTGCCTATGCCACTATGAAGTATTTATATTCTGCATTGTTATCTGAAATGGTAGTGGATATGTGAACGAATAATTTTTGTGCAGTGATTGCTGTGTGGCTTAATGCTTCCCATAGGAGTCCAGTTGGTTTTGGAATGAACAGGTCTGCCAGGGGGCGAAGTGAAAAGTGTTTTAAGAACAAACCTTTAAATTTGTTTAAAAAACGTGCATAAGAAAACATTTATAAATATGTTTCTCATGTTTTAATATTTGTCACATTTATGACCAAAAGTAAGGATTTTTATAACTGTGCTATCAATAACTAGTAATGAAACACTACTACACCATACAAAGCATCGACATATTTGTTTCAGCATTTTTATATTAATTTACTTACATAAACCAATAATGAACAAATCAATTTAAATGCTAAATGATTATATAGACATGCACTGATAATGTTGTTGTTAATTCTGGATAAGAATAATATAAAAATATTGTCTGTTTGTCTTAGAAACTAGCCGAAACAGAGGCGAGAATTGAAGAACTGGAGAAAGAAAGGATGAAGAATATTCCTGTCGATGCTGCAAAGGAGATAAAACAACTGAAAACAAAACTGGTTAGTTGCCTGTACTGTTTGTGGCCTAATGTCTGTACCCATTTGTGGCCTGATGTCTGTACCCATTTGTGGTCTAGTGTCTGCACCCATTTGTGGCCTGATGTCTGTACCCATTTGTGGCCTAGTGTCTGCACCCATTTGTGGCCTGATGTCTGTACCCATTTGTGGTCTAATGTCTGCACCCATTTGTGGCCTGATGTCTGTACCCATTTGTGGTCTAGTGTCTGTACCCATTTGTGGCCTAGTGTCTGTACCCATTTGTGGCCTAGTGTCTGTACCCATTTGTGGTCTAGTGTCTGTACCCATTTGTGGCCTAGTGTCTGTACCCATTTGTGGTCTAGTGTCTGTACCCATTTGTGGCCTAGTGTCTGTACCCATTTGTGGTCTAGTGTCTGTACCCATTTGTGGCCTAGTGTCTGTACCCATTTGTGGTCTAGTGTCTGTACCCATTTGTGGTCTAGTGTCTGTACCCATTTGTGGTCTAGTGTCTGTACCCATTTGTGGCCTAGTGTCTGTACCCATTTGTGGTCTAGTGTCTGTACCCATTTGTGGTCTAGTGTCTGTACCCATTTGTGGTCTAGTGTCTGTACCCATTTGTGGCCTAGTGTCTGTACCCATTTGTGGTCTAGTGTCTGTACCCATTTGTGGCCTAGTGTCTGTACCCATTTGTGGTCTAATGTCTGTACCCATTTGTGGTCTAGTGTCTGTACCCATTTGTGGTCTAGTGTCTGTACCCATTTGTGGTCTAGTTTCTGTACCCATTTGTGGCCTAATGTCTGTACCCATTTGTGGCCTAGTGTCTGTACCCATTTGTGGTCTAGTGTCTGTACCCATTTGTGGCCTGATGTCTGTACCCATTTGTGGTCTAGTGTCTGTACCCATTTGTGGCCTAGTGTGTGTACCCATTTGTGGTCTAGTGTCTGTACCCATTTGTGGCCTAGTGTCTGTACCCATTTGTGGTCTAGTGTCTGTACCCATTTGTGGCCTAGTGTCTGTACCCATTTGTGGTCTAGTGTCTGTACCCATTTGTGGCCTAGTGTCTGTACCCATTTGTGGCCTGGTGTCTGTACCCATTTGTGGTTTAGTGCTGTACACATTGCCTTTCATTTAAAAAATATGTTGTAAGTTCCTAGATAACCGCGTGTTCCATGGAATCAGAGTATATATTTTATTAGCGTTCAATTTACGATTATAGTTAAATAAACTTCATGTTATCCATGTGGTTTTAGTTTTATTTATTGAATTTAGTTATCTGGCAGCACTTGTACTTATATATAGAGCCAATTTAGATGATTTTTTTGTATTATGTTATACTTAGCACATGGATTACCAATAAAACCTTGACTAAGTTTGTTGTAAATATCTTACATGATTACATAAATTGTAAAATTTAATACTATGTCTGGATTAAATAAAGTGGTGGCAGTTTTTAGAGTACTGTGTTTAAAAAGTTAGAGGAAATTTTTGTGAAACTAGTATTGTAATTATTCTGAAATGCTGCTTTGCTGAATCTCTTAATGTTGTTATAAAATAATTAACTAATATTATAGCAATTTTTATTATTGTTACCATTTGAGGTTTTTTATGATTATTATGACAATGCTCTGACTAGCATTGTATTGTTGTGAACGTATTTAGCCACTACTTTATTTTATGTAAGTTTTTTTGTCCTTACACACTGATATTTAAATTTGGTACTCTATGTTATTATATGGAGTCACCGGGCAATATAATGAACACATAACTCTTACCTATGTGTAAGCATCACTATTATATATTGATTTATGAATATAATAATTATTTTTATTAAATTTATATTTTAAGCATCTCTGTAGAGATTATATTTCCAGATATTTGGCGCTATATAAATAAAGGTTATTATTACTACTGATCATATGACATCCAACTTCAGTGGTCGCATGGTAACGTTTCAGCGGAACATCGAGAAAGAACGAAATGACCACCAGGTGGCTGAGGCAAAGCTTGCTGTGCAAGTTAAGGAACTGAAGACTAAGTTGAACAGCGTTGAGAAAGTTCAGAGTGACCAGAAGAATGCCACTTCTAATGCTGAGGTATGGCCCTTGTTTCTGTGACAAGACTGAGGTATGGCCCTTGTTTTTGTGACAAGACTGAGATATGGCCCCTGTTTATGTGACAAGACAGAAGCATGGCCCTTGTTTCTGTGACAAAACTGAGGTATGGCCCTTGTTTCTATGACAAGACTAAGGCATGGCCCTTATTTCTGTGAAAAGACTGAGGCATGGCCCTTCTTTCTGTGACAAAATTGATGAATGGCCCTTCTTTCTGTGACAAGACTGAGTGGTCTTTGTTTCTATGACAATACTTAGGTTTGGCCCTTGTTTCTAAGACAAGACTGATGTATGGACCTTGTTTCTACGACAAGACAGATGCATGGCCCTTGTTTCTATGACAAGACTGAGGTATGGCCCTTGTTTCTGTGACAAGACTGAGGTATGGCCCTTGTTTATATGACAAGACTCAGGTATGGCCCTTGTTTCTGTGATAAAACAGTGGTGTGATCCTTGTTTCTATGACAAAACTGACGTGTGCCCCTTGTTTTTTTATGAAAAGACTGAGGTATGGTTCTTGTTTCTATGACAAGACTTGGGTGTGGCCCTTTTTTCTATAACAAGACTGATGTGTGGCACTTGTTTCTTTGTGAAGCCTTATGTGTGGCCCTTGTTTCAGTGACAAGACGTAAGTGTGATCCTTGTTTCTATGACAACACTAGTGCATGGCCCATGTTTCTGTGACAATACTGAGATACAGCCATGGTTTCTATGACAAGACTGAGGTATGGCCCTTGTTTCTATGACAAAACTGAAATATGGCCCTTGTTTCTATGACAAGACTGGGGTATGACCCTTGTTTCTGTTACCTCTGATTGTTGTTCCTATGATGAGATTTGTTTGACGTCAACAAATGTAAAGTGAGTTGAGGTGGAATAAAGGTGTTTATCAGAGAGTAAAGTATGTGAATAATCCAAAGTCCAGGCACGGTCATACACCGGAACACCGGCAACTTGACCTGTAGTAGAATCGCAGATCGTTCCTCGTGTGTTCAGGATCGAGTGAAGGCTCTACAGAAGGAGAAGGAGAAGGAGCTGAAGAAACTGCAGGATCAGTGGGAGAAGAAGGAAGCAAAGAGGGCAGGGGCCGAGAGGAAGAAAATGGCTGTCCTAGAAAAGAAGGTTGGTAGTAGGAGGACACATTAGTTGTAATGTAGTAATAATAATATTAATGATCAGCAATGATTTATTCAATCACTTGTGTTGTGACTACAAGTATTAAAAACAGAAAACTTGTTGTAGTCAAGAGGGTTTCAAAATTTTCAATTTACATATTTGGTTTCAACATTTTCAGCTTAAGTTTTCAACATCAATTTTTATTTATTTCTCAGCAACTTGTACTGCCATCTGACAGAATGAAGTTATGAAATTTTTGAAATGTGCATATAAGCAGAGATGTTGACTTGATTTGCTGTAGATAAAGGACCTGGAACTGGCTGCCTCTGGTGTGGGTTTGGCAGGGAAAGGGACAGTTGGGAAACCTGGAGGCCTTGTAGCCAAGGTGAGTGGGGTTGGGGGAAACGTTTTTGTGATAATGACATATTTGTAGTTACATGCGTAGAGTAGGGACGCAGTTGTTAGTGCTTCGATTGCTGATCTCTCACACGAGAGACTTTGCATCAAAACCCAGAACCATTTGAAACTTTGGCAACCTTAAGCATAAATTATTAAATTCATCTCAACATGGATTCCTTAAAGCGAGGTCATGCTTAACAAATATGTTATGTTTTTGGAAGAAATCACTAAGTGGATAGACGTGGGATCGCAAGTAGATATTATCTACTTAGATTTTCAGAAAGCTTTTGACAAAGTGCCACATCAAAGATTACTACTTAAATTAAAAGCCCATGGTATCGGGGATAGCATAACTGACTGGATAGAACAATGGCTGACTGACAGAAGACAACGAGTTGTAGTAGATGGAGAAGTTTCAAATTGGAAATCGGTTTTGAGTGGGGTACCTCAAGGATCAGTATTAGGACCTATATTATTCTTAATTTATATCAATGATTTGGCCGACAGTATAACAAGTAACGTACTGAAATTTGCGGATGACACAAAACTGTTTAGAAAGATTAATACTGATGGTGATAAACAACATCTACAAAACGATCTAGACAGATTAGTGAAATGGTCTGAGAAATGGCAGATGTTGTTCAATTTTGGGAAATGTAAATGCCTACATACAGGACATGGGAACTTGAATGTAAACTATAAAATGGGAGATACTGTTCTGGGTACTACTGTAAAAGAAAAGGACTTAAGGAGTTACAATAAGCGCTGATATGAAAGTTTCAGCTTCAAAGGATAATCAAATTCTTGGATTGATTAGAAGAAACATAACATACAAGGGAAAAAAGTTAATTATACCTCTTTATAAAGCTATAGTTAGACCTCATTTAGAATACTGTATACAAGCATGGAAAGCGTATCGTAAGAAGGATATAGATACGCTTGAACGCATACAAAGGAGAGCAACTATGGCGGCTGTGAGGTAGAGCACTAGACTGATCGGATTAGTCGACCGTAACGGGGTTTGAAAACACGAAACTTGGTCAATTTCATTCACCTCACTTTGCCTGTGTCTTTTGGAAGAGACACTAAAAGTCGTTGGTCCCTTCTATATGGTGTCCATGCCAGGGGAAGCAAAAGACGCCATGCTGGGAAATGGACTGTCATGGACTCACTAACTCTAGAGAAGGAAAACTCTGAAAATAAACCACTCCTTCATTAGCCCATGACAGGGCTGCTTGGAGTTAAATGTCATAAAATGACAAATAATTGGCACCATTGGCGCGCTATTATAACTCGTTAAACAACTGTGCATTGAATGCAACCTGTACATGCTAATAATGTAACTTAATAATTGTCAGTTCTTACATGCAGCAGTCATAGCTTATTTACTTACCATATCATAACATTAAATATATACAAGAAAAAATAAAATTTCTACTGGAATAATTATTACAATTATTAAAAAAAATAATCAATATACCCTTCCCATTACTACCACGCTACCTGTTGGATTATAATGGAATTTAAAAGATTCAGGTAACTCCGAGAACATCACGCTGCCTAATGTATAGGCCTGTGGTTCTGGTACCCGAATGTTTACGTTCTATAATCCACCAGGTGTCGTGGCGGTATAACGGGAAGGGTCTATTGTTGATAACCCTTTTCCCTGTTTGATTCCCAGTTGTTGTTCTTCCCCAGGGAGATGATTCGAAGGCCCTGCAGACAGCCAATGACAAGATACGGGAACTGAAGAAGGAGAACGCAGACCTGACTGCTCGCTTGAAGCTCCTGGAAGGAGAACTCAAGAAAGGCGGCACACAGACAAACGTCGAGATGGAGGTTGGCAGTCAGAAACTAAAAATGTGGATAATTAACATAATTCATAATGATATCCATAACAGTACCAAATATTTTAAACTGATCGACGGCTGTAAAACAGTAGTACCTGTAATTAATATATTGATGATTGTACCAAACTGATTTTGAACATTTTGCTTTGGAAATTATGTGACCGAAAGAGATGTTGAAATGATAAATACATATTGAAATTGAGAATTTATTTATTAAGTAGATCAGTTCTTGATGCAAAAGTTGACAGAAGTAACATTTAATGCATCTACCATTTTGATAACACAATAAATAACACTTGGTTGTTAAACTTTCTTTGGGCATTTCAATTAATTACTTTCTTGTAATCTAAAAAATGAAATATGCATAAAAACTAGGTGGGGTTTGATTCAAGACAAATCTACAATTCAGTTTCTGGGCTAGTGATATGTGATTACAAAAGTGGGAAATAAAATATGAAGAATTTCCATCAGCATTTAAAATCGGGCCGATGGTCAAACAAAGACATACTTTTATATGGAGTGTGGACTGTTTGTACCATTAATCTTTGTTGTTTAAGGAATACAATGATTATCTCATTATTGTAGCTGAAACGAAGCTTACATGATGGCAGGAATGCAATACATGTTCTTGCCATTTTGTCAGAGAACAGTGAAGAAGCACGAGAAAATACTGAAAGAAATAATGAAGCAACTGGACTCGGTGACTAAGAAGAACACCAAGAACGAAGAGAATCTGCGGAAACGGGAGGATCAGTTGACAGAGGCTCAGAAGGTGGGTCTACGTTCGACAGAGGGCAGTACCATGGACTCTGCTTAACAGAATCACTTCAGATAAGAGCAATTTTATTTTGTTAAGCTGCCGATTCTCTTAAGCAAAGTTCCGAAAAAATGGAATCAGAATGATGTGGAAGTGAATGCATGTCAAGCAGTTGAGTATTATTACCTTCTTTCTGAATTCCTGCACGTATAGTATGAGTAAAATGGTATTTTCGAGTGATATTTTTCTTAGATAGACAGAAGCCATAACTTACGTTACGTAAATCTTGTGAAGGTTAGTCCGTGTTGGAATGGCTATGTTAGATAATATTTCAGTTTATGTGTTTGATCGTTTAACTGTACAATGTATAATTTTTCTTGTCAAAACACATGTAATGGCAGGAGACCACTGTAGTCTATAATGGCAGGAGACCACTGTAGTCTGTAATGGCAGGAGACGACTGTAGTCTGTAATGGCAGGATACAACTGTAGTCTGTAATGGCAAGATTAAAATGTTAGAATGTTTTTATCTTGATGTAAGTTTAGAGCCATAGACAAGTTGGTGTCTGGATTTGTGTTGGTCCCCAACAGGTTTATAATGTCTCAGTCACATATATTTGTCAAACATTTCTTGGGCCACATGTTCAGATGCTCCTAGCATGGCATTACTTGTTTGGCACATGGCATTTCCCATCATAGCCCACCAAACTTGAAAGGTAATTTGAAGATACTGTTTCTAATATTTCTGCTGGTAAAACCTTAACATTAGGTTAACAGTCAATGAATGAGTTGTGAATAATTAATTTCAATACTTTTCCTTTTTCTCAACATAATAATTTAGTTACTATTTATAGTTTAAATTATGTGTATGTGCATAAAAGATAACTCTGTTTAGGGTTGTCAATGTGTACACATAGATTGTATAAAAAAGTTTCGGAAAAGATGTGATTCCATTAAGACATACTCTACTAGTTTGCATAACTGGTGAACATGTAGCAGAAATGTTTGTATTTGCAACATTTGTTGAAAGGCTATTGCTGAGAAAGACAAAGAGCTGGAGAAACAAGTCGCCCAGTTGGCAGTGCTGTCGGTGGCAGCCACTGAAGGAGCAGAGTTGGCAGAGAGGGTGAAATCACTGGAGCACGACGTGAAGAAACTGACTGGAGAGAACAAAACCCTTTCTGACAACTTCAACAGTGAGAGGGTGAGTTTGTTTAGTTGAACAGTGAGAGGGTGAGTTTGTTTAGTTGAACAGTGAGAGGGTGAGTTTGTTTAGTTGAACAGTGAGAGGGTGAGTTTGTTAAGTTGAACAGTGAGACGGTGAGTTTGTTCAGTTGAACAGTGAGAGGGTGAGTTTGTTCAGTTGAACAGTGAGAGGGTGAGTTTGTTCAGTTGAACAGTGAGAGGGTGAGTTTGTTTAGTTGAACAGTGAGAGGGTGAGTTTGTTTAGTTGAACAGCGAGCGGGTGGGTTTGTTTAGTTGAACAGTGAGAGGGTGGGTTTGTTTAGTTGAACAGTGAGAGGGTGGGTTTGTTTAGTTGAACAGTGAGACAGTGAGTTTGTTTAGTTGAACAGTGAGATGGTGAGTTTGTTTAGTTGAACAGTGAGACGGTGAGTTTGTTTAGTTGAACAGTGAGAGGGTGAGTTTGTTTAGTTGAACAGTGAGAGGGTGAGTTTGTTCAGTTGAACAGTGAGATGGTGAGTTTGTTCAGTTGAACAGTGAGAGGTTGAGTTTGTTTAGTTGAACAGTGAGAGGGTGAGTTTGTTTAGTTGAACAGTGAGAGGGTGAGTTTGTTTAGTTGAACAGTGAGAGGGTGAGTTTGTTTAGTTGAACAGTGAGAGGGTGAGTTTGTTTAGTTGAACAGTGAGAGGGTGAGTTTGTTCACTTGAACAGTGAGAGGGTGAGTTTCTTCTCTTAAACAGTAAGAGGGTAAGTTTGTTCAGTTGAACAATTAGTGGGCGAGTTTGTTCACTTGAACATTTACATATTTTGGTCACCTATCAGTCAGTTCATAAGTTCAAGAACTGAACATGTGTCTGCTATGCATTACGACCAGGCGTCTATTTAGGCATGTTAAAGAGATTTCTTGAGCATTTTGCTGAGCATGTATATGATACATTCAAGTCTGCACTAAGCCCCTATGAGCAACTAGATAAAAGCATAGCGGTGTTGCCCTTGAAGCCATATAGTATTTGTGCACTGTTTTATTGGAGACTTGTCATACTCATGTGATTGTCATGTGACAGGTGCTGCGTAAGAAGTACTACAACATGGTTGAAGACATGAAGGGAAAGATCCGGGTGTACTGTCGTGTTCGTCCCTTGAGCAAGTCAGAACTGGGCCGGGTAAGTCACTTGATGCAACAAGTTAATGTGTTGAATAGTTTTGGTTCCAAAGTATCAAACACTTGACAAACTCAAATAAATGTACATACGTATTTCATTTATATCAATTTATAATTTCAAAGCGGTAAGCCCAGTAACTGCCATCAGTTTTTTCTCCAGATAATTATATTTATATTTAAAGATGGTCTTTAGTTTTATATTGCTATGCATTGTTGACCTATCTAGAAAAAACTTTGACTATTGAATTGCTAACATAATTACATCGTTGTTGAACATTTGTTTTGTAATATTGCTATCATTGCGAATTGAAGTGTGATTCTACAATTATTTGTGGGAAATGATGACTGTGTTAGAATCAATGTTTGTACCGTGATTTATAGGGTAACTACTCAGTGGTGAAGTCGCCAGACGATTACACAATCGTCGTTGACACCAGTCGTGGTGCGAAGGACTTCCAGTATGACACTGTCTTCATGCCAGACTCCACGCAGGAGAAGGTCTTTGAGGACACCAATGTATGACAGTGACAACAACTACATCTAGTGTTTTACGTTTGTACTAAAGCTGTAGGATCGATGAATCTCAGTAGTTTTTTCATGATGCAATACTCGATACATTTGACAAGCATCGTGATACATATACAACAAACGTATCTTCCAATGAACAATATTACTGGTTAACACAATAACTGAAAATCAGCATTTCAACAGGTCAATCTGCCATGGATGATGGATGATTTAATAAAATCACAAACAAAGATGTTAAAAAAATATAGCTGCTAGTGCTGTTTCAATCGATCATTTTCGATTATCTTCATTCTGAATTTCACTCTCCGTTGTTCTAACACTTATCTGTATGAGATCGTGACAAGACATTGAGTACAAGCATGACAGGAAGAGAGAAGACTTCTGATTGGCTATTCTATACCATTCTTCCAATTACTGCCCAATGAAAGCCGTCGTGTTATTAACTCTGTTGATAATGGCATCAACAAAGTCGAGCATAGAAGGAAGGACTGAAGTCATTTTCTTGAATCCCATCACCAGTTTGTGGCGGGGAATTAATAAAATAACGAATAGCAATCAACTGGGTCTGGCAAATGTTTTGTTTCTCTGTCATTATTATTACAGAAATACAAATAGAAACAGTGATATTTATCAAATGTATTGATTAACTTCTCTATGATCGTTCATTGATCGATCATTGATCGGTTACATAAACCAATGATCGATCATAAAAATGTTACCAATTCCCAACACTAAAAGCTCTTCTCATGTGTGTATACCTGCCGCATTGCCTTCAGAATCTCATCCAGTCGGCCGTGGATGGCTACAACGTTTGCATATTTGCATACGGACAAACCGGATCAGGAAAGACCTTCACTATCATTGGTGGCGGGGATGGGTCGTATCCAGGTATTGCTCCTAGGGCATTCAACCGCATCTTTGACCTGCTTGAAGAAAACAAGTAAGTTTAATCAAGAGCTCATCTGTTCCTGTGGGTTTTTATTCCTCAAACAATGTATGGTTACTTGATGAGAATAAACATATTGTTTAATATAAAAAAATGTAGTAAAGGTACGTTCTTATATAACATGGTATCCAGTTCTTGGGACTGCTCAATGCGCTTTAAACTTCACCCCCTGGCAACCCTTTTTATTTCAACATCAACTCGACCTCTCTGGGAAGTATTCAGCCATGCTGCAATGAAGACTTTGTTTATGTTCCACCTGTGTCTATAACCAGGTACTCAGTTACAGCTGAGTGAACTGAAGCAGTGGAATAAAAATAATTGCCCTAACTTTGAAATGGCAGAAAGAGTATTAGAAAAACGGATTCTCTCTTGAGACTCCGACGTTCTAACCGCACCACCACTGCACGCCACTAAACCTGTGATGATATCATTAGTCATATATATGGTGCACTAATAAATGGACTAAAAGGCTAACCATAGCCAGATCTTACTGGTTAATTCTGTGTCACCAGGGCCACCATATCTCTGCAAGAACCACTAGTGTTTAACCGAGAGAAAGCCTAGCAAAGCATCTGTTTGGATGGTGTGATATTATCGTCACTGGTTCATTAGGGTGGTGAAAGTCACTGATTCCAGGCATAGTACTGAATAGTTGTGTCTGTGTTGCAGGAGTAAGTTCTCGTACAGTGTCACCTGCTACATGCTGGAGTTGTACAATGACAAGCTGCTGGATCTGTTTGCCAAGCCCGGGTCCAATACTGACGTGAGTGCACCACTACCAGTCTCTAGGACCAGACTCTTGGCCACATTGTAATGCCACATTCAGTGAATAAAGTATCTCTGTAGAAATTTTGTAAACAGAGCTTAAAGGTGCTGAATCAAGAAATTTTTTTTTTAGTCTTTTCAATTAAATTTTTGGAAAAACCAAACCTACCTAGTATCCACTGCAACATGCTAGCTTGTTTGTGCAACTTTTGCATGTAGTTTTTGTGAAATCATTAGGCAAACTATTAAATTAGTTAATGCTTGTTCAAGCATTAACTGAAGTGAAAATCGAAATGCTGAAAAATCATGATTTTCTTCCTTGGTGAAATTTCGTAACTTTGTCATGTGATCAGCGAATCACGCCCATGATCAGTGACCCACGCAGTGTTTACCATTTCGGACATCCACTATTTTAATTCTTGCTTTACTAGATCTAATAACTAAAGTAAATTCTTTCGATGATTTGAAAAAAATAGGCATTTCTTTATTAAATCAACTGCGGATGTTGCATAAACTATTCACACATTACATATTTGGGCATCAATAAACCGGATTTGTGATAGACTAAACCAGTTGAGGAAGGAGTTTTAAAGACAACTGTAAGAAAGTCAGTTGTTTTTAATGGAAAATGCCCTACCGTTAGTATACAAGAGAAAGTTGGCTGGCAGGCACAGTTGACATGTAAGACTTCAGGGGTTGTATCAAACATTATGGAACATTTTGGTAACACTCATGATTTTTGTAAAACTATCATGTAGTTTTTAAATGGTCCCTAAGCATATGTCGACTCTGTGCAGGAAAAGATGGATATCAAGAAGGACAAGCGAGGCATGGTTGTTATCTCCGGAGCCGAGATCAAGAAAGCGAGCAGTGCGAAGGAACTGTATGCTCTGTTTGAGCAGGGATCAAGCAACCGACACACAGCCTCAACTAGTGAGTGACACACCTCACTCATGTGATCAGGGATACAACACACCTCATGTGTGCAATCAGGGATATAACACCTTACTCACTCATGCGATCAGGAATATAACACACCTCACTCATGTGATCAGTTGTATAGCACACCACACACATGCCATCATAGAGATAACACACCTCACTTATGCAATCCGTGGTATAACACACCTCACTTGTGATCAGGGATATAAAAGTATGTTCTTATATAGCAAGGTATCCAGTTGTATAACACACCTCACTCATGCGATCATGGAGCTAACACACCTCACTTAGGTGATCAGTGGTATAACACACCTCACTCATGTGATCAAGGATATAACATACCTCACTTATACGATCAGGGATATAACACACCTCAATCATGCGATCAGTGGTATAACACACCTCACTCAAGCGATCAGTGATATAACACTTCACTCATGCGATCAGAGATAGAACATACCTCGCCTCATTTTTGTAAGCATTTATTATTATTTTATTATTACATATATACGTTTAAAAATGTTATTATATATTATTTATGGTAGGACTATTTTTTTTCATTGGCTACATTTTAGAATAATTATTGTTAACATAGCTTGTAATGTAATTGTAAGTTATGATTGCACGTAAATAAAAACACCTGAGAGCAGTCTTGTTTGAGCAGGGGCTGTATAAATACTTTTATTATTATACATGTGGCATGGTATACATTTGCCATGCCACATAGATTGCTTGGCTTCTGCTGCTGTACTGTACATCTGTGGGACTCTGTTGACAGTGATGAATGCGGAGAGCTCCCGCTCGCATCTTGTCATTGGCATTGTCATTGAAACAGCGAACAGAGTGTCGGGACAAATCCTCAAAGGAAAGGTGGGTGCATTGGGAGGTTGGGTGTGGAATCCTACCCACAATGGACTATTTTATATCCCAGAATTGTTTGAATTTTAACACTTCCGTGGCTAATGTCGTCTGCCTGGCACATCAGCTTCCTTAGATGGTTTATGTAGCACATGTGGAATACTAATGATGTTCATGAATAATGTTCTGATAGGAAACACTTTTACAAACAACACGTCCTCCCCAGTTGGGCTTTGAACCATCTCTGTGCTTTTAGTGTTGTGTGTGTCCCTCTAATAACACGTCTCGTAGTCAGGTTGTAATGGTGTGTTTCTGTTCAGCTGAGTCTTGTGGATCTGGCTGGAAGTGAGCGGGTTGGTAAGACAGGAGCCAGTGCACAGCAGCTGAAGGTATGTGTAGCGGCTTATCTGCAGCCACGACCACACGACTTGACTGCAGCCACTACCACACGTGTACATTACAACACACGGCTTAAACTTTGGCTGGATTCATCCATTGGTTATGCACAATCTATTTGATGAAGTACCAGTTGTCAAACTGACCAGTCAACAGCTGTCCACTAGCCTGTTATACTACTTCCTGACCAAAAAATAATGTTATAACCTCTAAATTTATTTAATATATTAAAAGTAGTACCATATGGAAAATGCTAATGTTCATGGAAAGTTCATATTTTATTTATAGGCTATTTACTGGTAGATTTTCTGTCATGTTCATCTGGATAAAATGCAGATGTTAGCAAAGTGGGTTTGGTAACTGCAAGGAAATCTCATAGCATCTAGTCAAAAAAACAGCAATTATGTCAAAGTATAATCCAATATCAACGTATCAGACCATAGTCCAACCAGCGACTAGTGCATTTAAGATGGATATGTTGCATAGTTAACTTAAGACACAAGAACTTGTGTCTAGAGCAACAGAAAAATCAGCACGACACAACACATATTTGTGAGTTTAGGTAACTGAACACGAAACACATTACAAGCCCAAGAATTAGTTGATAACTAACTTTAGCCTGTTGCCTCTAGGAAGCCATGTCGATCAACAAGTCCCTGTCGGCTCTGGGTGACGTCATCTCTGCACTGTCCAGCGAGCAGGACTTCATCCCGTACCGCAACAACAAGCTGACCATGTTGATGCAGGACTCCCTGGGAGGCAACGCGAAGACACTCATGTTTGTGAACGTGTCCCCCGCGGACTACAACGCGGACGAGTCAGTTGTCTCCCTCACGTGAGTCATCATCACATCCAGACTTGGGGTCAATTACATGATATCAGTTACACACCAATTACACATATCAGTGGCATATGTTAGGATGGATAAAGCTGTCAGGAGTGGTATGTGTCAGGATGGATGACAGGTGACAGGAGTGGCATGTTGCAGGATGAATGAAGCTGTCAGGGGTGGCATGTTTCAGGAGTGGCATGTGTCAGGATGGATGAAGCTGTCAGGAGTGGCGTGTGTCAGGATGGATGAAGCTGTAAGGAGTGGCCTGTGTTGAGATGGGTGAAGCTGTCAGGAGTGACCTGTGTTGGGATGGATGAAGCTGTAAGGAGTGGCCTGTGTTGAGATGGGTGAAGCTGTCAGGAGTGGCATGTGTTGAGATGGGTGAAGCTGTCAGGAGTTGCATGTGTTGGGATGGATGAAGCGGTCAGGAGTGGCATGTGTTGGGATGGATAAAGCTGTAAGGAATGGCATGTGTCGGGATGGATGAAGCTGTCAGGAGTTGCATGTGTTGGGATGGATGAAGCTGTCAGGAGTGCCATGTGTCAGGATAGATGAAGCTGTAAGGAGTGGCCTGTGTCGGGATGGATGGTGGTGTCAGTGAAGACTGTTTCTTGCTGCAGTTATGCCTCCAGAGTGAAACTCATCACAAACGATGCACAGAAGAACGCTGACAACAAAGAGATTGCCAGACTGAAGAATGTAAGTCACCGATACATTTATATGGTCATCACATAACCTAGTGTACAAGAAAGTCACCTCATGTCTCCTCACACATCAGAATTAATGCTTGATAAATGAGACTGTCACTAATTGCTGATGTTTGCAGGTGATTGCTAAGCTGAAGTCTGGAACAGACGTTGCTGTGGAAGAAGAAGTGTAGGTCAACCGACTCACGATCTCTACAACTTGTATTCATTCCCCTAAAAAATAGATCTGGGAAAATGCACATTTCAAAAACATTCACACTTCAACATAATACCTGCACATGCACATTTCTGCAGCCTCTTTTGGCAAAGTGGGATTCTACATTTACAGTTTAATAAGAACTGCACTATTATGGTATTCTACTGATTTGATGAAATATAAAATTAAATTATTAGTATGCAATTGGTTTATTTGGTTATTATTGAAATATATACATATACCCAATATTTTATCTATCAATGCTTATAGGAAGTTTTGATTGTTGTTGATAGAGTATTTATTTGCATTTAGAACAATATTTTTGAGCATCAGTCCTGAATTTTCAGCATAGCGGTGTTAAGTTCTTGCCCAAATACGATTGTTATAGCATTAACCATAAATTATTATATTAAGACATATATACTCTGTTTATTTATATGTAGTTGTATTCTTAGGCTGTAATACACAGTGGTACTGTTATTGAAAGTTGTATGACTTATTTTCTAATTATCAACAATAAATTATGATTACGATATACTTTTCTTTAACCATAAGCTTTTTAGGCTGTGATACATTTGCTTTTATGAAGCATCTGATCCATTATCTGTGCTTATTACAAGTGCGTCGAACTAACATAAGTACACTGTGATATATTGGAAATGCTACTGAACTCTCAAACAAATGTAGACTGTGATTTATTGATATGAACTTGGAAATAAATGTGAAAGATGTTTTTCAAAACAGCAGGATCTGTTTTGGACACTTTTATTTAATGTTGCCAAGTTTGAGGTAGATTTTGTTGGCATGATAGCCTTTCATTGTGCACAACACTATACTGACTGTGAAGTTCTAACTATATACCTTAATAAGTTTTATGCGGTTTTTAAAGACATTGTTCTTAATTTTCTAAAAAGGTCACATAATTATTAATGAAATAGAAAATCATAAATAAATGGTAACTCAAATAGTGGTTTGTTTATAGAAAATACATCTGTTAAAAATTTCATTGTCCGAAGCAATCGATTAATTTATCAATTTAATCGCAGTTAGAATGACTAATTAATTACATATATAAAAAATTTAAATGCTGATGGTAAAAAATTCATATCGTTTGGTTTTTAAAATAATGGTATTTCGTGCTTGTCATGATCATGTTTCAATGTCTTTCACTCGGTTAACTCTGCAGTTGGTATTGTTTACTTTGCTTATTAACAACCTTAAGTTGATGGTGTTTTATGTTTTGTCTTTGTACCATGTCGACTACTGGATAGTCAAATGTATAAGAAATGGTGAATAAAACAAATACTATATGTACACCAACTGATGTTCTGTCAGTCTGTGGTCAGTCTATTAATAAACAGTTTCCTGGGTTAGTCTTGAAAAATTCTACACCTTGTACTTGCTAAAATGACAAAGCATACCCCGACTATTAATTAAGTTTAAGGCATTTGAAATAAATATAAAACGGTTCAGTTGTGATATGCACCCCCCTGTAATCATACTTGATGGGTTGCCGAGCAGTTGTACATTGAGCATAAGCTATAACAATCACAACAACGTTTTCATTTATAATCTCACTGAACCACATTTATTGCTAATCATGTATCCAGCAGCAATTCGTTGGCAGCAAACACCAATAATCATTCATACTCGCCGTAACAACTGTATGTTTCCTATTAAGGTAATGACATACCAGTTGAGCAAACAGACAAAACATTAAGTTGTTGACATTCAACTTGATATGGTTATCTCGAAGTATTCACAGCAAAATGCTGTTCAACTTCAAATGTACCCGTCAATAACTTAAAATATACCCAGAAATGTGGAGATGCTGTGATGTCATACTGCGCATACATGTGCAGCTGTGCTTAACATCAAATAACCTAACAGCTTTATGTGTGGCAAATGAATGTTATATAAATTGTTGGTCCCTTCTAGGAGATCTGAAAGGTTCAATCTGTCATATTAATTTCCTAACACAATAATCATGTTGCGTATTTGACAAAAATATATATTTTTTCTATGATTATAAAAATTATCTGGACTACATTATAAAAATTATCTGTACTACACTGCATACTTGGACTACGACTAAACAAGTATGAATGAAAAAGACAGGAATAACACTTTTATAGCAGAAATAAATGATTTGATTTACCTAACACTGACATACAATATTTCATAAACCATATCGTTTTAAGGGGAGACACGGCAGGTGAAATGGCATTTTTACTAAAAAAATTACTCAAAATGTGTTTCCACGATATTTTGATCGCTTTATATGTTTATTATCCATGAAGGTCACTTTTATAACAATCTAAATCACTTATTCATGGATAAAGCATACTTCTTTCGTGTATTAAATTGTAATGTGTAATAATTTTTTTTACGGACATTTTCTCAAAACCATGTTTTTCATATTTGGATGAAGGATATCCATAGAAGTAATTACGCGGCCAAATAAAGTTCTGAGTGGTGCATTTAGCTTTTTCTTCTCTACACAGCTGGCAGACCACATTATAAAAATAATGAACGGTTTGGAAGGTACATAAGTATTTGTTGCCAAAAAAAGTATCTTTTTTGGAAGTTACAAAAACATTATAAAACAAAACAAAAACATTTGTATATGTTTTCTGCCTGCAGTATAATAGAGTGTATATTGAAGATGGTTCTGCAAAATTTATAAGGGGGTCTGGCAAAAAAGTGCAATATATTTTTACTCAGTAAGACCCACACTAGTTTGGGCAGAAAAAAATGTAACTATGTAAATAAAAAAATCCTATCGACCTGCCATGTTTCACCTTAACATACAAATATTGTGAAAATTATGTTAAATACAATGCATAGCATCTGACGAACCATTGTGGCAGTATTTAATGCTACATAATGTCCTAAACACTTATAACAAAATCTGTAACAAATGCAAGCTTATTTAAAAATCTGCCAAAACAGACAGTTAGTAAATCTATCAAGTCATTAAATATCATGTTTCCTATCAAACTGACCATCACCTTAAATGTCATTCACTATTGGACAGAAAAAGTGAAATAACTACACTCGATATTGAATTCGTCCAGAGTTCATCCCTCTGACTTCACTTGCTCTCGTGTCTGCGAAAACATTCTATGACATCCATGACATCGTCACGTGAGCCCAAGAAGATTGGAGCCCGTTGATGAATATGGTCGGGCACGATGTCTAGGATTCGCATCGTCCCTGTTGTTGCAAGACCACCGGCCTATTGTTAGCAAACAGAAATCAGAATATCAGTTAGCAAATGCTTTATCCAAGTAGTGTATCATTGAAGTTGTATTAAAACTATGCACTGCCAAAGAACATACCAGGACCATTTATCTTACAAGCAAAGGAAATTATTTTAATAGTAAACCAAGATTTTTAGTTAAGGTTACACTTGAAAACAATGAAAATATATTCACTTTTGAAATGGTATAAGAAGGTATAAGCTTCGTAAAACAAATATTTTATTTTTTTTACAAATTGGCACCGAGAATGTCATTTAATACATACTCCTGTCTACCTTCAATGTATATGTATACGTAGCTCCATCATTCTAATTGAATATTTTCGTCAGAGAGAACAGTTGTACCGTACCTGTTCCATGAGATACGCCATAGGGTTGCACTCGTAGAGCAGACGCAACTACAGGGGAACATAATGATGACAAATGAAGCAATCTTCTTGTTACATACTTCCTTCCTTACAGAGGTGGGGCGATTAACTTAACTTAATTGTTAACCTGCAAAAGTTAAGTTAACATTAACTTAACTACACTGTAGTTAACCTTTCATGGTTAACTTGTAGTGAAATTAACTGATTAACTTCCATTCATTTTCAGGTAACTTGTTTTACAGTAATTAGATTAATGTCATCCACATATATAGTTACAGGTAAAAGAACATTGGCCCAGTGTGTAACACTTTGAGTTCATATGATGTGCAGCTGGTAAACTATTTTACAGGCGACAAGAGGATAAAATAATTGACCGGCTCTGCATCCTATAAACTCCAGATTTATATGTAGTGTAAGCCAACTTAATCATTAACTTAACTAGTTAACTTAATAAATTAAATTAACTAGTTAATTTTCAAAATACAAATTAACTTAATCAGAAATTAACTTAACTAGTTAACATAGACTAATCGCCTCCATGTCTGCGTCCTGACAAGGTGGGACAGTGTTTTGTTATTACAACCGTCTGCACAATTTTTCTAGCCACAATATGTGACTACAGAAAACAACAGGGCAGAGGATTTTGTTCCTTTTTCCACTATAACTGACATCAATGAAGAAGCACTATCAACCATAAGCAGCCTCGACTCTCATTTTGTATTTCTTACACTATAAATCACATGGTTACAATGATGCCATGGAACACAAGCCAACAAAAATCTACCTGTGTCAAAACCCATTGTAACTTTTGCCTGTCTTTGTGTCACACAAGCAACATAATATATTATGTTAACTTTGCAATTATCTGTTGCATGAATGCCAAGATTTTGTGTACTAGTTTTTATATTAATTGCACAATAAAAATGTTCAGACCTGCCACATTTTTTTAATTTGTATTTTTTACTTGAAATTCTGTCTAACTTATAGCATTCACAATCTGGTCGAGAGTCTATCTGACTACAAAACTTATCTACATTAAACCAAATCCACTAGGTTTTATCAGAAATCTGCCTAGCATATTTGTTTCCTTCAACTGCTGTAGGTTTATCATCCAGTTTTATATTTGTGTAACAAACATAAGAAAATATGTACTTTATCATGATTTTTCTATTTGAAGCAAATCTGTATTACAACAGGATATGGCTGAAATCTTCCCCAAAAATGTACTGTATACTTGAAATTCCTATGATGTGGCAAGTTTGTAAAATAAGGTTAGTCTTAATGTTGTCATGTGTTCAGGAAGCAATGACTGTGCCCTGTGTACCATGGCTGAGAAACCTCACCTTGCCCTTCGGTGCCTCTTTAGTTGCCGGGTAGGCAAAGATGCCTCCATAGACAAGTGTACGGTGCACGTCCGCCACCATTGAACCAACGTATCGAGCACCATAAGGCTTGCCACTCTGTTAATGTACAACAGTCAAGTAAGTGATGTCATAGTAAGTATGTACTGGTTCATTCAAAGTGGAACACTCATGGAAGTCACACTGAAATCTGAAGATAATAATGTCAGAATGAAGACTTTGTAAATGTATGGTGCGGATGGAACAAATATTAAATTTGAACAAGAAATTATGTAGTCACACTGAAATCTGAAGATAATAATGTCAGAATGAAGAGTTTGTAAATGTATGGTGAGGATGGAACAAATATTAAATTTGAACAAGAAATTATGTAGTGGGAAATATGTCTATTGGTTTTCTCAACATAACTTAGGTATAATATAATTTACATGTTACTCTGATCTATATGTAAGCATCACCATTATATTGATTCATGAATTTTATTATAATAATTATTGTTATCAATGTTGTACTTTAAGTGCGTCTGAACAAATTGTATTTCTGCATATATGGTGCTTTATAGATAAAGGTTATTATTTATAATTATTATTATGCATTTTTTGTGAGCCAAAACAATGTATTCTTCTTTTCATACAATAACAATAAGCATTAAGCCGAAGAGTATTTAAATCTTCAATATGGCTAAAACAAGAATTTAATAAAAAATTACTTTAAAACCAAGAAGATTCTATCAAAACTTCACAAATGTAATGGGTGTGCCTAGCACTGCATACCTTGGGGAATTTTTTCTGTTCAATGTACTCCTTCACTGGATCAAACCAGACGCTCGCATATCCCTCATTGATTGAGTAGATATTACCTCGAGGTTTGATACGAATGTTTCGATCTGTGAGAATGAACTCGCCAATTGTCTGCCAATGGAGAACAACAGAACATATGGTAGAATAGCAGGTGACAGAAAAGGAATAATAGGTGACAGAAAAATAACAATAGGTGACAGAAAAAGAAACCAGGTGACAGAAAAGGAATCATATGTGACAGAAAAAGAAACCAGGTGACAGAAAAGGAAAACAAGTGACAGATAAAGGACAACATGTGACAGAAAATTACAAGAAGTGACAGAAAAGAGACAACTTGTGACATAAATGGAATAACAGGTGACAGAAAAACAACAAAAGGTGACAGAAAAAGGAAAACAGGCGGTAGAAAATGACAACAGGCGGCAGAAAAAGAACAAAAGGTGACAAAAGACAGGTGACAGAAAATGACAACAGGTGACAGAAAAAGGTAAACAGATGACAGAAAAAGACAATATGTGATAGAAAAAAGACAACAGGTGACAAAAAAACAACAGATAACAGGAAAAAGAACAACAGGTGACAGAAAAAGACAATAAGTGACATAAAAAGACAACAGTTTACAAAAAAGACAACATATAACAGAAAGACAATAAGTAAAAAAGACAACAGTTTATAAAAAAATGGACAAGTAAAAAAAAACAGGTTGTTCTGTGACAAAGGCTTCCTGGACCATTGCATGCGGCCCTGAAGAAGATAAGACGGGGAGGCATATATCTTACAAGGTGGCAGAAAAAGACAATAAGTAAAAAAAAAATACAACAGGTGACAACAAATGGACAAGTTAAAAAAAAGGAATGCGTAATAACTTGGCGAGAAACCGCCAACTCACCGGATCCAGCATGAAGGCATTGACACCATTGCCTGTGGATAAGACGAGAGCTGTGGCACTGCCATAGAGGGCATAACCAGCAGCAACGATGGCACTCCCAGGTTGTAGAGCATCCTTCACTGTCGCAGCACCTGTCGAGATCTGTGTAGAAACACAGGAACGACAGACATAGCGGTCAGGTCAGCTAATACTATAGATGTAAACTAATCAAAATTAAAGGGAAACAAAAGTCATGGTTTTGGGCCTACACATCTATAAGTGTGCCTAAAACATAACCATTTGCAACTACAATTAAGAATATCACGCCAGCGGTTTAATAGGAAACAGTTATTGAACACACATCATTTTAATTTCATGGGCTGCAACATATTTTCAGATAACTCTACATCACAGGTGTATTCTGGCAATATTCACTCACAAAATAAAAATATATTTGTAAACACGTAATCCTAAACTTCCCAATAGGATATGGCATTGCTGTTTGCATCCAAACTCAACTTATGTATACTTTGGCTTTTGCTTACTGAAATAGTCAATTTCTTAAAAAGCAGTGCATTTCATTGAAGAGTGTTTGTTAGTTGCATATATATTATATATATATATATATATATATATATATATATATATATATATATATATATATATATATATATATATATACGAGAAGCATAATATGTCATTTTGGTAGTCTAGGTTACCAAGTTCTGAGAATTGTGTAGGCGCTTATCGGTTGTGCTGGCTAACATGTCAGCACCCAGTTAAACGGAAACTTTACCGGAATATTCCACTTTGTGATAAAAAACTAGCGTGATATTAATTCTTGACCGTGACTGCAAATGATTAGTTTTTATTAACCCTTTTTAAGCATAGCTCCAAAACCACGACTTTTGTTATGTATTAACAATTCCACATGCTCAAATTAGCAGTGTTAAGAACTACACCCTGACAAATCTTCTTGCTAAAAGATATATGAACAGATTTGTAATACCATGGAAATAAAGTTTGCAAGTGCTACTAAATGTCATGATTACACCGTCTTGCATCTTTTGGGGCAATGAAACTCTCTTTCAACCATCCTACGAAAGATCACATACAAATTATGGCACATGCGTTATTTCACCACACACATTCTCACATGAGGATAGGCTACAAACTGTGCAAGGTATTATTATTATAGTCATATTTTGAAGAACACAGAGTGAGGTATAATGTATGGCTATACATGAAAAAATAACACACATTTTAATATCTCAAGAATCAACAATGAAACATCATGCCTATTTTTTATTACACTAACGGAAACAGAAGATAAAAAAGTGCCAACCTTTCTGAAGATAGCAAATATGGTGCCAATGGAAGCTAGGCAATCTATGTTTGAAGAGCCGTCAAGCGGGTCAAAGCAGATAACATACTTGCCCTGCAAGTGGCAAAATACAATGAGAAATAGCTATGAAATTGGTGTGAAACTGTTCATATAAATCATTATAATGTGCAAATAACTATTAGTATTAATACTATCATTAGTATTTGTTCAACGCTGCAGCAATAGTTTAACAGTGTGGCAGGCAGTGCGAGATGGGAGGCTGGTCCTAAAAATTGGTGGGAGATGGAAGGGTGGCTTCAAACATAGGTGGTATTGGTGGAAGATTAACTCTCAAAATTGGTTGGAGTTTGCCCCCAAAAAACAGGTGGGAGATGGGAGATTGGCCCCCAGAACAGGTGGGAGATGTGAGGTTGGCCCCCAGAACAGGTGGGAGATGGGAGGTTGGCCCCCAGAACAGGTGGGAGATGGGAGGTTGGCCCCCAGAACAGGTGGGAGATGGGAGGTTGAGACCCCTGATCCACACCCCGCAATAGTGCTGATCACATGACCCAAAACTATAAAAGAATTCAAGCAAATACAATATGAAATGTTCATTACAGACAGGAAAACATGACAAACTGTGACAAATCCTAAATGATATTGTACAATACATACGCATTTCATGACAATTAATTAATACACATACACCTATATACACACAACGGGCATTGCACAATAATTAGCATGCCCTAATGAGAACTATACAGGTCTAACACGCAACAACATCTAAGTTACCAGTTTGCAACTGATCTGTTTGTGTGGATGAAAGGTAAGAGTAAGTAGGTAATGTAAACTTAACTAACTGATCACAAGTAATGAACGTATTGAAGTAAAAGGCGTTAGTATTTGAGTACTATTTTTTTCAAGTAATCGTAACTTGGATGAGGTCCTTGTTACTTGTAAACTTCAAAAATTAATACTCGTATTTGTTCACCGAGTACTCGGCCCAACCTTGGCAAAGACTTGACAAATGCTAACACGCCATAGTCTTAGAAATATTAATTATTTCTTATTGATAAGGTGAGGTATATAAATATTATACATCATCAGTTTTATTTAAGATGGTAATAAGCTTGCACTAAAATGGGATATATACTGCCCACTGTTTTGAGACCTTATGCACCAACTAGGGTGTGAAGAGGGTATGTAAGTAATTGCCTGTTCTTTGCACATCTCATTCGGATATCTTGTTCACGTTATTTGCAATTTGAATTGACACAGAAAATATTATATATTTCATTTCGCAGCACACGACTGTTAAAAGTTAAAATAAAGCTTTTAGTTAACAGTTAAATTTAACAGAATAAAATCTGGCAACAAAGAAACATAAAATGATGACATTAACTGGCTGCAGACACTAGTGAAAAATTGTCTTGAAAGTACTAGTAAAAATGTTGCACTTTGCACTGTCTCTGACCATGAACATGTCAGTATGAGTGTCCACTTACCATGTTTTCGTGCTGAGACACATGCAACAGACTGAACAGAGTCAGGTACACAGCAGCAAAGCATACTTAATTAAAATTAAAGGAATTTAGCAAAAGACCTGCATGCTTGTTCCTTGTCATCACTGAAACTTGTGCTTTACCGTATAGGTCACAATAGAAGCACACTACCTAACACACATGCACCAAGCTTTTTCAGAAGTGAAACCACATGTAAAAACATAGATTGTCAGTCTTGAGTGGATGCATGCTAAATGCAGTGAGCGGCAATACTGTGTAAATTGCTACAAGTATATTCCCTTCAACAAACAACCGTCACATTTGGAAAATTACATGCACAGTTTCTTTTAGAACACTCAGATAAAAATGACGGATATCAAGTAGCATGTATGCAGTGCATGTCATTCACCTGTTTTTCAATGTCGACTTCAATGACGGTCTCGTTCTCTTCAGAGACCATAACACATGTTGTGAACGAGGATCTCAGCATGTTGATGAACATATCATTGGAGAGAATGTCAAGTTTTTTCACCTGGTCCCCCGTCACATTCATTTGCCCAGAGATCCCATACCTGTAAGCAGATGTCAACTGCCATGAGACAAATGGCCTACAACTGTACAACTCTCAATGCAAAACAAAACATTAGTAAAATAGACATGAGAGCGCTTCAGTATATGCTGCAGAGAACTGCACCTTGAGAGGCACATAATGCCACGTTATTAGAAAGTTGTGCAGTGTGCACTGGTGGCATGGAAAGAGCGACAAGAGCAGGTTGAACAGAAGGGGGTTGATAATTAATAAAGAAATGTTTACTGAGCCGACAAGACTGTTGAACATTATGACTAAAATGTGTACTGTACTTCTATCTGGTTAAAGTGTATTTAACCTTAGTTAAACTGTCTATTCTTGATACGTTTCATGCTGGGGAGCGGTGGTCTAGTGGTTAGAGCACCTATAACTGTCGATCGACGGGACAGTGGTTCAATTCCACCTGCCACCATTTCAAACCTTGGAAAATTTGTTCACCCCACTTTACTCGAGTATCAGCTATGGTTCATGAATGGTTCATGAGTATCAGCTATGGTTCATGAATGACAAGATCCACAACTGAGGCATTCCACTTAGTAGGACAAGTGCTCAAACATCACACCAGATACAGCCAAACATTCTGTCTGACACTGTTTGGTCAGGACTACATAACACTGCCCAACCAACACTGCCATCGCCTGGAGCCACTACTGGTGGAAAATGGACAAACTAGTATTGACAATAACAAAACCAACTGCCCATGTTGTGCTCAACTTCAAGTATCTTTTTTTTCATAAAATATAATTATCGTATGAAGAATTAATTATCTTTTAACTAAAAAATTACTGTCCTGACTTTTAAATAAAACATTTGACAGGATTATAAAATTAATTAAGCCGCTGGAAAATGTTGACACTGAAGTATGATGATGGGTATTTGCTGTGGCCATTGTAGAACCCACATTAGCCAACTCTCATTTCTGAACCCATTCTATTCACTGTCCATTGGCCAGGTAGGTGAACTCAGCTCTGGTCAGCCGCAACCAAAATAGCTCTGGATATAAGACGTAAACAATTTACCCAGGTCCTTGGTAGAACCCACATTAGCCAACTCTCATTTCTGAACCGATTCTATTCATTGTCCATTAGCCACGTAGGTGAACTCAGCTCTGGTCAGCCGCAACCAAAATAGCTCTGGATATAAGACGTAAACAATTTACCCAGGTACTTGGTATGACCTTCACAAAGGGACTTTGGATCCCCGTATTCTGACAGAGAGATTAACCTGATATTCATATTCATTTAGGTACTTTGGCCCATAAATATATTGTTTATGGACTGAAGTCACTGAACATATACAGGCCAAACTAGTGTAAATTTAGTAAAAATTATTTTCATAAAATTAAACTTCATAAATACTTATTTAAATCTGGAATAATTACTAGGTAAAAATTTAATTATGCAAAATATTAATAATTCATTTCTTTTTTAATTTAAACCTGCAATGGTAGCATTAACATTTATATATCTAGTTGATATGTTTTGTGATCTATTAAATGGATAACTTGTTTCTCAGCAGTAAACACTAGACACTACTTGACTCTACTCGGGACCGGTCAATGCATACAATTATTAAATGAATAGCAGTCACTGCCTGGCTCAATGTTGCCTAACTCAAATGGCATCTGCAAGTTTATTTATTCACTGCACTGGTTTAAAACGAGGAATGCCCATTAAATGCCTTCAGAAAAAAGTTTGCAGTAATTAAATGACAAGCTTGTAAAGTTATTTTAAATGTCCGCTAGTCTTGCTAGATGTGCAAATCTGCTACCCTTGAAATCTTACTGAATTTCACATTAGCAACATAGCTAGGCTATTTTAGACATTGTCTGCTGGTGTGTACTCTCATGGCCACATAATAAATAAATTATGCCTTTTATGGATGTTGTAGGTACAGCAAGCCCATCTTGACATAAAACTTGTCATAAGGGCTTGATTTCAATAGCATTTAATCTGTTATTCCATGCACCCTTGATTTTGCTAGACCTGGCCTAGTTGCACTCAGAAACACCATCTTTGGAAAGTTGCAATGCAACGCTTAAATTGCCAATAATTATTCATTGAGCATCTAAATAGACAATTAAAGCAGGAAACACCTGTTGATTCCGGTGTAGTTAGCAATATAATGTTGCTGTGTTTTACGTTTTTCTAAAACAAATACTCATTCTTTTCTCATCCACATGAAATGTTATATAACAATGAAGTTCCTACCTACTAATTTTTAACATCAGAATTTATGTTCTAGAGTGTTTAATTTTGCACAGTAAAATATTTTTATTTCCATATTAAATTATAATAGAACGAAAGTTTCTGTAATACTGTAAACCATGTTAAATTAGTTATTTTGTTCATCACCAGATGTGTTGACAGATTACTAAATTTAATACCTTGGTAATCCATCTGGATTACCAGACTTTTCTCCTTAAATTTGACCTCTGTAAAATATAGAATTTATAATTGATACAAATAAATCATTGCCATTCACAGCTTGAATTTTCCAACATCAGGTATAGACTCCCTATTAATTAAAACGTAGTCTCAATAGCTACAATCAGGGATCGGTCTGGACAGCTGCCTTGCATCACTGACGCATCATATTTAAAAAGTACAGTCGGTGTTCGACCACAAATGTGGACGTTGCAATTTTGGTACCACACGATTAATATTTTATCTGGAATAGCGGCGGAGAATTGTATTGCTCTGTGATTTTCATCATTTTGTTGCATCAATGGTACGTTATTTATCAACTAGGGTGAACAAGACACAGCCTGTTTTTGTTAAGTCATTTCAAACACCAGTAGCATGACCATGAAATGTTGGACAGACCCAGTAGCTTGTTTTGATGCACTACAGATTTAAAAATAATCTAGTGATCTCTGTACATGTTGTTGTTGATAGTATTGGTAATAACAACATTAAATATACCTAGAGATGTGGGCTGTCATACAAACACAAAACATTAAGTGTTTAGTTTTTTAGCAGAAGTAAAAACTATATTATATTTAGATAGCTTACACCTCATATTTTGTGCAGAACAAATTATCAAGCAAGCAAAATAAAATGTACTGAATGTAATAAAAAAAC
The DNA here is from genome assembly GCA_033239005.1 of Lamellibrachia satsuma. Classification (NCBI taxonomy): domain Eukaryota; kingdom Metazoa; phylum Annelida; class Polychaeta; order Sabellida; family Siboglinidae; genus Lamellibrachia; species Lamellibrachia satsuma. Next base: position 1,762,777 of record BSQZ01000032.1, read on the forward strand.
TGCAAATTTGATTACTGGCCTAATATGAAATTAACTGTAATGTTCACAATTACAACATTATGCAAAGCAGCCACCCCAGCAGGCACACCGACGTCATTTTGACGTCGAAAATAGGTTGAAATAAAACCGCGACGTCGGACAACATATACACAACGTCTATGCAACGTCGATCAACCCCCTGTCGTATCGACGTCGAAGTTTGACGTTGTTTGGACGTCGAATGTAGGTCGGTAATCAACATACATAAGTGGACAACATACACGCCACGTCGATGTAACGTTGATCCGCCTCAGTTGTAACAATGCCGAAGTTTGACAGTGTTAGCACGATGAATTTAAGTCGGTACACAACGTATGTAACTGGACAACATACACGCAACGTAATGTAACGTCAATTAACCTCCGTCATAACAACGTCGAAGTTTGACGTTTATTCGACGTCGAATTTAGATCGGTACGAAATGCACGTTAGTGGACAACATACACGCATAATTATAATGTCGTCAATAATTATAACGTCGATCAACCTTCGTCATAACAACGTCGAAGTTTGACGTGGTTAAGACGTCGAATTTAGATAGGTATACTAAAGATGAAAGTTTCTACGATCATTATTTGAACAGCAACGTACAGCATGCTTCCAGTGACTGGATTTGTGATCGCACAACTTTGCCTGTTTGATTCAAACAAACAAAGGTTTAACGCAGTCATCGGCCCAAGGGCGGATATCAGCGCGGTTGCGCTCGGCGTGCACTTGCTGACAACTGCCCGCTTCCCGGATGCAGATGGCCCGTACTCGCGGGAGGTCATTTATCAGTGCTCGGACCGAGGGAGGCCAGAGCACTGATATCTGATGTGCGCCGTAGCCTTATGATTTATTACTTGTATTAAATTTTGCATGTCATGCAAGGGAATTTTTCCCGCGTGGTAATGCACCACGCGGGAAGCAAAATAAAATGAAAAGAAACTCAAATTCGTATGATATATGTGTATAGTTACTCTCACAAAAAATAACAAACAATGAAAAAATTTTCTTATTGTAAGCTCCATATGTTTACAATATTCACTGACAATTATCATTATTAAATTTCTTTCTTTTTACTGCGAGTCTACCCCATACCGCCATATTCGAAGTCAATGAAGACCTCTTTTTACAGTTATAATTTATAAATGATTGACGCGCCGCAAGACAAGGTACATCTATAGAAATTCCTTTGTGAATCTTTGGCTGTATTTTTTATTATCCAATACATTGATTTTGAGCATTATGCAAATTGTTTTTGTTCGCAAAGCATACGAAAGTAGATCTTTGCACATCGTAATTTTGGGCGCCAAACTCGATGGTCGTGACCAGTCTTGGACTTAAATTTAGCCGAAGGTTCCATACTTGTCGATCAGTACTAGCTGTCACTATGTTTATTTGTTGCGAGTAATTTACCAGATTAGAAAAAAATTATATATTATTATAACGTATCTATATATTGTATATATATATATATATTCTGTGAAATCTTCATTTAGTGTTCTAAGCTGCATATCGGTTGTTTAATTCGTTATCAATATGTACATTTATACTATTATAGTTGGCAGTTGCATGTCCTAACTTTGGGAAGCGCCCAATTCCGTGGGCCATGGCTACTTGGTATAGACTATTGTGTCTTGCTCTCTCAGCCATTTTAGAGTACCTGGTAGTCATATTTAGGCAGTGTTGCATTGTGGTGGTGTATAGTGTAGGGAACTGGCATTGTTTGAGATTAAAGGAACAAATTAAGTGAGAAGTAATTAATGTTCGCTATTTGTTTAGCACATGCCGACGACTGACAACAACACATTTTTCATGTGTGTAGACAATGTATAAACTGAATTTACTAAATTAACTAAATTTAATTAATTACTTTTTTTACCAGAAAGGCTTCTTCAGTGATTTATGTTTCCAACTAGAAACTACCAGGATATAACATAATATCATATAATACAACTTACGTATATGCATTCCCTTTCAGCTAGTGTTATGAAGTCGGTGAATAGCAGCACCGAGTCTGATTGATGTAAACACAGCTGTTGCCGCCACCTTGAACTATGCGTCAGAGACGAGTGGGGGAGGTTGAAGAACAGCCAGCAGGGCTGGGTCCAATTACGTAATTGTAATTGATTACAGCAAAATTGTGTAATTGTAATTGATTATGGTTTCAAATTTGTGATCAGTCAGCATTGTTTCAATTACAAAATCGACGTTACTAAGGACGTTGAAATCTAGTCAGTTTGTAATGTTGTTACAACGTTGCTACCTGACGTTGGAACATGACGTTGAAACAACGTTGATATCCGACGTCGACTCAACTTTCATATCGACCAATAATTCGACACCATCACAACGTTGATACGTGACGTTGAAACAATGTCGATATCCGACATCGACTCAACTTTCATATCGACCAATAATTTGACTTCATCACAACGTCGATACCTGATGTTGCTGCAACGTTGCCACAACGTCGTGTCCCTGCTGGGACGTTATGTAAATTAATTGCACTTTTATTAAATTAATTTGGGGCACATGAAATTTCAAAAAGGCACAGTTATGCCTCTGATGTGCCCGAAGGGCACATGTATGTCTTTTTCCAGATTGATCCCTGTACAATGTATGTATATAACAGTACAGCCATTCACTGACTCACAGTAATCACTCCAGAAAAACGTGTTATCATAAATTGTCAGTATAGCTTATGAAATTTGCATAGGTCATAGCAGATTTGAACACTTTTTGCGAAACCTGTTTTCGTTGTTCGATAATTGTATTTCACGTCAAACTTAATTAACAATTTGTTTGCACTCAATCGATGAAATAACAGTTAATGATTGGTTTCTTGCGTACAAGTTTTTTGTCAAAATGGTATATTATGTTATGTTTAGCAATTTTTGCCCCACCCAGCATATATAAAATAAATATCACAGAAAATGGTGAACTGCGAAGTAATGACGGTAGGTATGCGACAATCGGCCTACATATGCACCAATCGCTTTGGCTGCGACGTCGATCTCCGTGCTCGTTCGTTCGCCCGGTGAGCATGTTTTTGCTGCGCGTTTGGCTGGCATATTTTAGGAGCTCTCGGAGAACACTCATTGTGATGATGTAGTTAACATGTTCCGCTGCCGCGTCGGTTTCGAAATTTTCCAATTCGATTAGTGGAAGTCAAAAAATATTTACGTCAAACTTTTTGACTGTCAAAATCATCGACCGTTTACCTGAAGGTAGCTTAATTTTTCTTTCAAACCTTTATAATTTGTATTTCCATATACTTGTCTATGTGTGTGCCAAATCTGAGTCAAATTAAACTATTAGCAAATTGTTTTCTAGAGTTAGCAAAATTTCATGTCAAACCGACAAATGGTTGATCGGATTGAATTTCACAGCGACAATCCCCTCTGTTTTTCATCGTTTAAATGACCGTGGCCCACCATGATCATACTAAAATAATTCTTTTTGGTGTATTTAATAGTTTCCCGATGAATTTCACAAAAATAATGTCTTAGTAACGCCGATGATTGAAGATTTTGAAGGATACTATTCATGCTTAAAATAGAGCTATTCCTGGCATTTAGGTCACGTGACCCTATTCTTGCAATGTGATTGGCTGATGCTGTTGTTTACAAACACAAGGGACCATGTGCTTTTATTGCTGTATTATTTAGCACTTTCTATTTTATGAATTTAAGTTAATTTTTTGGATTGTTGATTCTGCTAAAAAAAATTATCATTACTTCATACATTTACTTGAACTTTCTAAACATTTGTTTCTACCTTATTCATGATATTAATAGTAGCCCTACCCAAGGTTTTTAGGCTGGGTAGTTATCGAGTAAAGTTTTTAAAAAATACATGAAAGACCCCTCAAAAATCAATCAAAACTAAAAAAAACGTATGTGTCGTCACATATGGGCCAGTGAGTCGGTCGATTACGGCAGACAGTTAATTAAGGGTGACATAATTATAATATCTTGATATGCAGAACCTTACGTCTTTACTTTGCATGATTTTTACTTCAGAGGTTTATTGAATTCAGGTCTGCCCTGAAACGGTTGATATTCACTAATTTAGCTAATTATTAATTAATAATAATATCAAGTTATTACCAGAAAGATAGAAAAAAGCTAAAAAAACAGTGTGCTATGATCACATTTGTTATTTCTTGGTATAGATGCAATAAAAAAATACTATAATAAAAATTGGGTTGAAATGTTGCATTCTGATATTTTCATTTATCAATGAATGCGTATTGTTTATCAATCAAAGTAATTAAGATCATTAATTGATGATTTAGTTAAATCATGAATTAAGTGAAGACAACAGTTTGTGTTTTAAAGGGGCTATCTCCCCTAAAGTTTCATTAGAATCTCTTCAGTAATACAAAAGTTATGACACTGTATTCTCAAAGTGAACCATAATTGGCCCAAAAGGTCACAACTTTTTTTTTGTTTTTCTAGTAAAACAAGGCCAAAAAACGGGTGGTGCACCTAATCTTTAAAAGGTCATAACTTGTCTAATATTCAACCTAGAACAAATATCTCAAAGGCATTTTAAAGTTTTTTTCAGGCTCTGTACAATGATTCTCAATTGATGTCTATTCATGTAGGTTGAATTTTTTTGTCGCATACCTAATGACGGGTCTAGACTATTAATAATTGAAATAGTATTATTCTGACTCTGTGAAAGAAACACAACTGAATCTAGACTTAGAGTTTACTTGTGTCGTGGTACCATTCTGCATTTCTGGTAATGGTCTCACCGTGAATTAGCCACTGTGCCAGTTTCTACAAACATTCACTTACAACCGAGCAATTCCTGCCTTGCGCACGGCCGCCGAGATCCCCTTCACTGCAGTCAACACTGCGTTCATCAACTGGGTGAGATCCCCAGTCGCCTTTGGGAACTTTCGCTGCTCGGCCAATAAGAACCGAGTCATTGTCATACAATCTGTGTCGATAGGCGGACCCCTGGACGTCATTTTTGCATGAAATTAATAACGTGCCAACAACGCAAACCACGAACAAAGTTCTTCTTCAATGCTGAAAACAAACGCACACGACTAACAAAATACGTGTCTAACCTTGACCGAGCTAGGTTGTGCCATCTTGTGGATATGTGTGGAACCAAAAAAAGCCACGCCCACTAGAAATTAATATTTCAGTAATAAATTGGCTCAAGGAAATGAAATAACACATTCTCTGATTGGACAGACACGATGCACATTTGTTATTTATAGGATTTATACTTAGATGCCTTAATAAATAATTTAAAATCATAGAAGTCTGGAAGATAACCGAAATATAATTTTTGGGCCTTTATAACATGTCCAAATAATTTATTACATCAATCGGCGTTTTATGTGATTTAGCATGTAATATTCTAAATGCATTTGATAAGATATTGAGCACCATTCAACCGATTGAAGTATACAGTATTAAGACATGTAATTAAAATAATAATAATTTGTCAGTGACTGTAGCGTCAGAAATGAAATCTCGTTTACGTCTCGCCTAACTTTTTCGTTTTCAAAACATGCGAAATGGCTGGAGAAGATGTGTGGGTGAAATTACCAAGCATAATTATCGTTGAAATATTGTCGTATTTATCTTTAGCTGACAGACTAAATGCTACCAGTGCATGCACGAGATGGAGAAATTGTCTATTTCACCCTATATTATGGCGCAGCATTCATTTTAAAGTGAAAAATGACAGTCGAAGTCGATCAAAACACCTAGCGAATATGTGCGGAAGATTCGTGAGAAATGTCACCGTCGAATTTAACTCACAAATTTGTGAAAATGTCAAAGAATGCCTCCGAATATTAGAAATGTTAACAGATAACGCGAATCTTGAAAGGTTAGCATTGAGACCGTCGAGTTGTCAAGTAATGCAAGTCAACTGGCTTTGCACAGAAACAGAAGAAACAACCGACCTGTAAGTGCCAACAATTGTGTGAATTGGTTAGAGTTTGACTTTTTAGACTCGCACAAGTCCGCAAGATGCCACTAGTAATTGATGGTTTTAATTAGTGTAAACAATTTATATTCTTAAAATGAACTTAAATAATACTTTGTTATTATTATTTACATCTACCGGTTCTCCATATAAATGACCAGACTGTTTCATAAATTATGAATCAGTCTGGTCGTTTATATTATGACACAATAAAACACACAAATTTAGCAGATCTGTAGGAGTGATACCATGCAGGCTTGTGCGAAACTAACATATTCCTTTTCATAGGAACGAGCAAAAATGTGTTTGTTTTGATCACTAGTAGTGCCGTAAAAACAATAATTAAAAACATGATGTGCTCTTTTTATACCAGATGTGATGTGTAATAAATGCATTGAGATACAAAATTGCAGATAAGAATGTTGACACAAAGCTGTAATAATTTAGGCCAGTTAAATAAAAGATTACTGTGTATCCACGATAACGCATGAACTGCTCACCAGTTTAATTTTGTGGAACTACCGGTGCTGTCATCTGACTACCACCATCATGGACACATTCCTGTTTCTTTGTTACACCTCAGCAAATAGTTAGAGGAATTTGTTTACACTTTATACAGTTTATTAGTGATCGATTCTAGGTGTTAGTGAAAGAACAGAACTTATTTATCTGTGGTAGGGTCCAACTGGGGAATCCGAGAGCCTAAAGCTCTTGTGTACAGGACTACTCCAGATACAGGTGATTGTGTGATACTTTCAGGTTTACTGACTCACTGGAGGCCATCATCAAGAATGCTCGCCGCCTCAAGCACCTGTCTGTTGGCTGTCTTGAGGACCTAGGAGACCATGCCAACGTGCTGCTGCCCTTGCTGGCTGAACACCAGAGCACAACGTTAGAGACCCTGCATTTGGCGACTGTGAAGGAGGACCCAGACTCGTACGGTCTCATCGAGATGCCCGTGTCAGATCTGCACACTCTGTGTCACCTGCAGGTCCTTGGCATTGATTATGACTATGTGACAACTGAGCTGCTTGATGGCTTCTCAACGTGCAATCGAGCCAACAAACTCGAGCGACTCATCATACACGTGCATGGCATTGAGCATGGGCATGAGAAGATTGCTAATGACGCCTGGCACCATCTTGTCGTGACAAACCCGACTGTTGAGGTGACGCTCAATCTGATCCACTCGGCGGACGGTGCAACGAGTCTCCTTGACATCCTCAGACCAGCTCTACCCCTCGCGCACCTGCGAATGTTCTTCTGCCAACTCATCAACGTTGCTGCAATGAACTTCATCGCTCGCCACATGGCCGCACGTCTACGTTCGGTGCACATCATTGATGCAATGTTGAACATGATGCCCAATAGCTACTACGCTTTGTTTGACAATCTGAGTGACGAGGATCCATTTGTGATGCTAGCATGGAAGTGCTCAAGACTGACTCACTTCACTCTCATTGGTCAGTCTCTCTTATTCACTCACTCACTTCACTCTCGTTGATCAGTCTCTCTTTTACTCACTTCACTCTCATTGATCGTTTACTCACTTCACTCTCATTGGCCAGTCTATCATATTCACTCACTTCACTCTCGTTGATCAGTCTCTCTTTTACTCACTTCACTCTCATTGATCGTTTACTCACTTCACTCTCATTGGCCAGTCTATCATATTCACTCACTCACTTCACTCTCATTGGCCAGTCTATCATATTCACTCACTCACTTCACTCTCATTGATCAGTCTCTCTTTCTCACTCGCTCTCATTGGTCAGTTTCTCTTAAACACTCTCTCTCGTACTCACTCAGTTCACTCTCGTTGGTCAGTCTCTCTTACTCACTCACTCACTCCCTTCACTCTCATTGATCAGTCTCTCTTACTCGCTTCACTCTCATTGACCAGTCTATTTCACAACATTGTAACAACAATTTTTCCTGTAATCAGTTGTAGCTGATTATGTTGTAGGGACATTCCATTCCGTCTCAGATCAACCAAGGCATATTGCACTCGTATTTTTTAATTCTATATTGATTACTAGTTTATGAGATACTGATTTCCAAAGTTTGTGCATGGTGAAAAGTGGCCTATATTTAGCAGCCAAAAATGCTATGTGGCCATGGAGATAAAATTCCAATTAATTTTTTATATGAACGGCAGGTACAATGCCAGTGTAATGCAACATATTTGGATTCCCTATGGAAAGCAAATGGTTTCATGTTGAAAAAAATATTTTAAATTTACATATTTTGTGTTTTTATCTAATCAATAGATTATAACACAATATCAAATCATGTAGCTGATTTTACTACCTATTTCATTTATAGTAGGAAAATTATGTAAATATTGTTGTCAAATGGAAACTGAACCTTCTGAATACATAGTTCTTAAATGTACCTCCAGGGGTCATGTCGGTGTCTGAAATTAGCATAAAATGAACAGATTTGTTTTGAACTGGTCCAGTTCTATTTTGAACCGGCCCATGTCAGTTTGAATGGGTGCCCCAAAAATGTATAAATTATAATAATACGTAATAAAGCAAAGTTTTTGTGCGTAAAACTAAAACAGAAACGGTATGCTTTAAATTAGAATACATAATAATTTAATAAATATAAACCATACAAAATATTGTCATTCATTTCTTATAACTAGCAGACCTGAAACATTTCAATGTAAACTTTATTTGTGAAACAGTTACAATTGTTGAAATTAACATTATGTTTGATGCCGACGTTTCGCTCGCACTACCATTGCCCTGGAACTGGCACGGGCAAACATATACCATATTATTCCCCATAGACGTGCAGTGCGTGAGTACGAAGGCTTGGGTGCACGTCTATTATTTCTCAAACATGGCCCTAATTATGATCTGCCGCTATGGCTGAAATCAGCCTCTAAATCAGACTGGTAGCTAATCCTCAGTGTGGTGCCACTGTGAACTATGCGAAAAATGCGGGGCGCTTCTAGGGAATGACTCGGGAACCATGTCATTGATCACCGATCTATTTCATAATTAGCGCTTGTTGTGCGTGATGTTTTTTTGTCCAGTCGACATGTGCTTCAAATTGTTTTGATGGCGCTAAATAAACTTAATGTAAGCCTACAATGAGGTGTTGCATTGTTTATTTTGCACTTAGCAAAGATGCAGTTTTAGCGCATCTACCAAACCAAACGATACGACACACTACAAAAACGCACTAGACTGACACTGAAAAAGCACGTTCATTCACAGTTTTTGTAATTCCAGACAAACAACATCAGCCGGCCACCACTCGATTCTTTGGGCATCATTAAACAGACAATTCAAACTCACACGCTTTGCTGATGGCGAGTGAGCGATAAAATAAATAAAAGCTAGTCCTAGTACTTCCACGGACATCTGGCAAAAGCTGCCAGTAGTGATAACAATGTGGTGCCAAATTGCGGCTAAAAGCACACACTATGAATTATTTCTAAATGATGCCAGCCACAGCAGTATACTGCCGTCATTTGCATTTAGTGTGCCATCACTCCTGAAAATCGTTGTTTTTGCACATTGTTTAATTTCTTGAAAAGGGGTGTGTGCATCTATTAGGTAGTGCGCTTCTACTGGGAATTATACAGTATGCCGTTCTCCAAATCGAAGCCTCCAAACTTCACTTTCACACTCAAATATCACATTAATCAGAATATCTTGGCACATTATGTTGTCAATCAGATTGTCTGCCTCCTTAGTATCACCAGTATGATTATGAAGTAAGTTGGCGTAATATCCTTCACACTCTGTCAAACTCTACGATTCTCGCAACTTCGTCTGCCCTCTTTGCTTTGGTATTTTCCTGGTATTCCCCAATATATCATTAAATGTAAATCATCCAATAGGCATCCACATTACAAATGCCAGGGGTTTCCCCTTGCATGTGTGAACTTTGCCTTGGCAGCGATCTGTTAGCTGGCAAGGAAGAAGTAGTTTGTCACAATTGTATTTTATATCAAATTAGCATAGATTATTACTGGAACGTGCATCACTAATACAGTCCGACCCAGCCGGGATCAACTGGTGGGTTGGGGTCGATAACTTGTGCATTTTGGCTAACTGAATTGGCGGGAAGCATTTTGAATCGGTGGCTGCCGATAAAAAGGCCTTAATTTCGAACACTGGTCTCTGTAATGCTCTAGTATAATATGAATAAGGGATAATCCCCCAAAATCGTACCCATTATTTTTTACATGTTTTCATGTGCCTCTAACTTGACACGTTTTCTAGCTATGTATATGACATAGCTAGCAGGTCTGTTTAGTGGGGTATATAAAACGTCTGTGGTGGCGTTAATATCAGCTTTTAAGACATTGGATGGTATATTGTCAATTCCAGGTGCTTTGCCTAGCCTCAGCTTTTTGATGGCTCTCTTGAGCTCGTCTTTGGTTATCCTACGACAATTAATGTTATCTGGTAGAGGCCTATTCAAGATTTCATGGAAGTGTTCTTACCTGCTTGCTGTCTGATGATCTTGTATAGATCTCTGGAGTTGTTTTGTCTAGCTGCGATCTCAGCCTCATTTGCTAGTTTTTCGACATATGTTTTCTTGTCCCTCTTTGTTTTCTTTTTAACTGTTTTGTTTCTTTCCTGGTATTCCGCAGTTTTTCTTTCCTTGTGTCATCTGCTTCCTTGTTGAGTTTCCTTTTAGTCTCCGTCCTTGCCTCCTCCCATTTGTCGCGTGTAATCTAGTCCTTTCCTGAATGGTACAGTGTCCTGACATTCCAACATCCAATTCTAACTTTCGACTTGAGCTGTAGTAGATTGTTCCTCCCTTGGGCTTCCTGTTGGCTTTTACCAAAGGGATTCATACGCACCCTTCCAGGACAGTCTGCTTTGCTCAGATCGAAAGTGACTAATATATCCCTTATAATATAATTAGATGAACTATCTAGTCTACACAACCTGTGCCAACATATCTACATCTTCAGCAAATTTCAGATACATAGCTTGAAAACGTCTCAATATAGAGGCACATGAAAACATGTAAAAAAAATAATGGGTACGATTTTGGACACTTACCCCTTGTTCCTATTATACTAGGGCATTACAAAGACAATTTGCATGTAAATCATATACAGCCACCTAAACATTGGTTAAAACTTACGTAAATTCTGAGACATCAACCATTGGTTGATTTCACATGGAATGACCCAGGTACTTATAATCTAGAACTGTCTATTCAGAAGGTTTTTTTTGCATTTGGCAACAATGTTTAGATCACTTTATTACTAGAGATGGAATAATTAGTTAAACCAGCTATAATATTTGATATTGTGTTGTAATCTATTGCTTTGATAAAAACACAAAATACGTATATTTGAAATATTTTTTTCAACATGAAGCCATTTGAATAGGGAATCCAAATGTGGTGTATTACACAGGCATTGTACCTGCCTTTCATATAAAATGTAAATTGAAATTTTAGCTCTATGGCCACATAGCATTTTTGGCTGATAAATATAGGCCACTTTTCACCATGTACAAACTTTGGAAATCAGTATCTCATAAACTAGTAATCAAGATAGAAACTTTAAAGTTCTCATAACTATAGCATGTGTAATAGCATGTAATTGAGAATAAGCGGCATTTTTAGCTGCTAAATATAGGCCTCTTTTCACAATGTACCAACTTTGGAGATTAGTATCTCATAAATTAAACTAGATAGAAACTTCAAACTTCTTATGTACCTAGATAGATGATCCAGGTAAGATTCATTTGTATTCTAACATGTTTTATTGTTGAAATGGGGTATAGAATCACTCGTTGGCTCAATTTCGCACATAGAAACACAAAACTTCAATGGCAGATTGTGGGAGAGCTAATGTACAGATGTGGAACTATAGTTATATATATGACTGTTACTATCTACATATAATGGAGAATAAATATGTCAAATCTCAGAGTTCTAGCACAAATAGTTTTTGAGTTATTGGTATTTGAAGTAGAACAACAAATCTTCATGATTTCAGAAAATTGGCAAAAACGACAGGATCTGCCAAATTTGAAATGGTCATAACTCGGAAACTATTGGAGCTACAGCCGTATGGTTTGACACATGTGGTCATATTGACCTGTGGATTAATTGGTCAATTTTGGGTTGAATTGGAAAATATGAGTGCAACAAGGTTTTCTTATTTTGGTTGATTTGAGACGGAATGCCCCTATAAGCTGTTATCATAATAACAACACTTTGTCTGGCATAATCATTCATGACTGTATCTTGTTATCACGAAATAGTTATCCATGGTGGCATTAATATGTGTTGTTATGTTTGGCTGTCCAGAAGGAGGGGTGTGACAGGGGTCTAAACCTCCCATCTGTATGCAACTTTGACAATAATTATCACGTATTTAGTTGTCATTGCGATGTCATAATTGAATAACTGACATCTAGCAAGTCAGTACTGTACCATGTCAACGTTGTTTCTGTGTATTGTGTCATTTATGTGACAACATGCTATCATGTTGTCACTGTTGACTGCGCCGTCTGTGCATGACACATCTTATGAAATGAAACTATTTGTTTCCCCCAGGGTATGAGATGAATGACGATGACGTGGTGGCAATTGCACGGCTGCGAGGACACCAGCTGCAGACATTAGACGTTCCCCTTTGCTGTATCTCGAGTGTGGAACCTGAGTCTGAGGCACACACCGTTGGTCTGGAGTACGGTTGTGTCGGCAGTGACTTCAGTGCTGAGGTAGGCCACACTCCCCAACTGTGGCGCCATTTACCACTGCCACAACTTGATTCTGGCAGTGCCGTATAAATGATTGGTTGCCTGAGCGATGCAATTGTTTACAACTTGTTACGTCATTGCAACTGTGCGCTTGAGTAAGGTAACCTAATTTCATACAGAAACAAACGTTATTGTGTTTCTAGTCAAATTGTCAGTAGAAATACTACCCACAATTGCATGGAATTTAAATTGAGAGATTTATTGACAAACATTAGGAAATAAAGATGTGCAAAATTTGCACATCAAATATAAACTGTGGCAGGGGGGATATGATGTGCAGAGGTTGGAAGTAGGCAGCCTGTGTGATGTAGCACAGTAGTAGTAACAGTATCCTCATCATCTTCAAAATTGGGGCTACATGTGGCAAGCCAAATCTGTATCAACACCTTGACAATAACAAATTCCTTTTCAACATTTTCAAATGTTTTTATATGTTAGAGTCTGTGTTAAAACGACATCAAACTGCAAACGTCACCTTCACTTGCAGATCTCTAAAAGCGTTGGCCAAGAATGGCAGCCAATTTCCAATGAACAGCTGCACCTTGCTGTGAAGGATCGACACGCCGACGCTGAGATGGCGTACCTTGAGATGCTGCTGCAAGACCAGGCCTTGTAGACCATGACACTGCTGGTTCTGCAGTGTCGAGACCATTCCAGCGGCGCTGCCAGTATGCGGCGTCACAACGCAGGACCAACGCAGCGCATCAGCATCTGTTGGCTAAAGATGAATACTACGAATATTAACAGCGATTTCAAAGCCTGGTAAAATATTTCACCGGAAAGAGGGCGGGGTAAGAAAGGCCACGTGGCTGGCGGCTCTTCCCCAGTGGGGGCACCTTCGTGTGGAATCGCACTTGGTGGGTTCTTCGGAGTCTCGCATGTATAACAAAGTTTTTTTGGTGCACAGGCATTGGGGTGACGATGCGCCACGGGAAGCAGTGTGGAGGGGTGAACTCCCTGACCTTGCACATTGGGTACAGCTGTCGTGGATCTGCTAAGTTCACCTGGCGTCGGTCGGCACTGCGCCCCAGGGTGCAACCCACAGTTGTGCCCTGGGGAGGGTGCAGGCAGACATGGGGAGGCTTATTAAGCGAACCAAGATCTGTAAGACTGGGTACAGCTGTCGAGGTCTGGGCCATCGTCCACCGCCACGCTGCATTTATATGTGCATTCTTGGTAGTGGATCCTGCCTGCAGTTTCACAGTCAATTCCCCGTTTTTACGGTCATACAAGAAATATTTTAATGCAACACATTTAGAATTAATGTTTTTAAATAAATTAAAGCATTGTCGCTGTCGTGATCTTGGAGAAGTAGTCATACAGATTTGTAGACGTTAGCCTCATCAGAAAAAAATAATACCTGTGATGATAAAGTGAGGTTTGACATTGGGATAAAATCATGCATTTGTGATCAAAAGGCGAATTTGTGAATCTTTGGTTTGCCCTGTTTTTGAGTCAGTTCACAAAATGATGATACAGTAATTGAAGAAACAAGCACATATTGTTTGGTGTCAAACTGTAGGCAGGATCTAAATAACTTTCTTAGTTGAGACAAATCTGTTTGTATGTCATGTTTTAGACTTGAAGGTGTTGCAAAATCAGGCGAGAGAGTGACTATGCGATATGACTGGTCAAGTCTGGTGTGTGCCAGCGACCTTGCCTTCGTGCAGCGCTGCCGGTGTTAGACTGAAGGTGGTGTTACATGTTGTCGCCTGCTTCTGCAGATTGTCTCTTTTTACTGGAGGGTGGTTTGTTTTAAAAATAATGTGCAACAACTAAGAACGATAACAACAACAACAATTGTGCACGTGCACTTGTGCGTGCATGTATTGTCATTTTAGACTTTTATTACACTATGACTAAGTAATGTAGTTATGTTCACTTTTATTTGTATATAACCGTGGCAGTGTTTTAGTCATGTGCACCTCTCTGTTGTTGCAATGGATCATCTTTTGTGAGGCCATTTACAAGAGAGCCTGGGTTCCGGTCGTTGGCCATAGCTTTATTGTAAGAAGCAACAAGGAAACAGTAAGCTGGTTTCTGCTACGTTATCAACACGAAGCCACAGTTACACATTGACCACTGTGTGGGTCGGATGTCTGAGCAGAGGTAGACATTCCAGGAATATTTATTGAAACTAACACAAAAAGATGAAACACTTTGAAAAGCAGCAGGTTTACCTGTACTTTGTGTAGATGTTAGCATTTAACTGTTACATATTGGTAGTGTGCAATCAGTAGAAGGTGGGCACAGAAGCTATATTGTTCCTCTTGGAAACTAATATCTGGGCTTGGGAGCTATTTTACTTTGGCAGATATATCATCATAGCATTTCAGCTGTTGTGTGACCTTGGTTTTGTCATCACCTGTTGTTTCTAGGGTTAATTACTAAATGCATTAAAACTAGTTATATACCAACTAACCCAAATCAGTAAATTAATTCATAGACACAACTAATATATGTAGCATCAAACTATTTATTCTCGCACAATAAATTTCCAAGAGCATATTTAGCTCTGGTGACATCAGCTGTAATAGACGGCACTATGACAAAGGCACTATTTTGTGATGATGTCATATTGTAATAGTCACAGGAATAATTCATAATCCTAAAAGTTTTGATAGGTTTATATTGGTTGATGAAATAATAACTGGTGAAAGTACTTGAGAGATTACGTTCACTCAGGTTCAGTAAACATGGTACGCAGGGAGTTCACTCATATAGCAAATTTTTTTTCACTTTTGTTTTAAAGCACCCCTTTTAATGGAAACAACTCACATTTTGCCTTTGTGGGTCTTATGTATACAGTGCTATTTCAGTTGTATTGGGGTCCTAAATAGGGTGAATTGGTTTTAAATAATATGTGCATAATTGAGTTATGATTAGCTTGATTAAAAGTGCAAAAGGTGGGGTTAGTGGTGGGTGTTAGAAACACCAAGCTCAATAACTACAGCAACAAAGTCATGCTAGATCATCATAGCACACATGCAGTGGTATTGAAATACTTGTCAGTGGGTGAATTTCTTAATTTCAGGCTTATTTCTGTTGTATGCAGGATGAGCAACTTGTGAAATAGTTGAGGTTGCCTGTGTAACAAGTGTTGGAGATGTTAAAATAGTGTGATCTTGGGAAGGGGAGAAACTACAGGTGAAAAAGAGATTTGAAGTACTCTTTGAAATGAAACGGGTTCTATCAGTATTTGTTGAGGTGAAATGTGGGAGGTGGTTCAGGTGAATGTGAGGTACACTGTTATGGTGGTCAAGTGAGATTGTTTCACCTGTCAGTCACTCACTCACTTTCTCTTAACACATCTGTTTTGCTGAATTCTAAATGTCTGCCATATCTTGATGTTCTTCCCCCTTATCTCTCTCATCTCTCCATTCTGCTGTTTACTTTGTCAGAGATGTACAACAAATCTTGGGTTTTATGATATAATTCATGCATGACTTTTCCGGTTATGAACTAATACCGCAGGTTTTTATACTCTACACTTTCTTGTTAACGTTTCTGGATTTCTTCCAGTTGAATAAAACGTATAAGATAACTTAAAAAAAGATGCAAAAACCACAAAGTATCAAGACCATAGTAGCGCTACCATGTACAAAGAATAGCTGTATTACTTGGTGTAGTAGTCCAAGCTGTGGCATCATGCGATGCACTCTCATAACACCTCCTACCTAGTGGTCTGCTTGAAATGATCGGTCTCGTTAAAATATTGACTTTGTATATGCCTGGGACATTGAACAGAATGTAGACAGATATTGTTCAGTCTGTTAAACCGTCAATGGGGCAACTGGTTTTATTTCATTACATAGCTGGGATTAGAGGGGATGTGCTTATTTGGTGACGTGATTCACCTCCCTACTTTTGATTTATTTACTGAGATATCTAGAAACAACCATTTATTATTTTTCTGAAAAAAATTTGTACCTTTCGATGCAGCAAAAACTAACCTAAGCACTCGAAAATGTGATATGTAAGAGCGAGTGACCCAAAGTCGTGCTTTTGATTATTATTGTAATAGCATTGCTGTGCTACTGTTGATCAATGGTTATTTTAACAGCTGCGTTGCTATATCATGTTGGCAAAACATTCCTAGGATGTTGGTGGGTGTGAAAAAGATTTTGGTGAGGGACATTGTTTTATGACATGAACAAACGGTGGTGGCATTTAAAATTATGCTAGCAATTTGGACGTTTCCTAGTTGTTGGAATTTTCTGGGAGCTTTTGCTTCCTGGTGGTGAGAGTTGGTTAACTGTGTAAACACGTGAAATGTGCATTTATTGAGAGCTGTGAGAAAAGTGTTGTGAGCAGCGTTGCGTATTGCAGAGAACTGACATAGTCATTGTTCAGTACTGGGTTAGCTGGACATGGTGTTGTATATCATAGGACGTATGATTAATCTATGAGAGTATGTTGGACAGGAACGATGTGTCAGTGTTTAAGTGTATGCAGCATATACCAGCAACTAATGATGTACTATGATCTAACAAGAAATACGGGTCACCACACAATCACCGCCATGGTCATGTCCACTGGTAGGACATTATTACAATCACAACACAGGCAGCTGCACGATGTATAAGATTCAACAGTCTTACAGCATGTTTTGCCTGATGCCATGAACATTAAAGGGCAGTGTGAACATAATCAGGCTTTATATGTATAACACAGAGCATTGTGAATGTTGGTTAGTTGCACATGCTTTGGTGTAAATGTTGCAATGTTTAGGTGAGGTTGTAACAAATCAACTAGCCCATGAATATATCCAGCATATGGTTGTTACCAACTGAAACTGGCATAGGGTTTTATGAGATGTGCGTTGAGATACGGCCATTATTTATTGTGATTTGTATAACTGTATTTTTGTCTAAAAGTAAGAATGGAGGTTGGTGGAAAGGGCTACGGTGTGGTTGTGTCGCCAGAAGCCTGGTGGGTGAGGAATCAATTCTAGTCCAACGATAAGTGTGTTGCTCTTCACCAACAGGATCATTTAGCACAGTGATAAAAGGAATGTATACACAATATATGAAGCATTCCAATGGCATATGGGCAGTGTATCGTGCCAGCTTGTATGAATACCTGCAGGTGTGTCCGTGAACAAAACAACAGATGTGTTTCTTTCCACAGGTTAAGGCTCGTAGTAGCATTGTGTAGTTTATCAGCTACTCATTTGGGGTGATGTAATATATAGGTCAGTGTTACCACACAGCCGAAAGTTAGAATGCATGTTTTTAAGTACTGAATGCAGCAACTTTTGTAGCCTAGTCAAAACTGGCACGTGCAGCACATACTGTACCAGGGGCCAGTGGAAGGGATAGAGTTTAGATCAAGGCATGTGTCAAACCAACATGTCCCAGGTGCCAATGAAAGTGTTAAGAGTTTAGATCAGGAACTAATGCACTGCTGATAGTGAAACATTCATGTGGCAAGCAGTTCTATTTGTTGTTATGTTTAGAAGTGTTAGCCAGATCATTGTTTGTGCAAGATATGCCAGAGGACTATTTTCTGATTTTCTGGAAAATTTAAAAAGAAAAGTAATGGTTGAACCATATGTATCCTAGCTGGAACTCATTTGATTCAGAACAGCAGCCAGGACAAAATATAGTCTGTAATGCAAAAGTTCAAGCATGTTGTGCATCGTGTGATGCAAATGGATTGGATGAAAAACATAAGTCCTAAGGCAGCATAATCACATTACAGAATGCGGTCATGTGGTGATATTATCTTGATTGAATCACTGCTCACTTGTGTTGATAACATTGATAACACCATGCCATTAAAGGTGAGATCAGCTTGGTTAATTTGTCAAAATGTGAGGTAGCATCAGATATCGCCCGGCAATACCACGCTGGTGAAACTGAGAATATTAATGCAGGTCATTACTAGTACACTGTACACGTACAAGCCAACATAATTTATTTTTATATAATGTACAGACGAGGCAATGGAAACACCTGGTCGACTCGTGATATGTTACTCCTGCAGTTGGCTGGACCCATCGTAATTAGTAATGTTAGGAAGATCGGATGAAGAACAACTACCTCAGTGGCCCAGTGACCACGTCACCTGTGGCTCTAGCGTTTGACCATGTGTGGCTGTATTGTATACATAGAGCGAACAGCAGCTCTGACTTATGATAACCACGTGAAACGTGTGAATGGTTTGACAATTTGTACATACAATAAGACGGGCAAAATGTACATAGATGTGTGCACAATCGCGAAACGTTCCAAGCCTGCAGTGCTGGTTTGCCAAATCTACACCAGGTGGCCAATTGTACATAGGATTGTGTTTGGTCTGTGCAGGGAGGGCCTGTATGTGTGATGCTGCCACGTTTTACAAAGGTTAGCTGTCACTGGGTCTGTGGCAGTGATTTGTGCCAATCTGTTATGCTGCATGTTCCAGTTGCAGTGATGAAATATACTTCTGTTTGAACTGGTAACTGACTAGAAAGGTGAAAATAATGCTAATGTTTTGAAAATGTGGTGCTCAAGATAACATGGCGACACTTTTAAGATGCACGGAATGTCTGTAATATTATATTGAATGAACCACAGTGGTTATTTGAGCTAAAACTAATGACTTTTGAGTGGCACCAAGTGTTTATTTGCATTTATTCGGTGCAACTTTCTGTATGTATCATACATATGTTGATGCATGTTCTTACAATGGATTTAATACATCCTAAGAAACAGTTTTCAGGATACAAATGATGCGACTGTTGTTGAACACGTAGGGTAGCTCTGATTTGCTCGTAATAAATCACTGACGTTAGATACTATACTGGCAGGTATGTAAACTGGTTTGGCATCAATTATTTCTTGGTGTGACAGCAACATGTTTAGTACAGTCAGACAGTCTCTGGCTGACAACAGCTCCTGTCATGGTTGTTGTGGGGATTGTTAGGCTGTTATTGAGGTACCATACAGCCAATTATCTACCTGTATTATCTACCTGTATTAGCCACATTGCATGATGGGCTGTGTCTGATACCCCCTGTGTCATCTGTATGACACTATGTCAGCTGATGTGTCAGCCCATGTCATCTGTTTGACACTGTCTGCCTGTGTCATCTGTTTGACACTGTGCAAGCCTGTTTCACATGTGTGATACTGTGTCATGTGATATTGTGTCATCTATGTGACACTTTGTCTGCCTGTGGCATATGTCAGACACTGTCGGTCCATGTCATCTGTATGACACTGCATATGTCTGACACTGTGTCTGCCCATGTCATCTGACACTGTCTGCCAGTGTCAACTGTGTGACACTGTGTGTGTCATCTGTTTGACATTGTGTCTGCCCGTGTCATCTGTGTGACACTGTGTCTGCCCGTGTCACCTGTGTGATACTGTGTCTGCCCAGGTCATCTGTGTGACACTTAGCCCGTGTCATCTGTGTGACACTGTGTGACACTGTCAGCCCGTGTCATCTGTGTGACACTGTCTGCCCATGTCATCTGTGATCATTGCATGCAGAATCTTAAGACAACAATTGCAGTTATGCAATTCATCTGAGCGGAACTGTATAACACATATAAATTGAGCTGGATGGAGTCTTGGTAGATCTGATGTCGTAAATGCAAATTTTTAAAAGCATAAAAATAAAGCCAGTTTGACTGTTACCTGCTAGAAGAGCTGCCCAACTTGTGGACAACAGCCAAGCCATTTCAAACACAGCAATCACAATGTGGAAACGTGTCTAGCAGTAAATATATTTACGTATCTCTTGTGTATGTGTGTATTATTATATGTAGTGGAATATTCTTATGAAGACATTACTTATAGACGCATCTTTTATGGGAATCTCCTTGTACTGTTGTTACATTTAGATCAGAGGAGATGGTTGTAATTTGATGGTTGTGTGTGTAATCTACTTTAGCCATAGTGTTGTGTGCATAAGCTATCTGTCTGTTTGCCAATGTTATCTGCTTGTGCAGAACAGTGCCATGTACGTACACAGAAAGTCAGATTACCTCCGTGGAATATTTTGGTCAAACTCCAGCATTGACCTTCCCTGTTCATAACATTTTTGTTGACTAAAAATTTATTTGTCATGGTAAAAACATGCCTTTGAAACATGAACACAGGATTCATGCGCATCTTATCATGTAGACATGCGTAACCTTCTTGGTGTCAAACCATTTGGGCGAGGGTATTTGTGTGCATTGTATTTGAAAGTTGCTATATTACTGTATTCTGAAATGGATATATTTTTGGTATCATGAGGTACGCTTTTGACATACACAATATATAAAATATGTTTAACATATGTTTAATTTAAAGTTATAATTGAACATAATCAGTAGCCAGCTATTGTTCAGGTCTGAAATGTGAAATCTCTGTGGAGATCAGGCAGAAATGCCGGATAATTTTTGGGGTACGACAAAAAACACAAATCTTTAGATGGTTATATAATTTGATGAAAACAATCGACGGGATGTCTTCTGACTGATGGATCACGGAGTTCGTTATCAGGATGCAAACAGAGGAGATGTAGTTAAAGGTGTTATGAGATGTTATGTTTTGTGCAGTGTTGCAGGACTTCTCGAGGCGTAAAATCAATATAGGTCAACCAGACTCGGTAAAAAAAATTGTAACCGATTTATGTAGTAACTTTTGGTGCTTGATGAATAAAAAGTAATGGCTGTGTCTGTTTATATTCGTGTCCATTATGTGTTATCGTTTGCGCTATTTATTTTCAGTTTGGTTCTTAATTATTGGAGGATAACAATTATTTAGAAAGTTTAATAAAAAAAGGCACACACTAAAGCCTGGATCCAAACCGTACTGTTCATTGTGACGGAAATCGTGCATGCACCCACTGTTGGTTTAATCAAACAAATCAGTTTGAACAGACTGAACTTGTAAGTGACACGCTTGAAAGGGATAACAAGTAAAATACTCTCTTACTGTACCCTTTACCCGCACCAGTGGCATAGACCGAGAAGAACAGCATGGCATTCTCCCGACGGCAAGACACAACAAGATCGACTACGTCTTTAACGTTTTATACAATTAAAACATTAAAGTCGAGTATAAACAAGCTGAAGACATGAGCCTTCGCCGGCGATTGTGTGATTCTAAGACAGTACCTCCCGGACAATGTCCCCGCCAATATCACCTAGGACACTACCCCCCCCCGGACAATACCCCCACCAATATTCCCTAGGACCCTATCCACCCGGACAATACCCCCGCCAATATCCCCTCTTCATTAGCAATAAAACACCAGTCAGCAGTAAAATAACATTCATATATATTAAACTGTCTACTCTTTAACGTGTGACACTCTGGGTCACGAGTAATTCCAGAGAATTGAAGAAGCAACTGCGAGTTTGTGTTTCTAACCTGAGTTCAAATCAAAACATCCATCCTTGTTTAAGACATGGTTACCTGTTGGGTCTATTTAATTATCCAGATGAAAACCAAGAAAGCTCAGCATATTGTAACTATATTATGCGGTAACATTTGTGTAGATAATAATACATATATTGATAGCTATTATATGCATTTGGATTGGAGATTTTGTCTAGGGGGGATATTGTCGTAGGAGGGATTTTTTTTCGAGGGAATATTAGCGGAGGATTTTGTTCTGGGGGTATTATATATAGAGAAAATAGCTGATCCCAACAAAGCACGAGTATACGTGTCAGTTTCTATCTAGAGAAAATAGCTGATCCCAACAAAGCACGAGTATACGTGTCAGATTCTATCTAGAGAAAATAGCTGATCCCAACAAAGCACGAGTATACGTGTCAGATTCTATCTAGAGAAAATAGCTGATCCCAACAAAGCACGAGTATACGCGTCAGATTCTATCTAGCGGACATAGCTGATCCCAACAAAGCACGAGTATACGTGTCAGTTTCTATCTAGAAAATAGCTGATCCCAACAAAGCACGAGTATACGTGTCAGTTTCTATCTAGAGAAAATAGCTGATCCCAACAAAGCACGAGTATACGTGTCAGATTCTATCTAGAGAAAATAGCTGATCCCAACAAAGCACGAGTATACGTGTCAGATTCTATCTAGAGAAAATAGCTGATCCCAACAAAGCACGAGTATACGTGTCAGATTCTATCTAGAGAACATAGCTGATCCCAACAAACACGAGTATACGTGTCAGATTCTACCTAGAGAAAATAGCTGATCCCAACAAAGCACGAGTATACGTGTCAGATTCTACCTAGAGAAAATAGCTGATCCCAACATTGCACGAGTATACGTGTCAGATTCTACCTAGAGAAAATAGCTGATTTCCAACATTTCACGACAGTTTAAAGCGACAATTGGTGGACGATTTGCAGTACTGAACTTCTTGGAACCTGATGTTAACAACCTTGTCAACTCAATCAGCAAAAGTCGTAGGCAAATCAACGATCCAGTGACAGCCACGGGTGGCGCATCCCCCCATGAGCAAATTTCAAATTGTACACCATTAAATTATGTTAGCATGTCTTTAATGTATTCATATCGAAGATAATTATGTGTTTTACCCATTGTCAAACTGTTTTCAGTAAACAGACAACTTAGCTGAGTTGCTTTTGAAAATTAGGTAAGATATAGGGCCCATCTTGCCCCACATGCATGGGGATCGTCTTGCCCCACATGCATGGGGATCATCTTGCCCCACATTCACAACGTGTGTCTTAACACGATGTATATAAAACACAACTTATTATTGCCCATATTGTATTGTCTTACCTGTCAACTGAGCAATAATATTATCAGGTCACCAATTAGTTCATGATTCACACCGTTATATAGTGAGTTGTACCATTTTACCAGTCGATGTAATAGTTCATATAAAAGTAAAAAAACCACCGACCGGTCCCCGATAGATGCTAGCTTCGTTTTGCGCCAGATTTGGGGACGTTCAGAGGTTTATATTTTGTGTACGTGATATGGACCCGTCTTACATTAGAGGGCATGTCTGTCGAAAGTTACCCTATCTGGCGACGTAATGACGCGTGACGAGAGTTGAAGAGACGAGAGTTGAAGAGACGAGAGTTGAAGAGACGAGAGTTGAACAAGATAACGACCAAGGAAGTAGCCCACCAACAGTACCGAGAACATCACATAAGAAAAAAGAGAGGGGAAAGCAAATGATGACGGGATCAGAGATTGGGATTAACGTAAACAATTCCAGACATGCATATTCCATCTTGAAGGTCCCCATCGACAAAAGTCAGACCGATCTTTAAACATCGAGGACAATAAACGGAACCTTCCCTACGGAAAAGATGGCTGTACCCGGAAGATGGTCTGAGAATGGGAAGGCAGTGTTAGTCGAACCAGTTTTCATTCTTTTTTTGATATCAAGGGCACAATCACATTCATAAGTTAAAATTGTTTTTACTAATATAAACAAGCTATTATTATTAATATATCATTTTATACAAAGATAATATTTCAAGTATGCATATATACTTATATGTAGCTTATTCAAATAGGGTTGGTAAGCTGGCTCAACTAACACTTGGTGTGGGGTAAGTTGAGCCACAGTGTAGCGTAAGTTGGGTAAATGCTTTGTTTGTACAATTTACATAACAACTGAGCCAACACATCTACCCACTGGGTACAACACAATTCTGACAAGTCTACACGCTTCAATAATAAGTCGACACACTAAATTAATATAGACATATAGGCCAATCGCAACCAGTGTAGCTAACTGCCTATATGTTGCCTTGTAGCTATCAGATGTCCCAATTTGTTAGGAAACGACAACGCCGATCCACCTGTTTTTTTTTTTAATAGAAAGAAAGAAAGCGGTCGGGATACTGAAGACAGGGGTCAACAAAGTTCCAGAACAACTTCTCAAACATGGTGGTGATGCAGTGATTGACCTGTTCGTGGCCATATGCAAAGGATACGGGAGACTTAGCCGGAATATTGGACACAAAGAACGTATGCCGCTGTCAGGATTACAGAAACATTTGATCAGGCATATTCTATTGCCTAGCATGGCAATGATAATAATTACACTCAGCTGACACAATACAAGGCAGGGGAACTGATATCGGTAGAACAGACAGGTTCCCGACCGTAGAGGAGCACAACGGGGCAAATCTTCAACATTAGACTCTTAATCGAGAAACACCACCACCAAGATCTGTGCCATATCTTCATCAACTGGCGTTCGACCATGTGTAAAATACTCGAGCGAGTACTACTTGCCGTTATGACATCGACGAAGGCCTAATGGCACTACAGGAATCACTACACGAACCGCTATATGGACTATAGGGCATACTACACGAAGGAAAAACGGTGAAACCATTTCGAACATCTAGCTGTCGGAGTACAGCCAATGATGAACTTTGTCGTCAGTGAGCCTACTGTTTAGCTTATGCCTTTAAAATACCATGCAGCAAGCGCTATATAACTTCAGCGGCATGACCTCGATAAAAGGTAGCGCCATTAGCAACATCCGTTTCGCAGACGACATCGACCTAATCACAGGAACTGAAGACGAGTTATAACATATGAAAACAACACAGGAAAAGACAGCACGAGCGTAATTGATAGAAATACGAGAGTTGGTAAGAGCATCATTAACAAAACGATGGCGCGAAAAACAAACATAAGAACAGGGAATGTCCCGAAGAAGTAGCATCATCCACGTGCTTCCATTCGACCATCTCCTGTGAGGGCGACTCCACGGAGGAAATACGCACATGATAAACCCGGCAACATCAGCCATAGCGAGATTCGGGAAGTTCTGAAATAATAACAACATCAAAACGGCAACGAAGATTCGAGTGTATAAAAGCTTGGTGGCATCGGTGCTGACGCACGTGTGCGAAAGTTGAACTCTTAAGATGTGGTGATTCCTTTCATTCCATTTATTTGGAATAAGGGGCTATCCATAAAGTACGTCAAGCCATTTTGTGATTTTTTGAGATCCCCGTCCCCTTGTCACGCTTCGTAACGCTGCCATGCACATCCTCTAAGACTACATTCGTTTTGAGAAAGACCCCTCCACCTATTGTGAATGGATGTATTTCTCACCAAGTTTGAAGACTTTTCGCACGCCATTACATACTTCACTGATGCCTACTTTTCCGATCGAATTCAACTGAAATATACCAAAAAAACTGGCAAAGAAATCAATGCTAACAGTCTGATATAGACAGACCCTTAACGTAACGTACTGCACGGATGGCCCCTATGTTGCTTTGTTTTCAGTGTTCCAGTAGCCAATACATCGACACAAACCCACCTGCTTATATCTGATTGACTTATGGGCTGATGCCTTGTCCATGACACAAACCCACCTGCATATATCTGATTCACTTATAGGCTGATACCTTATCCAGGTTCCCCTCTTGCCGTTACGAATGAAGAGTTTCAGTGAATCGTTTATCAACCCCCATGTCATTCGATTCTGCAGCTCAACGCGTTTCTGGAGAGCAACTGAAGGATATAGGAATCGTTGAGTCCTTCTAGCCGGATAGCAACTCTAGGAACATATTGTAGTTTTCCATATGAGCTTGTTCTTTGGATGCGTCTTGCGTGTATATGCCTTGTAGTCGACGTACATAAGGTAGATCGTCACGTTGGTGCAGTCGGCACGATTCAACAAACAAAACGCAACGTATGAACCATTGAAGTAATCCTCAATGGAGCACGTCTGACGTAATACGAACGACGACATGATGCGGAAGCTGCTGCCACCTTGCGTGTGTTTCGCGTAGTATACCTCGTCTATAACAATGGCGATTCCATTCGCATCGCCTAGGCAAGCGCTGTCTACGTTATATATGTAATCTTCCAACAGAAACCCATAACCTTTTCTGTTGAATTTAAGTTTGGCTTTGTGGAATTGTTTTAACTCAACCATGTCCTGAGCATAATAGCTGTCGTTACCCTTGATCAACGCATTCCAGTCGTTTGCGTGTGCCGCTATGTGAGACGTCATCAACGAGGCCTTTGATGCCTCCGGTGTTAAGAACCACAAGTGAAGAACTTGTCATAAAACGAGGACAGCAGCTACGATAATCAGGATCACACATCGTGTGTTGGGCATGTGTGTCGGTCTGTCTGCAAATACCACCGACGTCTTTCACATTACGACAATTCATATAGGCTTGCTTTCATTTATTTTCCATTCATTTCGTTAGTCATTCAACATGATTCAACATCGACACAGTACAGCAGCCAATGATACGTTTTTGTGGTGAAAATCACAATTTCCACTTCCAGTTATCATTAGATGTTGCATATTCACTCGTTGGTATTTACCATGCAGTTCATTGTTACCGCCGGTTCGTATCTGTCCGCGCAGCTTCACATGTTTTAGCAAATTCTACTAGTCCATCTTATGCGATTACCAATATACAATAAACTACCAATCGTAGTATACCTTACGTGAATACGTTACAACAACACGTCATTAAGGCACCATGTTGTAATCGAAGTATACATGTAAAACTAAACTAAAAGTAACACAAAACCAAGTTTGATATGTATCTGAATAAATGACAAGTGACTGCGTTCGTTACTGCAATGCGAAATGAATTGTTTCTCACCGCAACAATGATGTCGTTGATGTCTAAAAAACGCCATCTGTTCAGTTCGCGGCTGAAACGAAGCGGCGATCAACTAAATGATGTAACGTAACATACGTTGGTATTCCACCAAACCGCTGAACTTGATCTATTTCCGCAACATAAATACTTGCAAAAATGCAACAACAAAAATTGGTGGAGCCAGAAGACTGGTTGGCATGGCAACGCGACTGTTACGTCGTTGCAACTGTGCATCTGAATATATTTAGCATATTTTCAAGCAAAAACGAACGTTATTTTGTTCGTATACACATTTTCGATGCAGACACTAGCCACATTTCTATGCAATTGAAACTGGGAGATTTCTTGACAAATAGTGCGAGTCCACCAAATAAAATGTGCAGAGTATGTACATAAAATGTTACATTCCCCACCAGTGCCGCCATGCACTAAGTGAATAATAATATAAGTCACGATTTCACGATTATATGTGTGCGCGTGCGTGCGTGCGTGTGTGCGTGTGTTGACGTCACAACTTCCCTGTCCGGGACATTTGAACATACTGCATTCCCCAATTCGCCCCGAATCCTAAATTCCCTCTACCCATTCTGTTTAATATGCCTTGTGCCACTTAGCCAACCTGTGCGGATTCTTGATGTGAGTAGTTTGAAATAAACATATCAGTCATTTGCAACTTGCGTTTGTTTTGACCCACGACGCCCCAGTGCTGCTGAAGCTGCAGGTGAGTTCCTTTGTGCCGTCCTTTCTAGGTCTGTTGTTTTTTCGAATGTATACTTAGCTCTTTTTCCTTATATGTTATATTATATTCTCCTAATCAAACCATGATGTTGATTATCATATGAAGCTACAATCCCACACAGCAATGAAACTTTCATGTCAGCACTAATAGTTACTCGTAAGTTCTATTCTTTATAGTTGCCCTAGAACATTATCAAGTAGCCCTTAGAAAGAGGCTACGTTGAACACATAATTTAAAAGGGATGACATTTCACTGACTTTAGGTAGCGAATAAATATAAACGTAATCTCTACTAGTGATCTCTGATCCACCCGCTTAATGATTCATTAGAAAAAATTTGCGAATGTATTACCTCGCTTTTAGGGATTCGTGTTGAGATGGATCGATTAATTGATGGTTAACAAGGAAGTCTATCATATGGTCTTTAATTAACTTCTAATAATTTGCAAATCACTGACGTTAGACTCACTGATCTGTACTTCTGCGACTTATTTTGCGAAGCATTTTAAATGTTTACTTCTTTCCGTTCAAAAGGAACCACTCTTTTTGCAAGCTATATGCTAAATTGCTGTACTCTTTACATTAGTAAGTTAGTTTTGGTGGAATCTACTCGAGTCTAGGTTATTTATTATCCTTGATCGCGTTTATTTTCTTATGTACAGTTTCCGGAGTTACCATTAACTGCCCTAAATAGTCTGCGGAAATTACTTACACTATTACTTACACTATTCATACACTACATATTAGGACATCAACGAACTTGGTTCGCGATATGCTAAATCACTGAGGATGGAGTTTGAACTGAAGTACCCATTTAGGTCTTCTGCCATTATGAACCCGTCTGACATGGTATTTCCAGCATTGCCTTCTCGTGGGACAGACTCGTCTCTGCGAGTTCACGACGGTGAGCAGGAGTCGGCTATGCTAAATCGAAAAGTCGCTAACAAACTAATATGGTGCTAAGCTTGAACAGTGAGGATCTTGCGAGTCCCTCATAAAACCACACGTTACGAAGACTGTAATTGTTCATCAGTTCACCTGATTCGCCAGATGGCAGCACACTGGAGCAGCACTTCTGGAGTCAACCATACATTAGTCGGTTTTAATTCCCATTTCGAAAACAATGTACGAATACCAGAGCATCTGCATAGCAAATGATACCTCAATGTCAATGAAATAAGATTTTTTTATGTGATTATGTGCAATCAGGAAAAAGGTGTATGACAAACAGGACCGACATTACTCCCAGTTACAACGTAATACGGAGTAAGGACGCGGAGAGCTATGCGAAAAAAAACATGAAGTAAGAAACTCTCTTTCATCGAAGAGGAATTTCCCAAAATGATGATAACTAGCTACTGGTGTGTTATCAAAATAGCTCTCCCTCCCTCCCTCCCTCCCTCCCTCCCTCCCTCCCTCCCTCCCTCCCTCCCTCCCTCCCTCCATTTTTACCATATTAAAAAGGCAATATCTTTGGATCTAATAAAGGTGCATTAATAAAATAAAATGTTTTTGGTTCCTTTACATGTCACCTTTGATTTAAATCAATTGCCAATGTTCTATCATGATATTAATTTTTTGTTGAAGTGCCTACCTAAAGTAGCCAATAATTTTTAAATCCATGTGATTCATATCTTGGTACTCAATTTTTGGCGCTTCGCTTTTGTAGTTTTTCTAATTTGTTACCAATGTGCCAAATCATTAAAAGTGGTGCTTGCAATATGTGATTGTATGTGAATGAAGAATAACATTTCTTCACCTCCATGTGATTGATATCTTGGTACTCGATTTTTGGTGGCTCTCTGTTTTAATATCTAATATATTACCAATTTGCGAAATCATTAAAAGTGGCGCTGATTGCAATACGTAATTGCATGTGAATGAAGAATAAAATGTATTCACCTTATAACTGCAACACTTTTCAGTTTTTATTAATATTGTTCTTTATAACTACACTGAATTGCACGCTGTATGCTGAACTAGTTACTACTACTGCTCAACTCTCAAAGTTCAACCAAAACCAATGAGCATCTTTCATGGTACAATGTCCTATTGTTTTTGTGGGGTAAGGACATTGTGTCCTGTTGATTTCAGAGGTTCGGGACATTATGTCCTATCACTTCTGTTTTCAGTGTGCACCACAGTTGACCTTCCTGTTTATTGTTTCACACGAATGTAGGGCGTATTAAACTGTGATATGTGAATTTAAACAATTCATATGGTGTGACATAAGTGCAATTGAGCAGGCATATCCATAGGTTTGTTTGTAGAAGCTATTGGCTGTGAAATAGTGCATTTTTTAGAGTTTAGCAGGCGGAGGGATTTATGGGAGTTTTTCTGCTACGGGTCACGTGGGCGCATGAATACATGGCTATTTTTGTAAAAATTTACGGGCCTCGCACGTCGGGGCGTTTTAAAAGAGCTGGAGGCGTGTAGTTTTGACAAAACTTAGTCAGCATGACAGAACGTTAACATGGCATTGCCATGGTCTGCCCCCTACAACGTAGCGTCGCAACAGGTTACATACGGAACAAATTTAAGTGAAATGGAAGACGTGACCCAATTCCTTCCTAAATACTCCAATACAGGGGCACTCAGTACATTTTTTCAATTGCCAGTGTAGGGGAACCCGGGAAGGGTTGGCGCAGTTGTCACTTAAATTAACTTTTTCTTCATGTGAGGTACGTAGGATACATCCACTTGGTATACGTATGTCCCATATACCACCATGTGATGTACTTCATGTGACGTACATAGGATACATCCACTTGGTATACGTATGTTCCATGTACCACCATGTGACGTACTTCATGTGACGTACATAGGATACATCCACTTGGTATACGTATATTCCATATACCACCATGTGACGTACTTCATGTGACGTACATAGGATACATCCACTTGGTATACGTATGTTCCATATACCACCATGTGACGTACTTCATGTGACGTACATAGGATACATCCACTTGGTATACGTATGTTCCATGTACCACCATGTGACGCACTTCATGTGACGTACATAGGATACATCCACTTGGTATACGTATGTTCCATATACCACCATGTGACGCACTTCATGTGACGTACATAGGATACATCCACTTGGTATACGTATGTTCCATATGCCACCATGTGACGTACTTCATGTGACGTACATAGGATACATCCATTTGGTATACGTATATCCCATATGCCACCATGTGACGTACTTCTTGTGACGTACATAGGATATATCCACTTGGTATACGTATATCCCATATGCCACCATGTGACGTACTTCATGTGACGTACATAGGATGCATCCACTTGGTATACGTATATCCCATATGCCACCATGTAACGTACTTCTTGTGACGTACATAGGATACATCCACTTTGTATACGTATATCCCATATACCACCATGTATTAGTAGACATATTCAGCGAGTTCCAGCATTCTTAGTACGACCGTTTGTTACACGCAATTTATTAAACCGATTTCTCCTCGGACCAACTATTGTCAAATGTCACCTGGGAACTGCGTCGTCGATGGACTGAGCACCACCGATGGGTCAGGCTGCATTGGCGACTCGGACGACATCTTGCGTGACTTCGGAGTTTGGCCTGTCGGCAACATACCAAATCCTCATGACGACGTATGCGTCAACCCGCCCCTATAAAAGTGCAGCAACGCGCCCCGACCTGGTCAGCCGCTTATGCGTGACACAACAAGTAACTACAAAACGAATTTCCGTGGCAATAGAATTTAATTCCTTTCGACATGTGTTCACATATCATGCCTTCATCAAGTTGTGTTGTTCTACACCAGCTAGTGTTTCTGAACCTTTTTTGTGTCACGGATCCATTTGAGAATCTAAAGAAAGCGATGGACCCCTCCCTACCCAGATAAAACCCTAGGGGGTCCATGTACCACCGGTTAAGAACCACCTTTATACACAGTACATGATCAGTAAAGTGCCAATGTGGACATTTATCATATTTCTATTTTATTACTCAACGTGGTATAAAAACTCCGTAATAACTTTTGCGTTGCTTTGTGTATGTGGCTATAGTGCTCTAGTGTTTTACGCAACGCTGCAGGTGTTCGTCAGGTTGAACCGCGGTAGGATTGGTGCAAATGATTGCAAAATTCAACCCAACACGCACCGGTCTCTCTTACCGTCATTGAAAGAAACTCCACGTTTCATGGGTATCTTTTGAGTGCCAACACACGTAACATGTACAATGTGTTTGGGGTATCACATTACACTGGTTGGATAATTAAATATATATACATTTTGACCACAGACGTAAATAGAACACCCTTTAGTAAAACAAGACCACTGAGCCCTTATCAGTTGACACATGATACAGCTATGCACGCGCAGGCCAGCGACATCCACGCTGGTGTACGGCAAGAACCCTCTGGAGGTACAGTTCATCACATACCACCCCGGCATATACTAAATAACTTCAGTTACTGCGTGTAGTAAATGTACAGTGGGTTAAAATACATGTCTCACTAATGTGACTGTTAAATCAATATAATGATAATACTACATTCGCTGTCTGATGAATGAGCACATATGTTAATATTATGTGCCCTTAAACAACATTAGCTATGTAACTGCATGCAGGGATGGTGGCGTGTTCATATGTGCAACAATCTTGTTGTGTAGTCGTGCATATGTCTTCGTCCTCACTGTAAGGTATGCCCTGATAATTTGTCTTGTCAGGGCAGACAGATGGTCTACTTCCATTCCACTGACATGGTCATCAGCAGCTGCTTGTGTAAGCACTGCACTCCCCCTGGATGTTCATGCTGGCAGTCAGCTAAATTATTTTTGTACATTTGGGGAATCTTACATGTGAAAAGAGATATTTCCTTGCCTGGATTACTTGACTGGATCTTCGAGTTCTAATACAATAATAACTGTAATAAGGCTTTTTAGTCTTTTAAACACTCCCCTTTCTTTATTGTAATTAATTGAGGTGAGAAAATGTGGCTTGGTTTGTGCATATATCAATTAATAAATGTTGGTTCTTTTAAAATTTGAATATTTAGGCCTACCACTTCCAGAAATCCTCAGGTTTTTTTTAACGCAAGGATGTTTGGGGCTTCTATGGCTGATGGTGGCAGGTCATTCCAGTCCTGAAATACGCGTTGCGAGAATGTATATTTTCTTATGTCAAGTCTGCTGGGTGTCTTGTATGGTTTATGTTTGTGGCCGCGTGTGCTCTGAGTGTTAGTTGTGAAGAAATCGTCTTTGTATATGTCGTCAATATCTTGTACGTTTGGATTATATCTTCTCTCCTCCTTCGGTATGCCAGGAATGGTAAGTTCAGATGTTTAACTCTGTCTGTGTATTCTAAGTTCTGGAACCAGCTTTGTGGCTCTGCGTTGTCCCACAATTGTCTCCAGCAAGCCTTAAAATGTCGTTGAGAGTTAAACACTATTACTCACTCCAGTATGAAAAAACCAACTACCCACACTTATAACACAACTACCGGGACCAGCCTCACCCAAATGACTAACCTGATGGCCATGCCCCATTAACAACAAATGACAACGACAAATCTTCAAGTTAACTGGTTTTGGGTGTCATTGTCACTGGCTACCAGCCCGATAAGTTTATACTTCTCTGGTAGCCACCTCAGCTTTATTGAATTGTTTGCCCTATATCGTACATGATTATGAGGAAATAAATGTATTTACGTACTTACTTACATTATTTAGACAACTATTTATAACATGTTATGTTCACACTATAAACAGTACTACCCTATGTGTCATGCCAGTGGATGCAACTGTTTCTGTCGTACAATGAGATGCCGGCCTTGGTTCACACCTGCTTCCTGGCAACTACCTGGTTTATCGCTCTTGTTTATGGGGGGGGGGTGATTAATGATGTAATTCTGTGATTTTAACACATCTCATTTCAGAGGAACTTTACGTAACTTTAGATAACATTAGAATACATTAAAAAAAATCGTACTATAGCACACGTCATGAAACAAAGCATATTTCACACTTAAAATGGTACATACATCTGGTTCTTCATCAACCCGAAAAGGGTATAATTTGTGTCTAACTTGAGGAATGTGACTCCCTTGTGACTCAACTTGAAAAAGGGTAGCATCTTTTTGACAGATGTCTAACACGTGTCCAGGGGAACAGTTAGATAAATGCTCAAACGATGTACTGAATGGCCCCCAGGCTTGTAATTTAAGCCGTGCTCTAAATATGGCGCTCCTCTTCTGTAAACGCGCGGTAGTCCTAATTGTCTATAATCTATGGTGTAGTTTTATACATCCACAATGTTGAACTGAGCGAGTGTTCGTGGAAATAGCGATGGGATTGCTATCAATGCATGATGCGTTTCTCTTCAAGTGTTACCATCGGTGACGTCACATGACATCAACAAGTCGCCCAGTCACGTTGCTATGAGACGCCACACATTCCAGACTGCCTCTGTCGAATTAAATGGGATATAATGCAACATATACGACATAATTACGCGCTGGTCGTGTTTCATCTCGCTTTTGCAGGCGTATAATTTCAGTTTTCTTTACAGGGGAGGCCGTTTGTCCGGATATGTCGACTAGCTTTGTACACACTCAGGGCAATTTGTACGTAATCTACCGCGCAGCGGAAACAACAGTAGTTTCGAAGAGCCACTGTCAGATTAACCATGATACAAGTGGTACACTTGTATCAGTCCCCCAACGAAACCAGTCATAATCCATCCGCTTACGGTCTCTATTTCACGCTGTATTTTCTTGTAGTATTATTTTCTGATATGTAGGTAATTGTATGCTGTAATTCTTGCTTGTCGTTGTACAAGCATCTGTGAATATTTATGCTCAAACATAGTTCAATAAACGTTAAGCCATGGGGTGCCTCTGTAGTCAGTACCACGCGTCTCGATCTTCGTTGTTCACGCACTCGGTACGGCCCCCTCCCTTCAAAACGTTTGTACCATGCCCCCCCCCACATTGTTGTTAATCCGACACTGGTTACAGTTTGATACAGTTGCGCTAACACTCCCTTTTTCTCCATAGTGCAGCAAGAACCAACATGTACAAGGCAGTTCTACGCGTAAATTGGGGAGTGTCCCAAATCCTAATTTGTCACCACTATCCGTTTTATCTACCTCGAGTTCCTTATACAATTTACATGGATTTTGCGTGATTGCATGTTGACAAGCGTAGATCATGACCGTCTCTAAACACCGTGTTGTTAGTTTTTACACTTAGTGCTTCTAGGTTCAATATTTTTAGCAACTCGTCAGTTCAGGAAGTCACATGCGAAATTAGAAATTATGTTCTGCTGTCACCTCACATTCACATTAAGGTGGAACAGGGTGCGGTCCTGTCTGTGTGCCTCATTGCGTTGTCTGTAACTGTCAACTAACTCATATAATAAGCTGCCCCTTCTTAAATCATGCCCTTTTGCATAAATGAAAATGTCCTCCAGTGAAATCCACTGAACAAAACCATGCAGAAATAGTATTACATAGCATGACGTGCACTTTATGGCCTACAGCAACAGGCCAGTCGGCTTTTCGTCGTTAACTGCCAATGAAATGTCGGCTAGCGGCAACCGTATCACGGTGGATAGAACAGGGGACAGGTAATCCAGTACATCCGGACAAACACCGACGGAAATGGCGTAGTTCAGCCAGAGGCAGCAGGTTATTCTTTTTAAAGGTCGCACATTTTATCTAGACAGATTCCAGCGTGCCCACCCACTTTTGGTCTAACATTTATAGGAAAGACAGACATAAATATATGGGAATAAAATAAGAATATTTTTTTAATATAGGAATATTTGTGGTAGCGCCATCTACCGACTCGAGTTAACGCAAATTAGCAACTGCCAACGATCAACATTACGTCACGGATGCTGCCGTTCTGACTTAGGTATGGCGTTACTTCTAACATACCAAGGTCACATCCTCATCCATGGGTGATCAACATGTAGTTTTCTACAGCAAAAATAATTATTTACTGATGAATTGCAAGAAAGCTTAAAAGAATCTCCACAATTATTAGGAAAAGTAGATTTCACAAGACATGTTCAGCTGTGCAAAGGAGTATAATTTCAGATATAAATGATGAGTTACTTTACAGTTACGGACACCCGAGATATATGTGCAACAATGGGTTCATACAACACTTGTATATAATATAACAAGTAATCCTACATAGACTCGAACAGTTCAATGTCAACGTCACCAGCTACACTACGAATGGTGGCAC
The DNA here is from genome assembly GCA_033239005.1 of Lamellibrachia satsuma. Lineage (NCBI taxonomy): Eukaryota > Metazoa > Annelida > Polychaeta > Sabellida > Siboglinidae > Lamellibrachia > Lamellibrachia satsuma. Next base: position 1,799,040 of record BSQZ01000032.1, read on the forward strand.
AAAAACACAAACAACGGTTGTCATGAGTGACTCAGCTTTATTAACCAAGTTTGGAAACAGGATAATTTGGCTACTGTACGGTTCGTATAAAGAAACTAGCCTGGACAAATCGATCATCATACAGTTGCAAACCCAATCGGTTGACCCCAAGTTTCTCGCTTGCACGCAGGCATGGGGTAATTTCGACAAGACCGGCACCAGAACGCGGGCCCTATGAAGCACGCAAGCCACTAAACTACAGCGTTTGACGACAGCGCCCTCATCCTTACACGGACATCTCTCGAGCCAACTGGCAGTGCGAACGCCCCCTGTCAAGACGGACACAGGCGACGCTCCCACTAACCCTCTCCGCTGCCCGGCCACTCTTACCCCGCTACCGACCACGCGGTAACAGAACCTTCACATTAGTACTGCTAGTCTCCGTGCGGTGAAGCACCATCAGCTATTACAATTAGCGTCACTAACTACAACTACGATTACTACTATGATTGCTATCTTTGATCACCATTATCATTACATATATTCGTATAATATACAGAAAGCCACTCGCACGTGTACTCGTGTGTATAAAAGGTGTATGTAAACAACAGTAAGAAATTATCCTTGTTCGCCGGCGATTATTAAATCGTTTGCTCGACGCCAGGACAGTGCACGCATGCGCGTTGTTACAGACAAAGACAGCCGGCAGCATCAGACTGCACAGCGCAGATGCACGAACAGACTGGTATAACTTGTCTGATTATGCAATGAATGAGGCCTGAGCTGGTGATAATGCACGAGTTCGTTCAAGCATGAAGCTTCATTAGAAAGCCAGCACCGCAACACCGCGTATTGACAGGACAGGCGCGCCGTTCTCTTGGTTAACGGGCGCTGTACTGAGAGCGTGCACGCGTGTCATATGGCACAGTCGTGTAGACAAGTGGCGAACGGCATGTCCCAGCGAAATTTCTCGTCATAATCTATGGGACTAAACATTAGGCATTAAACGAAGTGATGGCGGCGAAGGACGACACCTGTGTATGTACACTCGTAGGGCGGACGAACGATAGCGCGCGAGGCGAGAACACGAGGGAAAGCATGCAGCTTCACGGCCTAACCTTCAAAACACATCACCATCAATTTACTTCATCGTCCCAAAACCGGCATTTCTTACAGTCAGCGTCCTCTCTTCGCGTTCATCATTTTTTGCATTAGTAAAATGTAATCCCGATGTCTGCTCTGCATGCATTATATTATAAACATGATTCCTTCCGTTCCTGCCCTCCCCACTGCAGATTCTGCTGATACTTAATAGGAGGGCAAGGAATGGAAGAAAGTCGACCGACGCGTCGACATAATCACGATTGTGTGACGGCAGCGGCGGTCGTTGTGGCTGTCGTCGCGGTGCTGGTTGACAGCGACGGCAGTGACAACGGCAGTGGCGTTTAGAAGCCGGCCAGCTCGGCAAAAGTGGTATCGAGTTCTTCACTGATCGATTTGTACTTCTGCTTCTCGGACAGCAGCTCATCTGGAACACACAGACACGGAGAAATGCAGCAAAACGACCAAAACCTTGCTCTCAGTAAAGGCACAGTACGCTGTGGCAAATTATAGAGTTGTGGACAAAACATAACCAGGCTTCTTCAAACGTTGTCAGATAAAATAAAATAAATAATTATGTGCAGAAATGTCAGATTGTCAATAGCAGGTGTCAACAGTATGCATGCTTCACACAATACATGCTTAACAAATAAGTGTGAATGCTGTAACACCAATGTTTGATGAGATTAATGGTCTCCAGGATTAAGGAAACTTGTTTGATTATGTACTAACCATTTTCAAAAAGTGTACACGTGATGTCTGCAGCCAATGTAGAATCACGTATTATTAAAGAGAGAACAAATGTGGCTGTAGTAAAGTAAGAATTTTTAGAGAGAAAAGGTTGGCTGTATAAAAGAAATATAAAAAAATCAACTAGGTGGCCCGTGAAGAACTACTGGTTGACCCTAGAAGGGGGAGCTAAGCGACAATGGACATGATGCTAGAGACACGAGGAAGTTGCAGCACATCATTGGCTGTTAGGAATGAGGGGGCTACCTCAGTGATGCATAACTGGTGTTCACATGCTTTGGATCTCCATCAGACATGTGTCCATTTCCTCACGCAGATGTTTGTACTTTGTTTTCTCTTCTAGCACATCCTCTGTAACACACACACCATGCACACCATCATGCCATGCTCAAACGATTAGTGAAACCTCACGACTCCCGATGCATGGCCAACATGTCTCCATTGGTTTCCCATCCATTAAATATCGACTGTTTGACATCACTAAGCTAATTGGTAATAGACCAAAATGTCATTTGCCCAAATTTTTTATTACAATTTTGCCCAACATTTATTTATTAAAACGTTAACTTACAATGTTGAAATTGATTAATAAGAGTAGAATGAAATCCAACGCTGTTTATGAAATTGAGAATTATGACAAAATATTTTTAACTTGATTTAAATTTTTTTTAAATACCCAGTTTTTAAATTGTGGTGTAGAAACCAATGTGAGTAGTAACCCCTTTTCAGTGTAGAAACCAATGTGAGTAGTAACCCCTAGCACTGTAGAAACCAATGTGAGTAGTAACCCCTAGCACTGTAGAAACCAATGTGAGTAGTAGTCCTTTACCCCCCACAAGTAATCACACAACACCATGCATCAGTTAGTGTCACAACAACAAAGTGATTGTACAAACATATTCAGCAAAACCAACCACTATGTACATGAACACAACATGAACAAAACCAACCACAAGGTACATGAACACAACATAAACAAAACTCTGCAACTATTTGGCAAAAGAGAATATCAAATTTTCTTGCTGTTGCGAAAATTTTTTGCTGTGTGATCAATATGCTTGGTTGACCGTTTGGCCACAAGACACATCTGTGTGATCAATATGCTTGGTTGACCGTTTGGCCACAAGACACATCTGTGTGATCAGCATGCTTGGTCGACCGTTTGGCCACAAGACACATCTGTGTGATCAATATGCTTGGTTGACCGTTTGGCCACAAGACACATCTGTGTGATCAATATGCTTGGTCGACCGTTTGGCCACAAGACACATCTGCTACACATGTGTTTGATACAAATACTGCTATTTTGAATAAAACGTTAGGAAAAATCAACTGATTAGTCAATGAAAACCAAATAAAAATATCAGATATAAAGCAAAATTGTAGCAGTTTCACAGCAAACAAGTATCCTGTTAGACTGCTGTACACACAAAACACCTGCAGCTGTGACTATAGTACTATTGTCTACTATAAATTCACTACTAAATAACATTGCTAAGAGACTTGGTTAAACACTGAGTACAAAATTGTCTGGCACGTGTGGTCCTTAGGGCGCCTCGGTTTTTACCATCACTACCACTACTTAAACAGTTACACTGGCTTCCTGTTTCTTATCGAATTAATTTTAAGTTGTCCACTCTTACATATTGTGCTCTATCTACACAACAACCGCCCTACTTGGCAAGTCTCCTGCATCTTTCAAATATCCCTCGGCAGCTCAGACCATCAATTTCACAACAACTTATTTTGCCTAAAACAAAACTTAACTTAGGTAAACATGCTTTCTCTGTTGCTGCGCCTAGGGTCTGGAATGAACTCCCCATCACTTTGAAAACATCTGAAACTATAGCTATTTTCCGAAAAAAGCTCAAGACATAATTATTTATTCCAAATTGCATTTCCACCATAAATCTTTAGTTGTCCCTCGTTCTGCTGACTTGCGCGTCCCTGTTCATGACTATGCTTAATGATACTGTTTTGTTGCGTCTCCGAGCTCAGGTTCCTGAGGATATAGGTGCCATAGAAGTTGATTATTATTATGATTATTAAATTGTCTGGGAACTCCTCTCAAAATGGGCTATCTTTTCCGAAATATTATAAGAACAAGTAAAGCTTGCCCAATTGATATCTGATGTATATCATACTGACTGACAGTATAAATAAAATACTGTCTGTGTAACAAAGAAACACACTGCATGCAAACTCTGCATTGTTGTGTCATAAATGTGCTTATTGAAAAGTTATTTCTGAATTACTACTAGTGTTGTTAGCACAATACAGACCAGTTTCACAAAACTGTTATGAGCTCATAAGTTGATTCCCATAATGAACCAAGATTGGGTAATAAAATAATTTAGCAGAAAAATATTGCTCAAAGAGGTACAGAAAACTGCTACAGAATAAACAACAAGGACTGTTTTCCATTATTACTGCCTAAAATGAGAGGTAATTAATACCAATAAAAAACTTTGTTGTTAATTATGAAATCACCTTATGAGCTCAGTGTTAGTGGAACGAGCTCCACAAAACCTGCAAATAATATCAAACGTATGCACACCATGCGTTTCCCTACCTGTCCTGGTCAAGAATAAGGGAATTTCCGAGAACAATTCCTCGGACAACTGTTTGCTGACCATCAGGCTCGACCACTAATAATTCTTGAACTACATCTTAACATCACAACTGCATTCGATTTGGTTTCAATAAATTACAGAGGCCAAACTGTGTGTGAATCACACAAGTGATGTGCTTATCATTTGTGTACAGACATTGCTGTGTACACAAGCGAATCCACACAGCAAGTGTGTTGTCCAAATATAGACAACTCTGGTATCTGCTATGTGAAGTGGCCAAGCTTTGATGGTCAAACACCACACAACTGTAGTATCCAGCAATGTTCTTGATGACTATGGGGGGAGTTATGGTCACTGTGAATGACTTACCCTCCAATCTATCCACCTCCTTCTGCAGCTTCGACACAGTCCTCTCAGCCTCTGTTGCTCGGTTCTCGGACTGAAGGGGAGAAAAACCAATGTCGAAATTAAACTCTTGTTTTCTATGTTTGGTCTATTAGATGACATGCACATTGTAAGAAATTGTGTAGGTATGTCCTTCTGGACTGTGTACAACTAGCTTACTTCCCTATAGTCTTGAATGTGGTTACTGTTTGTGTTGAGTTTAAATAGCAGTATTCTAGTGGTATGTCAAGGAGTATTGATGTGGCATGAAGGAGCACTTCTACCTTTCTAACAATGAGTGTGTCTAACATCTTGACCGTTCTCGTGGACCTTGACACCATTATAACAACCATATAATACATAAATAAATGAAGTGTGCTGATACTAGTAATAACATAAAATGTGACTAACTGCATTACACTTTTTATAATATTCACCATGCAAATATCTTACCTACCGATCTTGGCATTAACGTCATTACATTAATCTGAAATTGTTTTTGCTGTGCTTTTCTGACAGTGCATACTCCTTCCGGTACTGCATTGTATAACATATATTATATTCTTATATATTATACTCCTTCCGGTACTGCATTGTATAACATATATTATATTCTTATATATTATACTCCTTCCGGTACTTCATTGTATAACATATTATATTATATTCTTATTCCAAGCCGCACACAAATATATTCCAGCGTGAAATTGTTTCTGGGGATGAAAGTAGGAGAAAAAGCACTCACGTCCTTCAGCCTGGTGGTAAGATCACGGATAGATTCTTCGTAGCTGTCTTCCCGTTGTGATGCCTGATACGATATAAACAAAACACATGTAAATGGGAAAACAAGAGTCAATATTCTCAACACGGAAAGGCATGCCAAACTTGGGCTTGATTTGACTACAAAGTTTCACAGCAAACCTCATTCAACCTCAACGATATGTAAGACACAAACTGGTGTGTTAACGCAGGATTAGAGAGACAAAACACCAACATTTCTGGTGTATTTAATTAAATACGCCAAACGGCCTGAATAAAAAATTGCAAATGCATTACTTAAATGTTTGAATTTTTGAATACCCAGTTGGTTCTACAAATTGTTGTATCGGCATCTAACAGAAGCATTTTCGGATGGAAAATGTTAGCATTTACTGGACACAAAAACATTCTACAGGTCCTACAACAAATCAAAGGGGACCACCACGTCCAGCAACATGAGACACACACAAACCACATGCCCTTACTTTCAAGCTCACAAACGGACTACCATAACACAAGGCAACTAAGTGTTCCATCCAACAATTGTAATTTTCAAAAATTTCATGTAAAACTGGTAAATACTCTGTAATTATAGTCATGCCTTAAGTATGCCAAACTGTAGTGATGCCAGAAAGATTACGAATTTATTTTATGCGTTTAATGAAAACTGCAGCAAGTTATAGACATGCTACATCACAAGGAGACATAATGGTACAACTACATCTAGATTGATGCAGGTAGGCCAAATTGGTTTCCTGCCCAGATTGTGAACATCTGCATGGGCGTTTGTGATGTCTAAAACACAGACGGGCAGCAAAAAGGTGGCTTTCTTCCATTTGCTGGTAACCACTACATGCAACTCCTATAAATCCATCCTCAACTGAATTAGCCTATCGCAAGTCCAGTTCGTTGGTGTCCAGATATGTAGTGTGTGAAGTTCTACAAATCCGCAGTCAATTTAATAAAAAATGCTTATTTTTTTTCAAATCGTCATAAGATCTGGTAAGGCTCAAAATAGTGGATATCAAAAATAGTAAACAGTGTGTGGGTCAATGCCTATCATGGGCGTGGCTGCTATCCTCTCGTTGATCACGACAAAGTTACGAAATTTCATCAAGGGTGAAATTCATGAGTTTTCAACATTTCCACTTTCACTTCACTTAATTTTTGATCAAACATTAAGTAATTTAATAGTTTGCCTGACAATTTCTCAAAAACTACATATAAAAGTTGCATGTTGCAGTGGATACTAGGTAGGTTTGATTTTTCGCAAAATGAATTTGAAATCAGACAAACAAAAAAATCAAACTGAGGAGGGTTCTTCAACTTCCCACAACTGCCAGACCTTTTTGTTGCCCCAATCCAAAATCACAGCATGCACAAAACATTCAGGAAATAGTTCAGCCTATGATTACATGAATCAGTCAAATGTGGCAATACCAAATCATGCTCTTATTCAACGCTGGCAAATAGATCTGTTTCACACCAAACTCATTTTATCAGCCAATTTAGTTCTTAATTAAACCCCCCAAAATACAAGTTATTTACCAGACTTTTTGATGAAACATTTATAGCAATTTTGAGGGTTTTCCAACACGGAATATTGTTGACACTATATTTCTATGCAGAGCATTTATTTATCAACAAAACACGTAGTAAACAATGCCAAACTCAGGACACTTCCATTCAATGCTGTGGACCTATGAGAAAAGCTACAGTATTTCACATTTCAACGACTGCACAAAATGTGCTCCCATATATGGTGCATTTTGTCTTGCCATTTTTCATAAAAAAAATTACACAAAACTCAGTCCATTAACTGCAAAGTATGGCCAACTGATACTAAGCATAGTTCAAATAAGTCGAATAACAGAAGGTTAAATAGATTGAACAGTTCTATAGATATTTAAGAAGTTGCCTTAATTAGGACGTGTGCACAAGAAAATGTGGGGTCCTACAAGTATGGATTTAAAAACTAAATAAGAACAAATTAACCCATAGATATATTACAATTCAAGGAATCAAAAAACATTATAAGCAAAACTGCCAAAAAGAGGGAGGGGTCTTTGCAACTAAATTTTGGAAACGCCCTGGACTGGGGTATCTGGGAACCGTACAGCCAATGGAAGTGTCATGAGTGGGCCAAACAATGCCAGGACATGCAGCATGCGGGGTGCAGTCCGTCACCTCCTGCTCGGAGATCTCCAGAGACTTCATGTTGTTGCCTACGACCTTCAGCTCTTCCTCCAGCTCCAGAATCTTGCTGTAAATTAAACCCCACTTGTCTTGTTAACCCTGCCTCATCAAGCCCTCATGACATCAACTGGAGCTGCATTTGTGGTGGCCTCTGTCTTCGTCGCGGCACAAACATACCTGGAGGTTTCCGCACAATCTATAGTTGTCTTTTATTAAAAACAGGTTTGCCACCACCCAAGTTTGTCATAATCCAGAACAAGGCAGGCCAGATGGTGTTAAGAGATCAATGAGTAAAGGGAAGACTGCTCATATGTTTTAGCTTGAACCAAATCATGTTACTTTGTAGTGCACCTCCACTGACCTGTCACATTTAACATGTCCAAGAGATAAAGAAATACTGTTACATAACAGGCATATCATTTTTTATCTAGTCATGGTTCAGTGCCCTGAGGTGTTTTCCTAATCAAACAACCAGGTAGGTTTGTGAAATTGCAACTGTGTATTTCAGACCACTAATTCAGTGTTGACCACTGAAAGACAAACAAACATTAGTAATCTGGACAGCCACAGCTCTTAGCAATGTCTGCAAGTAGAAATGTGATCTGATTAGTGTCAGTATATTGCACACTACATACGTTGCATTATCTGCAGTACGTGATCAAAACAGCCAGATGTATTCTGGTGACTAGCGACAGAGGACGAGTCCTCCCAGAAGCCAACCCACAAACAGCATCTGCCCACATGCAAATGACAGAACGTTTTGTGTGTGGGTTTTTGTCTGGCCAGTTTTGATCACGGTACCATAGAAAATGATGTTCAAACATTATAATGGCTCACCTTGTCTTCGCTTATTTCTAAAGACTTAAGAGTGTTAGTAATCACATGCAGCTCCTCCTCCAACTGACGCGACTTGCTGCAATAAAAAATAACAAATATGCAGCAATGCACCATGCAGAAATGTTACACAAACATAGTTGGCCAGACACAAACAGTAGTTACAATCTTGTTAACGAGGCCATGCAGTTTGTGAAAGAAACAAACCAGATAATAATTTTTTTTTTTACAAAACTTGACTAACATGCTAGATATTTTAACTTGTTTTGAAGAACCAATATTAATAAAACATATAGCTGGCTGCACACAAACAGTACTTATAACATTGTTAACGAGGACGTGCAGTTTGTAAAAAAAAAAAAAACAGATAACCTTACAGAAATTAAAAAAATTATTTTGAAGAACCAATAAAAATAACTTTGTAAATTTATTGTCCAAAACATAAAGGTAAGCATTTCTGTTAAATTCATGAATCACCGAACAGCTGTTTTGGAAAAAAAAACACAAGCATAACCGCTACTGTGAACTCACACCAGGACTAGTAAACTAACACCATTTAATAATACATTGCACATGCATGTTACTTTATTTTATAGTAAAGATCTACCCTTGTAAAGGGTTGAGTTGCCATGCAAAAAAATCTTTCATCAGCCACTTTACGGAAGATACTTTTATGTAGAACCACAGAAACTTTAACAAAACAATTTCTTGTCAAGACCAAACACTTACCTAAAGGCAAGCCTATTAGTATTTGAAAACAATATTCACTCTAACACGTTCAAGACACATGCCCACGGCAGAACTCAGGTTTCATTGAACACAACAAGCAGAAACAAAGCACTTGCTAAGAAAGTAACTGCAACCGCATCGGCAGTTATCAGCTTTGGTGTTTCAGAAACACAGACAAAGAAAGTTGCAATTAGTGACAGGCAAGTACTAAGATACTAAACCAACCCTAGCAGAATGCTATAGTACTATCCAGTGTTGAGCAGTGCAGAACACTTATAGGTGTTCAGTATGAAAGAAGTGTGCAGTGAACCAGTACCTTCACCAATGATTACAGCAAGTAATTCCTTTGACTACCAGGACAAGTACCTTCACCAATTATTACATCCAGTCATTCCATTGACTACCAAGCCAAGGGATTACAACAACCTTGGAAATGCAAATTAACACTATTCTCAAATTGTAGCTAGTTCATTTGAGCAATGGTAAATAACCAAAGAAGCTGTTTGGCTACCAGTATTTTCAGCAGTTGATACAGCACAATACAGTTACTATTTTTCAGTTTTAGATGGAGTAACTGTGTTAAAATAACTTCCTAATGTCCGGAAAATGACCCCCATGACGAGAGCACCAATCAGACACATGCAATATTAACCTCTTAGATAAACAGGTGTCTACTGACACAAGAACAAACAATTGGATGCCCCTTTGTTGAGTCAATGGAATGACCAAGTAAACAAACGCTAGGTAAAAGTCCACAAGAACTGTATATGATCAACAGCAGTCAAACATGTTCATACTCACATATACATCAAACTGTGCATCTGAATGTGTTTGATCCGTTTGCAGTGTAATTGCGTATACATATCATTACGTTCTTGTGGATTTTACAAAGCCAACAGTAATCAAAATGTAGACAACATACACTAATCCCTGTACTGTGAAGTAGCATCACTTGCACAAAGGCATATTTACAAGAAATACTACACTTTCAACTGTAGAATTTTTTTTAACATCTTTTAAACGAAAAAAAAATCATTAAAATGGCATAAAATCTGAACATGCCCAGCTGAATGTAAAAAACATTTGTATTATAACATCACACACAAAAACAAGAGATTAAAAAAAAATTTTTCCATCTCCACAGTACCGAGAAAAGTACAACAAACACTGAAAAAGAACATTTTGTGCATCAAATGTAAGAGCAGATAAGGATAAACCAAAGATATTGTGCAACCGAATCCCAAGAACAACTCTACTACCAACAAAATGATAGTGGAAGCAGAAAGGAAATGACCACAGGTGACATTAGAGAACTAAACGCTGTTACGGATGAACTCACGATTCTGCCAAATCGGCACGGTCCTCGGCTCTTTCTAAATCGCCCTCTACCAGCAATAGTTTGCGTGCTACCTGTAAACATAACATGACTTCCTGTCACTGTATACCCTCTGATTATCATGGTCACCAACTGGAAACGACAGTGTGTATTCAGAATTCAGTCGTCTCTTGACTTTATTCTAATAACTGGAAAAGAGCCATTTGTATTTCTCACGCACACTGCCTTTCACTGGCAGTGTACTATAAATATTTCAAACTGTGGCCCAAAGAATCAAAAACTGTAATTTGTGTTCCACGACACAGCCTGTAAAAGCTGTCGTTGGTGGTTTTCCTAGCAGTTGAACACACACGTCCATGAACCAGTTGATGTGCAGCCACTGGTACCTCAGCTGGCCATATCAAACAATGTTCATGCCTACAAGAAGTGGGCTGGATGGCCCTACTCACGCCTCAGCGGACTCCAGGCGAGCCTCAGCCCTCTCCAGGTCCACCTCAGTCACGGCCAGCTTGCGGGCGGCCTACAGGGAAACGTAGAGAAAACATTGACACGTGTGAAAAGTACGCCGACGACCGACGGGTTCTTCAGGCAGCATGCAGCACACGTCTGTGGGAGGCTGTGATGACCATGCAACACACAGCGGCTACAGTTGACCGGAAACATGCCATGACCTGCTACAATATCATACATACATGTCCTGCAATCTACAGTCAACATCACATGCAAACTATGCCATTCCCTTGCCATCAGTTGTTTGTTCTAAGTCTCCTTGTTTTGTGAAACCAGATTCAAGTGTTGCAATTTATGTTGGGGTACAGACACTAACAAGGGGTATGGTAGCTAATGTAAACTAAACTATGATAGTTCAGCTGCCTTATTTGTAAGAATGCTAACTAGTTGTTCAAACAAGCTAACCAACCAATATCAACTAGCTTGCTTAAAGATGAGTCCAATATTCACAATCTAATTAAACACAACTTAGATGAGTGTATTTTAGAACTAACCATGAACACAAGAACCTAGCAGTGTGTAAGTATCTTACTGCTAAATGCAACAACACACAGCTATTGGACTTTCACCCTCTGGCCATCCTATTAAAGTGGGTTGCTGTGGTGATAAATTAGCTGAATACTTACTCACATGTAACTGATACAGACATTATCTGTTGAGACCGACCACAGAGTTGTACCATACATCCTGTTTGCCAGACGGCAGAAGTTGTGTATGCAGAAAAAACTACTAAGGAGGAATTTCAATTATTACAATACTATCAAAATGCAATAAAATCTATCAATAAGTCCATCATAACAAGATTATATTAATACATTTAGAGCTTGACTCTATGATCTTATATTATGTAGCTCAACAGAAACCATCCACTGCTAGTTGTTGGACGACATGTAATGTGTAGATGTCCCTTTCCTATTCCAGATTACCGTTTTGGAACTCAGTCCATTCCAGAATGAGTAACCCCATTTCCAAAAGGAGCAATAAACCCAGGTCACCAGGGCTTCATATATAATGATTTTACTTGATATGGCCATGCAGACAAGTGCTGTATTGTGGCCCACCCTCAAGAAGAGAGTTACCAGCCAGAGTAGTCATCTTCAAAAAGCATTTCATTTGATCAAAGTAACAACTTGATCAAACCCCAGTAATTTAACTGGGACAGATGAACATGTGACTGCCAAGCCATAGTAGCAATCAAAATGCACAGCTGGTAACAGAGCTCAACTGTACACTGCCTGACTGGCACAGCCATCTGATGTATAGATAGCAGTAACAGACATTAATAGCCCTGCCATACAGGCAATTATTACTACTACAACAAGCATGAATGGAGCAAGACTCATGCCCAGTCAGGCAACAGCTCAGACAAAAATAAGTGGACAATGAGAGGAACCAAAAGCCATAACCATATATAGAAGTGAGGACAACAGCGTCACCGGAAGATCCCTATCAGTTTGTATTAGCAAACCATACATGTCGACACCAATGTTAGAGTGTATATTCAGGCTTGGATCCTTGCACACCAGAAGCAGGGCAAACTAACCAGAAGTGTCACTGAGCTGACCAGGAAAACCCATCTTTTTCTTAACAACTACCATAGTTTCGTTCAATTATTTTACTCTTTCACCACATCAGGTCTAAAATATACGCCATCCTGATCCAGGCAATAATGTCCAGTTTAGAGACGTTTCTTTTACACAGGAAATGTTTATTTATCACCTCAGAATCACGTCAACAATTGTCATGTTTTCTAAATCAAGCAGTACGTGTCAGCTTCAAATCATATACCATAGAATGTGGGGAACTTACTCTATTATAGCAAACAGATAATTTGAGTACTTAGAATGGAATGACTGATGAACAGCTAAAATATGCCAACTATGTACACTAATCTGATAAGGACAGCCAGCCAGTCAGTAACTGTAGACAGTATAATAAAATGGTCACTGGAGTCATTGTATAAAGGTGGAAAGTTTCCCAACACTGGCAAGACATGCAGTTTATGTGGGCCACATGAGTTAGGGTGCCTGTACGGTGTTAGCACCTGGTGTTGTATTTCCCTGGAGCTACTAAAACAGCAGCCAAGAATGTGGAGCAAACATGGAATTATTTAAGAGAATAGGGTTAACCATTTTCCTTCTTCAACATAGCTACAAATGTCTGTCTGACATACCTGAAGACAGGATTTCTTCACCATGGATGTGACTGCTTTAAGATGGGACAGTAATAATACTGCAAACTTCTCTAAGAAAAGTCATACTAGAGAAGACTAGTGAAATTCTAATGCAAAGCAAGATGCCCATCCAATGAACATGACAGTAATTAAATCAAGATCCAGCCAAATCATACCAAATCCTACAGGAATATATGTCAATAAAAAACTCAATATCCAATATCCATCTTAAATGTAAGCCAGTAAATACTGTTGTCTTACTTCAATGTGCAGTGAAGAGGTTTCTACGGTGAAACCTTAAACAGCCGCTGATATTTTATTATGATAGCCAGACATCAACATCAACAAGGAGCAGGTATTAATGAAGAAAACAGTGAACTAAACCCTCTCACTGACTATGTTGACTGGTTGTTAAAATACTTTGCAACAGATCTGTGTAATGGAAACTAATGGGTCACTGGTAAACGTAGTCCACTGACCAAATTACATGCTATATAATATACGTGGACGCCTTTCTATCTTAAGTTAAAATTTCTAATCTACAATTTCGATGGATTGATCACTACCATGAGTAGTATTGATTACACAACACAAAGGATTCAAGTTTACACAAAGAAGGAATTCAACATTCAGCCCTCAAGAATGTCCGATAAAATCTATCTGGCTGGCACTGCAGGCAGGACCAGTAGGCTGTGAATCTAGGTCATACCACACCATTGAGGTTTGACAGGTACATGTTCTCCAGCTAGTGGGTATGTCTAGCCAGGCAGTGGTTACCTCACAGGCTGAATACATTCCAAGCTCAGTGGGCCAGTTTTATTGCACAGTAATGGTGCTTTGCCAAAATGACTCTTGGCAAACCAGTCCAACACAGACATGCACGAATGGCAAGTGAATGGTATTAGTGTCACTTTATAAGATTACCAACCTGAAAGCAAACCACAACACACAATGCATTCATATGCCTTCATGGTTCAACAATTTCATGATTTTCTCAGCAATAACATTAAGGATTATTCCCATAACATTTACACGTGAGCAGAAAGCATACGCACCCCAATTTGGACACTTCTACATTGTTAACTTAACATGACAAAAATGCCTGCAATATGAATTCCAAAGACTCAAGTACATGATATGTACATTAATTGTGGACCGATAAAACTTCCTGCGTAAAATTAATGATCTTCACAGCTTCCATATTGTAAATTTGTTGCACCATGAAAACATAATGTATTAATACTGCACAACAAACCCAACAGGTTAATAGTGAACAGCCAGGAACACTAGATAAAACAAAGTTGTATTAATCATGAAAATGGCTACTACCTGCAATGGTAACAATGTGACAAGACTCACACACACTCTGACCCCCTGTTTAGGTTGGGAGGAGGTCATGCATCCAGCAACCATTTACACTATCCTGAGAGAGCAGATCAATTTGAAAACATTCTACTGAAATTCAGTTTTCTTTTTCCGATTAAAATTCTCAAGCCAACTTTTTAAAACAGCCATCAAATTGACAAAGAAAGTGTGCAAATCTCTCAAGTAATGTTGCTCTGGACATGCAACTATTGCGACTGCCATCGTCACCACAATGGCAGTAACAGCTGGAGACTTGGATGACGTGAGAGAGGAGAGGATTGTAGGCGGGGCTATCCGAAGAGGCCAGTGAAAGGAGCCGCCCGCCCGCTTACTGTCATGCAACCTCTGGCAGCAGCACACAGATCATGCAGTCACCTCGTCGTATTTGCGATCGGCCTCCTCGCCAAGAAGAATCGTCTCCTCGAGCTCTTTCTCCAATTGCTGAATACGTTCATCATCATTAATATTGCGGTTCTCCAGAACCTTGCGTCCTCTGAATGAGCACAAGATATAAACATTTATGACAGTTATGAAACAACAATAATGACATGTAACAAACGACCCCGAGTGAGGATCCAGCAGGAGACTGAAAGGTAAGATGACGACGGCAGATTTGGACATGGACAGGAAGCGGGCAGCGGCCCCAGAGCAGACCATATAAAGGCTGACGTCACCAGCACTGAGCCAGCCAATGTGACGAGGAGTGGCCAAGGAACAGGGGGCTTGAAGGCATGCAGAGCAAACACCCAACCCATGCAGTCACCTCATCATATTTGTGGTCAGCGTCCTCGGCAATGTACTTAGCCTCCTTAAGTTGTACTTCGAGCATCTCCAACTTCTCATCATCCACCAAGCTGCGTGACTCAAGAGCCTTACGGTTTCTGTTGGGCAAGAGAGCAATATAGTGAAACAGCGAGAATCAAACAGCACAACATGCACTGAATCCATGACTTGAGTCTTGCTGCTGTCTCCGGGTCCAGGCAGTATCAAGCTGCCTCCTGAAAACCAAAGTAGTGTGCTGCCACCACGCTAAGCATCAGTGTCTGTGACACGTCGCCGTGTGATAGCAGCACGGGTTATACTTTGACGGCGCAATGCAAACCGCCCTACCATGCAACCAATTAGACGTACCTCTTCATATTTTTTCTCGGCCTCGTTAGCAGATTCTGTCGCATCTTTTAACATCGTTTCTAACATATCGATTCTATCATCATCGACGTTTTGTCTTTTTTCAAGTGCCTGCCTTCCTCTGTTGGGAAAAGAGACACGTGACATGTGAACAAAGAGCACAAACAAAGGAGGGAGCAGAGGTGGTGACAGTGACATAATCGTGACCATCATCACGACTACCCGTCATCATGCTTGCAACAACCTACCTCTTCATATTTGGCCTCAGCCTCACTGTGAATGCTTTGTGCCCACTTGAGCTGTTCCTCTAGTTGCTGTAGCTTATCATCGTGTGCACTGCACCGTTTGTCCAAGGCTAGTCGCTGCCTGGCGATGCCATTCCACAGGCAGAAACAGCATTCAGGTTAGTAAGTGGGACGCTGGCTAGTGATGCCAGGTTTTCCAAATGGACAGTTAACTATTTGACAATAATCTGCAACACCCAGTGGATAATGCTTTCTCTTCGTGTTACAATGACGTTCGGTTGAAACACACTTAAAGGCTAAAATCAAATCATTTAACTGAAAGCAGTTGAGCATGCACGCACAGTGCCGTACACATCCAAGCCGCATTTTGGTAGCAATTAACACTGCCAATTTTGGGAAGTCATTTGTTTATGGGACAACCACGGGTTTGTAGCAGATTCAGGGCAGTGGCCAAATACCAATTTATGCCCAAGAAATATTGTACAAAATAACAGAATATTATCTGAATTCACGTATTTGCAAATAAGGTAGTTTCTGTCAGCTAAGCAGATAATTAACTTTCCAGTGTATTAGGAAGTTAGTCAGACTATAAGTACTGCCAGCATTTCGAATGTTTCATTAAATTATTATTATCATGTAAATAAATAATAAAGTATATCAAAAATCATAACCAGCAGTCCAGTACTGCTATCCAGAATACTTGTAATTTTGTAAAGCACCTAAGTGCAAAAAATATAACAAACCTGCGCAAGAATGTCATAATTCATAATTATACAGTGCCTTTACGGCTTAAGTAGAAATTGTACCGGCAATAATAGTAGTCTTTACATAACAACACAGGTTACAGTAACTTCACTGATACAGAAAACATGTTAGTTCGCATGCTGTCAAGTGAGTGATGATGACAACAAAATCAGTGTTGACCAGAAGGACATGCTGACACATTTGGCTGGCTGCTGTATGTGACTGTTTAGGGTTCTGTCTTACCAGTGGCACGAGACAAGACAGGAGCCTAACTGACAGTTAGTGATCATGGTGGGTCAAGGTTCAGGTGTATCATAAAGGAGCACAGAGGTCAAAATAACCAGAGCCCCGACAATGTTAACAGTGATGCAAAGCTACATATTTACACAATAACTGTTACGTTATAATTACATTGGAAACTTTCTCTGAGTAGCTTTATCTTGAATAATTTAATATTACGGGATGGAAGCAATAGCTTCGTCTTTTCTACAGACACAATCCATAAAATATCTATGCCAGAATAGTGGGCCTATCTCCCCGAAATCATAGCCTTTTTTTAACCATGTAGACCACATACACACACACACATTAAATTCCAATTTTAATAAGGGATGATACTGAACTTTATAAACTTAAAATAATGTATTATGTTTGTAATATTGTCCATAAATACAAATCTCTAATACACACTTACTAAACTTGTAATTCAGTGGTTTGGCGAAAATAAACTATTCTGATTTAGTCAGCAGGCAGATGAGCTAGATTTCTCATTTTCAGTTCTACTGTGCAGATGAGGTTTCCATTGTGGGAGACTGGCTGGTGTTCTACTGATGATAATGGTGGAACAACAGAAGTATAATGACAATGAATAGTATGTGCAGGAAGTTGTTTGTCATAGTTGGTCTTGTTAAAGACTGATTGGAGGATCACGGCCCCCACTGGTCAGGACTATACTTTGATGACTGTGTCATCATAGCGACAGACCACTCATGTAGCCTCCATGGTAGCTTGCTGGTCACTGTATAGACACTTCCAGATACACACTTATCGATTAGCTTAAGCACCATATGATTGTATGTGTGCGTGCATGAACCGCTACATATGATACTGTATAATTAAAAAAATATATAATTTTATACATTAAGTTTAGGAAATATATGAATGCAAACAGCAAGCACCACATAGTAGTAATTGTATGCAGCAACTATGATTTTATAACATAAACTGTTACTGATTTCCTAAAATCAGCAGACCCAACATACAATCAGTTATAAAGAGGGTTCAGCATTAGCTACGCAGTGCGACACTGGGTCAGTAACAGGATTATCAAAGCTTCTGAAATTTCCAAAAACATATTGAACTTATAAAGACACTAAGACACATTTCTGTACAGTTTTCAATACCTTTCACTTTCATCTGCAGCCTTGGATGCCTCCTCGAGCTTCTCCGACGCAGCCTGCAGCCTGGTCTCTGTCTGTTCCAGGTCATCTTCCAGCAGACGAATCCTCCTTGTCATGGCCTGAACCTCACCCTCAGCCTACAACACAATAGTCACATGTCACAAGACACCCTCTCTTCAACACCATTGCCCACACTATAAAGTTGAAGGTCGACAATTGGTTAATCATTGCACCCCGTTTTTATTACCACGCCAAGATCAAAAACAGCAAAGAATAAACCTGACCTAGTGACAAAACAAACAGCTAAATGTATTATATTAACAAAGTAGTCCACCACGTTTGTGATGAGCATGAGTGAAGGTCAATATTTGGTTAAGGTTATTAGCCAATTGTGTGGTTGAGAATTGGGCATTTCTAGTGATGAATGGTACCCAGCCATGGCTTCTAGGTCTGACAGTTACTGTAATAACATACTAATGACATAAGGAAGGCAGCATTCTCCCCAGCTTATCATTCATCTCTGTTACCCTTCTAATGAAAACAAATAAGAAAAATGTCTTAGTTTCTGAGTTTCTAACTGATGAAACACAGGGTATGATCAAATAAAGCACTGTGGCCACACATTACACTTTTATTATATAGGTGTTGTAAATTTCTAGCATACACAAGTGTTTTGGAGACATGGTGATGCCCAAACATTTGGTAGCCAGCAGCATAATTGCAACCTTGTGTTAATAAATGCAGGAAACTGTGTGGATCTTGATGATGTGTTAAAGCTATTGTTCTGCAGCACTGTTTATGACAAACCAAAATTGGTTACAAATACTTGTGGCTATCCATTTACAGTGTATCCCACGTATCCCACCATGACATTGTTTTGTAAAATAATTGGATTCTGCATTTTATAGGCATGTAACCTTATAGTATATTAAATTACATGTGAAAGAAAGTTATTTCAGTGAAAGTTTGGTAGAAATAGACATGTAAATGCAAATGTAAGGAGTTGTGTAAAGTTGGACCAATTTGTCTAAATATTGACCTCAACACGTGGCACAAATAAATATGCATCACTATTGTCATATTTAAACAACCTGACCTTGAAAACTACTATTTTGCATATCACTGGAAATCCACACCGGATTCTTGGAAAAATTATGGGTTTCTAAAAAAAATTCAGGGCTCGTTATTTCGTTTGAAAAAAAATGGGGTGAGTGATAAATCGCTTGCCTACATATACCAATCAAAAGTGATTTGTTAATGTTTCTTTGAATAAAGGACATTGATATTAATTTGAAATTGCTTCAGGAATGTTGAATAGCCATTTGGTGGAAGCTATGCACAAGATCAAAAGTAAACGTGTTACGGGTATCACCGAAACAGCACAGTCACTAAATTGGAAGGCCACCACATGGCCTGTTATTTGAGTAAGTTACCCCAACCCTTCAAATTCCGTCTGAGTAAATCTTACCACCAGATTGGGTGTTGCAGAACACACTAACTCCACACTAGCATCATGGTGACTGGGCATAGATCTACCAGCAAGGACAATAGGTGGTTCCGGCTATGAGCGCTCAGTAAGCAGACAATAACCCTGCAGTCTATATTACTAATAAATATTTTATTAGTAAAAAAAATGTGCTAGCTTTCACATCCAATTTAGAGACATCACTAGTGGGAGTAAGTTCCTAGTGAGACATCAATGACTACTGATTTAACACATTCCACTTTACCGACCGAAAATTTTATTTGCAATATTTTTTAATCGAGTGGCCCTACCCCAAACCACTGGCATTGTGCGAACAAGCCAGCAGATATTGCTCACCCAGAAAAGTCAGCATTTGATAGACAACAACATCCCAATGTCAATGATGTTCATACATTTAATGCATTTTTATGCATCTTGCCATACACACTGTGAAAGTATAGTAATTTGTGTAGTGTCGTCTTTTCGTCATTCTTTAAATTAATCTGTCTACGTTAGTATTTTACTTTAAAACAACGTTATTTGAATAAAAAAAAGTGCACTCAGATGCTCTAAAACGTTGTTCACGTGTTTATCAAAATGGCATGTTCTCACTAGCATAACAAATTGGCCCATAGTCATCGTAGGCTGACAATGTTCGAGCGCCCGGTCCCGACCCCGGCGTGGTTGGACGTTCCGGCTGGGGTACCATCCGGCTGGCTGTCAACCACTTGTTGATCACGCATCTAGTCCACGCCCATTTGTGCAAAATCCAACGAAATATTGACACTAAACATCCTGCGTTTAATTCAGCATATACTATTATTGCACTCTGACTGTAACAATGTATGGTAGAATATCGACGGACCGACCAAGGCGGAAAAAACACCGGTAAAAACGAAAAACCTAGACTACTTACTTCCTGACTCTTTGCCTTCTCCTCATCCAGCTCTTGACACTTTTCGTCGTACATATCCTTATATTTCTCCAACTCATCACGGAGATTTTGCATCTTATTTTTTAGCGACATTAGGACGTTAGATCCTCCGGCCGACATGTTGATTTTTTCCAGCTTTATATCACCGATACTATATTCCATGCAAACCTCGAACGTCCAAAGATGGCTTCCCCGGCAAGTAGTGGTGCGGCGATTAACTACTATGCTATTGAAATATCAATACGCGTAAATTCAGCTATCGTAAAATAACAAATCGCACTTGTTTGTCGCTCCAAGGTTCTTTCACCTACAGTCACAAGTATATCTGAATACGAGATGTGGTGACACAAATTTTATATGCAATTCCAGACAGGTCAATTTAGAGTCAGACAACTCAACCGGAACTGCTAACGTTGTGTCATTACATGAAAATGTCCGGGTGCGCCAGCACATAGTGCATACAAGGGTAATCCCAATATTGTCACGTGGTTGAAGGACATGTCGCTAGCTATTTAATGTGTTGTTTGCACCCCACCGACATATGAGTTTACATTAATTTGGCATAGGATTGATAATATTTATCCAGAGTATGTACATAATGTTACTATGATTTATACCTACTTGTTTGGAAATTACATTGTTAGACTTAGTAACGCAACTATAATAAACAAAATTAGCTCAGCATGTGGTGTAAATTGTTTTGATGGCATTGGCCTAACGCAACCAGTTATTATGCATCACACAGACATTACTCAATGTGTATATGCGTGCGTCAGTGCATGCGTGCGTGCGTGCGTGCGGGCGCGCAAATTTTTATTTCATATAGCGGACGCAAACAAAATTCGACGTACCGGGGGTACATATTAGCCACTTTCTTCAATGAAGGCTGAACATGGTTCGATTTTGGTTAGAATTTAAGGCGATATTGGTCTACCTTAATTCGCTTAATATGTTTATTGTTATTTGAAAACGGGCTAACAATTTTAATGCAATGTATCTCGATAAAATTAACTATATACCACAGGTAGTTGTGTTTCGATTTCGAATGTGTATCCTAAATATTTGCATTTGAATGCGATGTCCAAACATTTGATGTTTGAAATGCCAACCAAATGCCAATTCAAATGCAGACGTATATAATTGTTTAAATAATAAATATTGTTAAATTCTGCACCTGATATATAGTTTCATAGTATAGTTTAATACCATTGTGTATCGTGCATAGTTTGATTATTACTCAGCATGTATAAAATCTACACTTTCAAATAATTTACTATAAAAACAAAACTTTTGAAATTAATTCAAATGTACTTGGAAATGCGTAACCAAAACTTATGCATTTGACACGCATGTGTTAACAAGCTTGGTATCTTGCCGACATCAGAGTTCAGTGTCGGTTAACTACGATAATTAAATCAACATAATATTGAAACATGACCGGTTGTAATAACCGAAAAAATAAAAACTTCGGAGAAATACAAATAAATAAAAACAGCGACAACTCGATATTGACGATTTTGGTAACTTGTTTGCAGTGGTGTATTTGTTTTTCATGTTGATTTTAGTTTACCATACTACCACTACGTGGTAGTATGGTAAACTAATGGGTGACTAAGCTTGCCCCCCCTTGGAACCCCCCTTTGTGAGATCCTATACACGCTACTGCTTAACTGTCTTGAGCCGCCAGCAGGTCGATGGATATGACGATTATAAGTGACTATAATGTGGGGCTCTTTCCGGGATACGAGCCCCAAATTAATCACTTATAATCGTCAAATTAGTCACTTATAAGTCCCGGAAAGACTTTCAAAACTCTTCATAAATTATATTGATAAATATTATATTTATTAAAACACCCATGGACGATTTAGAGTTTACGGGTCCAAAAGAGGTATTTCTATCCTGTACGTATTGGTTGGGTCTAGTTGGAGCCGAGTCTAACTTTTGGTGGCGGGTGAGTGGGCTGCTGTGGATTTCGACATTGAGTGATTAACGGTTTACCAACTGGATAACATCAACAGGAGTGGGCGTCTGGAATTCTAGTAACTGCGCCGCCTGCGCCCAATTTTAGCGTCCTAGTTCGGACAGCTGGCGCGGTTTAGCTGTTAGGCAGTGGAACAGCGACCGCAAAGTGCTGACGCAGTTGCTTAGCAACGGGAACCTCGGGCGCTGGGTAATCCAAATAACGTTCATATCATATCGCTGGTGTTTTCGCAGTAAGGCGCGGGTAGTTGCTCACGAATATTACAACATGACGTTATCATGTTAGTAAACGAAAGAAGGCGCATGCATATGTTTTTGTCGTTGTTTACCTTTCCTAGCGACACGTCGAGGTTTTTCAGTTCCACTTGTATAATTGCGAACTTTAGCGAAGTGTTTGAGTTAACCATCTGGGCAGCAGAGAATATACTCTCTGTGACAGAAGCAACTGCGGCGGTGCCGGCTCGCAGGCGAAACTGATTGTGGTGCCGTTCAACGTCCTGTAGAATCTTCGCCTCTAATTCCGGATTATCGTCCATGTCCGAAAACAGGGGATCGTTGTTGTATATTATCCGATCGTATTCGTCCATTAATGGTACATTCGCCAGCCCGCCCTCCGGTTCCGGTCTTTTCCGGGTCGATTTTTTGCAGGTACACACTTTCTGAGAAACGTTACACATGTCCGTTGTTTCGTCTTTATTATTCGCTGGTTCCACAGACTCTTCACCGGTTTCGCCATCTTTATATGGCTTTCTTGTACGTCTAGAGTGAACGTCACAGTACCTTCGAGACGAACGTTTCGTTCTCTTTCTAGTCGTGAGCGACGAGTTGGAATGTTGTGACGACGTGTCATCGTCTTGCTCGTTTTCATCCGCAGTCAAACCGTGTTTCTGTTTTGTTTTCCTCTTCTTCTTCACCGACGTCTTAGCACTACCATAGTCTATCCGCCGTGGTTTACCACTTTCGAGCCCGCAGTTCACGTCGCGCGCTCGGTACCCTTCGATGCAGTCCTGTTTTACCTTTCTGACATCATCGCTATCTTTACTGTTTTCGCCAACAACCGTCGAACACGAAAAACACTGCTTCGACAAATCGCCATCGCCGCCGATAGCGAACACCATACGGCCACACTTCGGACAAGAGGCCGGAGTAAAGTCCGTATGTTGCCACGAAGATTGGCTGTATTCCATTATCATCTAAGTCCTGTGCGGCGTAGAAAACGCCAAAACACCGAGAACCGAGCAAGTTCAAGAAACTTTATTTTCCGGTAATAAATTTAAGAAAACGGCAACTTTCCCGGTTTCTATGAGTGTTTTCTAAACAAGCGCCGCCATATTTTGTTCGTCACGCATCCGACGCTAGGTGTCTCTATGTCCTAGAAGTATTGAATTTCCTGTCAAAGGTCCACCAAGTTCACTTCAACACAATCACAGCGCTGCGTTGGGCTTCTGCGCCATAACATCCAACGTCCGAAAGTGCTTCCGAGCCGGAGGGGTGATGTGTGCGAGACGGCACAGCCGCGCATACCGCCACTAGAACCGCTTGCATTCCATTCCTACATTCCTTGTACGGCGAGATGATGTCATACCACTCGTTGCATATTCATGAGCTCGCGGAGCGACGGCCTGTATCAGTCGATGGGCCTCCCTTATATGGAAAGGCTCGGCGAAGTTGTTACAAGACAAGTGCGCGTTCGTAGGCCGGCGGAGCAGAACGTTGTAGCAGCTAGGGGGCGTCGACGAGTAGTAGAAGTATTCCCCAAGTCGGTACCATTCGCCTTTAAGTTGGTTGGAAACTGTAGAAACTGTTACGGGTGCTGCACCAAGACCATGTAGCTTCGTTGAGGGGACAGGTACTTATTTTGACTGAGTCAAGCCTGGTGTGGCTGCTATATACCAGCCAAGCCCAGCCAGGGCCTAAACCGCCTGACAGCTGGTGTAACGTATCTCACCCGCTTCCAGATACCTTGTTATAATAGCTACAGCAGTCGGGATTTCTAGTTGGCAGACTGGCTGCCATGACAACGGTAGCTAATCTGCGCTCTCACGACGACAGCTAAAGGCTGATATATGGCACATCCTAAGAGTGTTTTACTACATGAACATATACTATTGCCAACATAGGCCACACA
The DNA here is from genome assembly GCA_033239005.1 of Lamellibrachia satsuma. Classification (NCBI taxonomy): domain Eukaryota; kingdom Metazoa; phylum Annelida; class Polychaeta; order Sabellida; family Siboglinidae; genus Lamellibrachia; species Lamellibrachia satsuma. Next base: position 1,823,756 of record BSQZ01000032.1, read on the forward strand.
AAAACGTTTAGGCAGAACATAAAATGTTAATCTGCTCTCACATGGGTATAATCTAGCGAGTTGTTGTGGTGTACACGCTAAAATCACCCCTCTAGACAGCGAAACATTGTTTTGCAGTTTGACAACATATCAAAAAATTATCACTTTTTGTAGTTTTTGGCGAAAAACATAAATTCGATAGAATTTTTAAACTTACAGTAAATGGAAGCCAACACGTACAGCGGTGCAAGAAACTGAATTATACGAGTTCCAGGAACGGTACAGTCCCCGGCTGACTGTGTACGTTCGAATCCCCCTTTTCAAAACCCCGAGGATGGGCCTGCATATTAATCTCATACGGGCAGAGCAGGATATCATACGGGCGATTAGACCGTGTGAAAGGTTTCTCAAGTCTCTCAAGTGGTTTACTCCAAACAGCCCAAACTTGGGCTAACGCAGGAGTTTGTGGTGGACTGTGCGCATGCGCTGTGGGTGGTTTAAGTATACAACAGTATTATTATTGTAATAAGAAATATTGCATCGGTCAGATTTTATATCTAGATACGACCCTGTTATACATGATGGCACTTAGTAATACAAGGTTTGTAAATGGATCAAGTACAGTTCGTGAATAGTAGCATGTAATGCACGCGCATTACATGCTACTGTGAATGAAACAGCGCTTCTCAGTTCAGTCGCCTACAGTTCGACTGGCACAAAATACAGGTTGTACTCTGGTGCCGCCTAGCGGACAATGGACGTGTAATTTTTCCATTTCGCTCCTTCACGCAGTCTGCAGTTTTTGCTCTTAGTCACAAAAATGAGGTTCGCAAGAAGTCGACATAACTTGGCAGGTACATTTTCCGATAAAGCACTATAAAGTTGGCGGTAATAAAACGATGTTGTGTGCGCGTTTGGTCGTTGTCTGCACTGGTACTAACATTCAATTGAAGCAGCTCCTTGAACCAACACCTTCCACCAGAGGGCCAGAAAACGTGTCAAGCCTGTTGTTTCGCCGGTGGATACGAACAAGCCAGCAACAGAAGGCAGGCGTTTTGTTATTCTAACACCGCTGTTCTTATTGTGACGTAACGTGAATGCATTGTTCTGTCTAGTCATCGCATGCATTACGGATACTTTGTATTTGCGCTGTTGGCGCATTTGTTTGCCTTTCGACTGTTGGTTCATAGTGGCAGATCTGTAAGTCATAGTCCGTTTTGTAGTTTTGTTTAAGTTTTTAGTATGTTTTATGATCTATGTTATGTGTTCTTTAAAATATGTTGTTCGTTAGTACGTAGGAAAACATTGAATTCGCTATAAAATTGATTTGGTCGGATCTCAGTCAGCTAGAATAGTTTATAACGTAGGCCTAATGTGTAAACACGGCGATAATAACACGGTATAACATGAATGCTTTATTCAGTGGTGTCAGTTGTTCATTTAAGGACATCTTCTATCTTACACAAGATTATCTTCTTTTCAACAACAAATGTAGAACTTTTGTTTATAAGTGTCTCTTAAACTTAAAACAGTATAAGGTTAGCGGTAATAAAACGATGTTGTCTGCGGGGTTTTACTCTATGTTCCTGTGAAAATAAAATGTTTTTTTGCAATATTATTTTGAAGATGTTATGAGGTCATATTAAATTGCTGAAGAAAGCCATGCTTAGAATTGTTCACTGCGCGAGTTCAGTGCGGAAATATGTGTGTCTAATAGAAAATGTGTTGCTTTTAATGTTGCGTTATGTTATAATTATTATAATAATTATTATCATTATTATTATCATCATTGTTATAGTTATTGTTATAATTATTATCATTATCATTATTATCATCATCATTATTACCATCATTATTATTGTCATTATTATTATCATTACGCAACTATGTCTTGTGATCTTCATTCTGTTATTTCTTCGAGACGTTCTTAAGAACACATTTATTTTAAGACCTGACTCAAATGTAGTTGCCGATGATTTTTTTTTACATAATGTCGAAGTCGCAGTAACGCAGTATCAACCTGTCTGACAAACGAAGATTCAGTTGAATAATAATAAAAACCTGGCTTAAACACCAACGTCAGCAGATGTTTTCAAAATAGTGTTACGAGAAATTGGAGGCATGTTCTGCAGCAGCTATTTATGCCGACACGGTATGCGAGCAGTCCATCAGCACCAGCAGACGAAGCTTACGATGATTACCTACTGAAGCCAGTTGCCAGTCGCAGCTTCCGATTATCAGGAAGCTATTTTTACCCAGTAGCGACGCGAGCAATAATTTCTCATCGAAGTTGGTCAGACTGTTTACCGCGGCGTTCAACCCTCAGCTGTCTCTTTGACCTTATCGTGACTGGCCGACCGACGTCTGAATGACGCAAAGTTCCTCAGCTATTTCGGCATTTCTTGTTCGAATTGAAGTCAAGAAATACATTGCAGCAGTTGGGAAAGCGAATCAGACGGTTGTGTGGTTTTTAAAAATCATACGTTTTTGAAGAAAAAAACATAATTTCAGTGCAAGAAATCACAAAACAACGAACTCAAATTTCTCGTTTCTAATGGCAGCTTCCGAAATAAGACAAGGTATTATCCTAATGAACTGATTAGCGCATATGTGTGAATCATACGTAGATTGCTTAAGCGAAACCGGCGTGTTTCACGTTTGTAACGCGAACATACTCTTTATAAACATCATATTATAAGCAGCTCCATTGTTTTCTATGTTTAGTTGTAACCATGTCCCTATGCATCTTTTGAATGTTATTCTCCTGCATCAAAGATGGCTAAATAACTTACATCATGTTGCATGACGAATTAGAATCTGAACTGCAGATAATTCGCCCGAATGTAACACTGGTGCAAGTATCCACGATGCCCCTATCGAGAAAACTGTTAGTCCGTATTTATGGTGTTCTCTCAGGTAAACATCCTTTTTTGAGATGTCGCAAATGTGAAATTAGAAATTATAACTTATCATCTCCTCTCATCTAGTCGTCCATAGGACGGGTCCTATGTTAAGTTGTTCACCATACGCCTCCATTGGTTTCTGGCCTGGGTAGCTTTTTTAAATCCAAAAACTGTTATCCCAAATTCAGACGCAAGTTGTTTTTATACGTTTGGCAAAGTCTCCCTGTTTTTTGCCCATGTTTTGTGGTTGCCAATTAACAAACTTTCTCGCCACTTCTTGATTTCTGGAGCAGTGACGTGAACATTGGGTTTGCCACTGTCTCATTGTCTCCGAGATCGAGGTGTTTCCATGTATAATTATCTACTTCTCATGTGTTGTGTCGTAACAAAAAAGTATTAATTTTCACCCTGACAAGATTTGATATGCACAGGAAAGGCAAAAAGAGAAGAACGCGTGCGCGTGGTTATACTGTGCGTTCGGTTAGCAAAGTGTCGTTCGCCTTCCCACGCAACAGTACTGTGGCGTCGGTATGAGGTTGCGTACGAAAATGGGGAAAAGTCAACTACGATGGGGGGGGGGCCGATGTCGTCGGGTGTGTGCCGTCTGGCGGGCATGGATATAAGCGAGGATGGTACTCACGTTTCCAAGTTGTTTCTCGGTGTTGTCGAGTTTTTGTGTCGCCTCTTCGAGTTGTGTCTGCGCCTGATCGAGCTCGCCCTCCAACAGCGATATCCTCTTCTGCAAGGCCTGGGTCTCCTCCTCTTGCTGCAAACATAAATACAGGATTATCACATTCCGCACCAACAGTTCTCATTAGGCAATAACATTCTGTCCCCGATACGGCAGTTCACGCGTGACAGATTGGTTAAATCAGTCGGATGCCCCGTCTTATGGCTTTGGCTTATAACATTTAACTCCAAACAGTGTTGAGCTAACACAGAAGTGGTTTATTTTCAGAGTTTTCCTTATCTAGAATTAGTGAGTCCATGACAGGGTTTTTCCATTTCCCTGCGTGGGATCATTTACTTCCCCCGACACAGACACCCTATAGAAGGGACTAACGTCGTTTAGTGTCTCTTCCGAAAGACACACACAAAGTGAACAGAATTGCTCAAGTTTCGAAACAGTGGAGTTTTCTCGATCGACCGGCGGGTGCTCTAACCATCAGACCACCGCTCCTAATTGAGACCACATTGCCATCCACATACGTGAATAAACACAACGTTTCACACCCGAACACAAAACATTCACACGGAGCGCAGTATAGAGTCACCCGTATAACACGAACACGAAGTGTAAGTCTGCACGAACACAGCGTTACATAGTATACGAACAGTATATGCATCGCCCCCCCCCCAGGAGCACAGAGTGTTACATTTCACAAACACAGAGTGACGTAATAACTTGACGAAATAGTTTACTACACGCACTGACGTCAAAATACCGCGTTCAGTGATAAGAAGGACAATTACCTAATAATCCATCCACACTATAGAATGGGCACTATGCAACAAAGACAGAAAGTTGAGAGGGTGAATCATCAGGACTGAGGGGGACAACTCCAATGGCTAGGGACCGTGACAAAACGATATACCTCACGAAGACAAATCAAACAATGTACACTACGCGATAAAACACGAACTAAGATACTATACGAACAAAGGGTATCTCACTGTACAGGAACAAAGAATATTCTACGTTGTCCAAACGAAGGTGTTGCACTCCATACCGACAAAGTTTCGATCACCCTATAGGAACAAAGAGTCATGAAAATTTCGGATTGTTTTATTGTGTTATAGTAAAAGTAATTACTGACAGTTGAATGTACTTTGCCACTACGACCCAACATGGACCATTTTGATACAGCTATGCTATGTCTGCAGGCTAGCCATATTTGTAACATAGTGTAAATCCACCAGTGACACGTGCGCACTTTATACACACGCAAATGCAGAATTCCTTAGAATGTGCTTTGGTATACCATCCGCAGTCATAACTAGATAGTTTTCTGTGTGTTGAATGTTTTCTCCGTTATCTACTACATAAACACTTTGTCCTTTCATATCATGTTTTAGAAGACGCCCATTAGAGACTGACGTCACAGACAATTATCAAACACACGACAATGGAAGACGTTGCAGCTTTCATATGTATCGTTCACTTTGGGATGTAAAAGGTATCCAGTCCTAATAGTTTCCAGAAATATCATGGCAATGGCAGATTTAAAGTCGAAAGGATATTAAATGTTTTGGGAGAATTACTTTTTGTCTACTTTCAGACGTTGCACGAATTAAGCCTGGACATGGCAGCCAGATTCCGCCGGCGTGCGGTAGGGTCGGGTTACTCCCATGCCTGGCGCCCTGCGGAATGCTCTCCAAATCGGTAACCAGGCCGAGATAACTAACTACGCGCAGGCGCTGGGTTGTTGCAATCCAGTTTCGCCGTTCTAGCAAGCTATGGTATTTTAAGCCATTCTTAGATTGCTACATGAACGACAAAAATACCGTGTGTTCTAATGAACATCTGGGAACAAGTTATGCATAGGCATGCAATATTTAGATTTTGTGAAAAGAAGTTTTGAACAGAATATAAAACAAAGTACAAAGATTTTATATATAAATGTTGAATCCCACATCATTAGTTAAGGATGTTTCTAGTTTGAGTAGTCGGGACTTGATTGTTTTAAAAACAAGACACACATTTCTAGGCTGTATACAATATTTCGGAATCTGATAGTTTTCACCAAGACGAATTGATAGTTTCGTATTTATCCAGTTATATGGACTTTGCGAACTTCTTTAGATCTAACAACTTAAACAAGGCCAAGATTTTTAGACAATTGGTGAATTGAGGTTCATGGAATAGCAAATATGATGGTGTTATCATGGAATAGCAAAAAGGGCGTGTTCATGGAATAACAACACGATGGAGTGTTCATAGAATAACCAAATAATAGCGTGTTCGTGGAGTAGGACAATTATGGCGTGTTTATAGAATAGCAACACAATGGTGTGTTCGTGGAATAACAAATTTATGGCGTATTCATGGAATAGCAAAATTACGGTGTGTTCATGGAATAACAAAACGGTTGTGTGTTCATTGAATAGCAACATGGTAGTGTGTGCACAGAGTAGGAAAATGAGGGGTGTTCATGGAATAGCACCACGAGGGGGTGTTCGTGGAAGTGCCACATCTGCTAGCCACACCTGGGACAACTGGGCAGTTTGAGAGCGGCGGGGGCATACCTAATCTGTTGAACAGCGGGTGGCGGCGTAGTTCCGAGAACTGTCTGCCACCCTGAAAGACCAATTACTCAGTAACGGTCGTTTCACATCTCTGCGGAAACGATGGTTTTTTATACACACTTAAGAGGACATTCGGTCAACCATTTATATATCCACAATCACGTGTGTAAGTTAATATAAGTCGGGAATTATTGCGATTTGTAACAAAGAACACTCTTCGTGTTTTTGTATTTCACTTTGTATTGCACTTTTTACGTGCAGATATCGCGAGAAACTAAGAAAGAACACTCTTCGTGTTTTTGTATTTCACTTTGTATTGCACTTTTTACGTGCAGATATCGCGAGAAACTATCGCACTAAAGGAACGTGAGTATTCCTAGAAATGTCCATTTTTTTACCACATTATGCACGTGGTAGCTAATCGGCCAGTTATAATTCAGTATAGACAGGCGTAGTACGTGTTGGGGGTTTATATTCATCACGTCGGTTACCGACTGAAATACTTGTGGTATGTTATATACGTTTACTAATTTTGTCGATCGTTGGCCATGTTCGTGACGCACGTACCTTCTCATTGACCTCCTTCTGTTCGTTGAGTTTCTGGTCAAGCTGGTCGGCTTTGTCGAGTGCGTTTTCCTTCTCGATCTTCATCGCCATCATCTTCTTCTTGATGGCGTCCATCGTGTTGTTAGCCGCCATTTTTGCAGTTGTCGACGTCGGAGCAAACGAGAGAGAGAGAAAGAAGAAGGAGTCAAACAACGCGCAAGAGGACGAACGACAAAGGTGGGCCCGGCTAGCTGTTGGAGCGTCGAAAGAACTGAGCGGCTTATGGACGGACGACGGGTGCTAAAGACGCCGCAGTTGCTGAAGACGGTAACAGCAGCGCCACACAACGACCGAGCGAAGACCCGCTCCTCGAATCAGGCGGCGTCTAGGTAGCGAGGTGTTCAGTTACCGCCATGTTAGGAGAGGACGGTCGGCCCCGCGTCGGGGTGGAAGGGTGGCCACGAAATGGCCACGGTTCGTCGCTTGCAAACCCGCGTATAACTACATATAATATACTTTGCCTGTGATGTCCATTGTCGTGATGCTGTCGGGTAGCGTGGTTGTGCGTGACAGTGTTATCACGACAAGCGACATGATGACACACACCGTCACCCCTATGGAGGAACGGTCCACTTCGTTCATGCCCTCCGTCGAACTTCCAGGCGAGCTCAGCTCCATATGGTTTGTTGTAGTACGCGGCCGCGCAGACTCGAGATATCGTTACGGGGTGCCGATGGGAAGCTCGCACCCACGGCTGACTATAAATATCACCAGTTTTTCAGCATGCGTGGAACTCTTTAGTTGGCATGTTGGCTCGGGCGTCCGTCGACTTTGAGGGTCGTTTCCATGACGCCATGAAAACAGCTTGGATTGGATTATGACACACTTGATATTAACGCCATTGGTTAGTTAGCTATTAACAAGGTGTCGGTGAAGAAGCTCGCATTTAAATTATTTTGTCCACAACATATTTGATTTATTCAGGGCGGGCGGGTGGGCACATACATGCAGTTACACAGGTAGTTATTTGTGTCGGAAAAGACCGGCGTGTGACAGAAATAATTTACCTGGCGAAGTTGCGCTTGGCCTCCCATAACGGTTGACGGACAGAAAACGGAATCAACATATTGTATTTAGGTAATATTTAAAATGGGCTATTGTCTGGATTAAATGATGCAACATTCTTATAGATACATCCTTATTTTACGGAAACATTTTAACCATATATAATATTATGTTGCCATGTGCACTGCTTAATCGTTATAAACCAAAGCGAACTGCGGCTAATTGTGCGTTATATACCTATCGAAGAGAATATGATTTCTCGAAACTAGACACCTGATGTGTTTCTGTGGCGTTGGCAGGTGTTTGAAGCCTGTTCAGCTTATAACGATTCCCTGTCTTCGCCCTGAACAGCTCGCCAAAGTTATGGGAGGCCATGCTCAACTTCGCCAGGTAAACTATTTCTGTCACACGCCGGACTTTTCCGACATACATAACTACCTGACTAGGTATTATTGTCTGAGCCGATGCATTTACACACAATGACCTTTGTACGGTACGGTAACGAAGTCCAATTAATATCCTTGTTCTTCTTAATTTTACGACAACGGTAAACCGTGAGCAGTGAAGGAAGCTTGCACACAGTTGAGGTATTGAAGTACAATATGCAAAGCATGTGACTACTCCATACACAGCCATCAGTTTCCCTGCGCTATCGATGAACACCCTAGATCTATGCCGATCGTGTTGAAAAAATTACCTTCCCAAAATAGTTAACATTTCTTAGGACAGTTCGTTTTCATGTTGAATTGGTTATCTTGACATATCCAAACTTTGGATATGCCAAGATAACCATTTCAACATTACTTTCTCATTGTCTTGCGGCAAACTGGGGAAATGCGTCTGTTCTGATCAAATGCTGTTTTAACGGCATATATGTTTAGTTGGTGAAAGATTGCTAATTAATGTGTAAGACAGATATATAATCGTTACACAATTCCTCTTCAACACGAACGTTAGGGTTGTTATTTAGGGCATGCTTTTCTTATAAGTTAACATTTAAATAACGTTTCCCCTTGTAATATAAAATTAACTTTGTTTTGTGCATTATCAAATGGTAATGAATGAAACGTAGACCTACACATTAAACATTCCTAGATGACCATTTATACTTCTAAAACAATATTTTATAATTCTAAAACAATATTTTCAAATTTTTTTACTAAGTTAAAACTATGTTGCCTATTTTACATTATCCATTAAATATCATAACATATTTGTTTACTAAGTTAAAACTAAGTTGCCTATTTTACATTATCCATTAAATATCATAACATATTTGTTTACTAAGTTAAAACTAATCATCCATTAAACAGCATAACATATCCCTGACACTGATAAACTGACGACTTACTTTGTTGACGAGTTAAGTATACAATTTAAAAAGAAACATACTAGTGGGAGATTTCTGACGCAATCCCTATTGATGACTTTTCAGGGTAGAATTTTGATGGATATTTAAAATATATATATTTTACCTTGTCGCATTTGACCAAAAATAAATGTTTTAATCATATTCCTGTAATGAGCTGAGGTGCGTATGATTCCAAATCCCACGCTATGCCCAGATTTCCATCTTCTTAATTTTTTTTGCATAAAACAAATATTATATATCGAAAGTGTAGGTATAATGTTATTGTGAGTCCATTTCACGGACTCATGTAATGTGGGGCGCTTGTCAATGTGATAGAACGACCTACTGCTGTTTCGAAGGCACTTTCGTTCACCCCACTTTGCAGTCTTTCGGAAGAAACACATAAACGCCTTTGGTCCCTTCTATCTGGTGTCTGTGCCAGGGAAAACAAACTATTTTTGCTAATTCCCTCGCAAGAGGATACGATTGAATGAAACTAATATAATATTTTTAACAAACATCTCAGATTTATCAGCTATCATATCCGGTTATCAGTCAACATTATTCAGTCGAAAGATTCCATCACACCTAGACCACCCCTTCCTGGTCAGGGGCTGCATCACGTGAGCCTTCCTAAGCACCCACCTAGGTCATTCCTCACGCACGAGAGACAGGCACTCCATTAGGGAAAATTGCCAGCCACCAGAACAGGTAGGGGAGGCCGGGGTTAGTCCGCCCCCTTGGACACTGTAATAGATCTGGAGACTGTATTTGTAGAGCTAGAGGATCAGTTCCGGCCTTAAATTGAACGCAAATATCTTGTCCACAGTTGTGCTATCAACAAATGGCAAAACTGTTACATCTGATTTTTAGTAGATCTACCCAAGCAGGGCCGGGGCAAGTTCACCCAACACGTACTTTCAGCAGCAAATACACAAAAGCAATGCAGTTTTGTCTTATTTTTATGTCAAAAAAAGTCATGTCTGTGTTGTTAGGCCAGGCAACCAGGCAAACAAAAAACAAGGTTTGGCACTGCAACGGCTGGAAAATGGTGTAATAAAAATGTGGTTTAATCACTTTTGTGACTAAAAAATAACACTAAACTGGACAATTGGAAGTCTTTATAAGAGTGCTTGTTAGCTGGTTTATATTCACAAGTGATCCTGAGCATTTTACGTCAGATATTCTAGGGGCGAACTTGCCCCGTGGCACATAGGCGGATGTGCCCCAACACAAAGACATATTTGGTGGGGGGGGGCAACTAAATATCACTGACACTGGATAGAGCAAGATCCAAACAATAGCTCTGATATAAAGGCTTTACTCAGCACTCTGTATAACCAACGCCAATAAGTTCTTCAATTTTATCGAAAAAAAAATTACTTTCAGTCACCAAAATCAGTTTTCCAGCTAACAACTTTCCACCGAATAACTCGTAGACGCCCGCTGCGTGTAGTTTGATGACAATGTGACTTAGTCGTCTGACCGAAATTATTAAATTCTGCAAAGGCACGGAATAAAAGCCGGTTGATGGACTTGCCCTGGGAGCGGACTAGCCCCGGTCTCCCCTACGTCTGCTTTAGTTGAAGACACCGATCAAGTACACGTGTTCTAGGGTTGTGTTCGTGGATTAAGTTTTACATAATATACAGGGTACATTACTGTCGCCGTGCTTATGTGTGCGTACGTGAGTGCGTGCGTGCGCGCGCGCGTGTGTGTATACGACCGTGGGTGTAGTGACAATCGTAATAGGGAAGGTAAGGGACGTATAGAATATTACTGTAGATAATACATTTACTTTATCCCTATTATTACACAATCGATACGATATGTGGTTCCTATTCACAATTATCAACATCATTGTCATCATCATTATATAATAATCATCATCATCATCGTCTTCGTATGTACGGTCATCATCGTCATCAATATCGTCATGCCCACAACCACCAACATTATCATGATGGTGATGGTAGCCCTCAAAATCGTCATTATCGTCATCAAGTGTGATATTTTCTACCTAGATGGACGCCAACGTCTCCACAACGCGTATACCCGAATAGCTCGACCGACTCCAAATATAGAACAGGGAATGCCACATACTGAAGGCAGCTGTCTGATAGTTTGCGTGCGCGTTGGACCTATAGGGACCATTTCAATACAGAGTATGAATACCCTTAAACAGGCTGCAAAGACAGAATTATTGTTGATCACCTGTTATTATTATTGTTATTGTTGATCACCTGTTATTATTATTATTGTTATTGTTGATCACCTGTTATTATTATGTTTCAAAGGAGAACAAAAGTTTCGTTTCGAAGTTCAAGTGATGCGATGTTAATCTGTGTGTCGTGTCCACACCATTCCACGACCTGCTTCGCCGACATCACACAGTTTGAGAAGTGCCCCTGCCGGGGATCATTTTTAGGAATAAATTCGTTGTTTAAATGCCCAACATTTTATGACCAGTGATATATATATATATATATATATATATATATATATATATATATATATAATATAATATTGTTTGATAATATAATATACAGTGTATACATATAAAGAAAAATAAACTGAAAACAGTATACTTGATGACACGCACTAAAATAATATAATAACTATATTGAACAATGTTCAGATAAAAATGTGTTAAAGTTAATACAAACTATCGTAGCAATTAATTACAGTGTCACTGGTCATGAAATGTTGGAATGATTTAAGCAACGAATATATATATATATATATATATATATATATATAAATATATATATATATATATATATATATATATATACATACACATATCAGATGTATATATATATATATATATATATATATATATATATATATATATATATATATATATATATATATATATATATATATATATATATATGTGTTTATATATATGTGTGTGTATATATAATATTATATATATATATTATATATATATATAAATATAATTATATATAACATATATATATATGTGTGTGTGTATATATATTATATATATATATATATATATATATATATATATATATATATATATATATATATATATATAATATTTAGATCATAAGCATAATTGTGTGCATTTTTATGTATGCATTATTTTATTGTAAAAAGCGCATTGATCTGTTTAGTTATTATTTATTTATTTTTATTTTAGATGGTCCCACTTTGACTCTACTACGCCTACTCTAACCGAAATAGAGACGCGGTTGTGACGTATCACATCGATGTATCGTATGCATCTCGCCATGTACGTGCTCACTAACCCCAAGGGGTCAATCCCATGGGGTCAGTCACTGGGATATAAATCAACATGTCGGTCCGAGAACGCCGTGGAAGAGATCAGCAGGGATAACGACAGTTAGGCAACTGTAGAGGTCATGCCTCAGTTAGACTTCCTGGTGTGTTACACGAATGTAGGGCATAGTAAGTTTGGATATAGGACGTTTAAAAAAATCATACGACCTGACATAAGTGGATTTGTGCAGGGACATTACCAGATTTGCTGGCGGAAGCTGTTGAGAGTGAAATGGTGGATTTTTAGATGATTTTAATAGGCGGAAGGATATTTGTGATTTTTTGGGCGATTAGACACGTGTGCGTCGTAATTCTTGCAATTATTGGTAAACATTGAGGGGTATCGCACATACAGGCATATTACAAGAGTTAGAAATGTATAATTTTGACAAAACTCGACCAGCATGTCAGTGGGATGATGACATAATTTTGCAAAACGTTAACATGGCCACCAATGGGAAATGTAACTGTAGGCTGAACCCTGTAACGGATCTGGTGTTGTTCATTGCCCAGTCTCGCCTACTGGTCGTACATATTGGTCCGTATGACGTCGGTGGGTGTGGCATGTTGAGTGTCGACGGATTGCTATGAATGTTTGTGAGTGTCTGTGGTCAGGCAATGGTTAACATAGTATCCAGTTAGTATAGACTATTTACTAGCGTAGGGGCCTAGATGTTTGTATGCTGGTTATGTGGGGGAGTAACAGGATCAACTGCCATCTGTGTTCGGGAGTCGCCAATTAACGATCTATACCTACGGGGGCGGGGTTAGGGGTGGGGGTGAGGGGGAAACGCAATAACGTCATGTGTTCGACAGGGAATCTACAAAGGGAACGATAGGGTTGGTGGCGGGTGATATTAGGGCGGAGATATTCTGGAAAGAAGCATCGATGGAGCAGCTGTCGGGGTGGGGGGGGGGGCGGGTGTGGTAGGGGTGGGGGGGTCAATACGAGGATTGTGGTAGACTGTAGCACACCACCACACACGCACACATATACAAACATATTGACACCTCACCGTATAATTATGTTGACATGAAATGTTGGTCATTGACACACGCATGGTGATATCTTACAACGCGATCATTTTGTGCTATATACCGTTGGTTCGACTATTACACCCGTCAATTGCATGACACACCCCACGACCCTAAGGAAAATGTGCGTCATTGTCCGTATGTGCATCGGACATACAGGTTCTTTGACGTACCCCTGCATCAAAAAAAGAAAAAATTACGTACCATTGCATGTTTTTTGACGCACCCCGGGGACATTTTGACAGACCATTTTTGACCATTGACTGATATTTTAAAGTCAGACGCCTTATCGATTGCATCATATAATACTTCGCGAACTTTTGCGGACAGGTTCGGTTTTTTGCCGGTGCGAATAATTGTTAAAATTAAGGGTCAAAAATATAATAACAAAATAATTAATGTACAGCGATATTTCGTGTGACATGGTCGTAACAGTTCGTCAGAATCAGTTAAGTTGCCGTCATAATAATCGTTTTACGGCCGAACGTGCAGCGGATATTGACGGACCTTGACGCAAACCTCGAACACATTTGTGACCCAACCAAAAGTTGGAATTTGACGTACTAGTGCGTCATTAATTTTGCGCCGTGCAATTGACGATTGTATTATTACGTGCAATTGACGAGTGTATTATTACGTGCAGTTGACGAGTGTATTATTACGTCAGTAATATTAGTGATGTCATGACTAGTTAGCACGGTGCGATGGGTCGGTGTTTGGGAACAACACTAACTGTACTGTTGTGTTGTTGTATGTGTGGTACCGGATCAGCTTTAAGACACAAAGCTAAATTGAGTGTATTTCGTTAGTCCCGCTCTACCGACATAAGTGTAAGTTTTTACATAGGGCGATACCCAGTCCTTTGGACTACTCAAAGTGCCTTATACTTCACCTGGCAGACCTATTTATTCCAAAGCCATTTCCACTTCTCTGGGAAGCATTCGGCCACGCTGCAGTTACTGCGCGAAGACTATTCATTCACATATCCACATGGCTGTGGCCAAGTACTCATTTATATAGCTGAGTGAACTATGGCAACGAGTGGTGAACGAAAATGCCAACGGTTCGAACCGGCAGCAAGAGGAGTCGAACCCGAGTTCCATCGATTGGGAGCCCTGCGGTTCAAAGAGGAGATACGGGTTCTTTTATATGGAGCAAGTTTATCTGGGCTGGTGCCTTTTAAGCTATATTTCTTGTGGCGAAAATTAGTGTTTCCGTTAGTGGAATGGTGTTCAAAATTAATGTTCTATCAAAATAATACAATAACGTCCATCTCAGACTGGATAACGTTTTGGTTCGTAAGTGACTATCACGATAACAGAATTTCAGGATACACAACATAATACTGGCAGTTGTAGTACGTTAAGCGACTACTCGCCCTAGTATTACGTAACTTCGAACAATCATAGAAAAGACGCGTGACGTTGTGAACAATTGTCCATAATTGTTCGCCGGACAAATGTACGTCGAAACTACACAGGGTAATTCTATTGTTCGAAAAAAGGGTGATAGCGGGTTGAATTTCGAAAAAAAACCTGTGACGACCCGACTGTGGTCGTTGATGAATCCCCGAAAGTTGGCACCCGAGATGCAAAACATCTAGGATGTGAAACAAAAACAAACACTTGTTTGATTATACTAAGATAAGCATATTTTCGTACAGAGTATATATCGAATCAGCTGTCATTTATACTCAAATGAGTCGTCATGATATTCGCGTTGGTTAGCAGGAGTAAAATGCATATTTGTCTATCTATTTGTTGTTGTTGTTGTTGTTGAGGGAAGGTTCGGTAATATGAGCCACTTTTTTCACATTGTTATTCTGGAGCCGCATGACAAGATATTTGGTGTGGGTAGAGTTGATGTAAAAGTCCTCGTGGTAGACTATTACTGTGGACATTACTGCACACGTGGGTTGTTTACTTTTTCTATGAGGACGAGGAGAAAATGTTCTCCAAATGGCTCATATTGCATTACGCGTTCAAAATATGAGTATGACCCGTGGATACTACAGGCATGACTGATCATATTACCCACGATGGTCCCAGAGACACCAGAGTCATAGTCTAACCCAATACAAGAGTCATTACTGAACGTGGGTACACGCACGCACACATGCACGCACACATGCACGCACTCACACACCCATCCCCACAAATAACACACACGAATCATTACACACACGCACGCACGCACGCACGCACGCACGCACGCACGCACACTTGCACGCACGCACGCACACACAGGAGGCATTGCCCCCACATGGACACAAGCACATACATATTCCTAGATTGCATTACACAGAAGGTAATCCAGTTCTCTTTTTGTCTCCAGGTGGGATATAATCACTACACGCTCGCCTATGACAGAGGCTGATAGAATAATGAACTCGTCGAAAAACGCAATTAATGTGGATGTAGATTACACGTCTATGATCTATATGCATTCAACCAACATGCGGAAATTGTAAGAAATGTTGTTAAATGTAACTCACGTACATATTTCTAAATTGTGTTGTCTTACCATTGCAAATAGTGCCTGCGTCGTCTGCCACACTCCTTAACTCAGCAAGTAATAATCACAAGATGAGCACTTATGGTGTACTATTTCTAAGTTATGAAAGTGGCCCATATTATCAATATGCCCATATTACCGCACCTTCCCTATACGTTCTATGTGTTAACTGCTATCATGTGACATCTGCATGACAGCCAGATGTAGTGGTTCTGAATACCTTTTCTATACCAATATAAGAGAAATCAACTGCTAATATACCAACGTTTTTGCCAACGGTTCCTTTTTCATTGTCGATGTAAAATTACGTGAAAGAAAAAAATGTGTTGCATTGTTTATTTCACACATGAAACAGTTTGTACCAGTTATGTGTCCAATGGAGGGGGGTAGATATTACAAAAGCACGAAACTAGCTTTTTTGATGGCGGCCACGGAGACGTGTCAAGCAGAGCAACATTGCAAAACTCATGGATAAACCAGGCGACGTCGCTGTATGATTACATCCTGGTCACCACTGTCTTCCTTTCACAATTCCGACATATCCCGAAATGCTCCGCGCCGACTTCCGTTGTTTGACCCGGAGGGAGTTAGCTGCAGGGGTAAGACCACAGTTGACCTTCCTGTTTATTGTTTCACGAATGTAGGGCGTATGAAATTGTAAAATGGGAACTTAATAAATTAATATAATGTGACATGACTGCCTTTGAGCAGGAATATTCACAGGTTTGTTTGTAGAAGATATTGGCTGCGAAACAGTGCATTTTTTAAAGAGTTTAACTGCCGGAGGGATTTATGGGAATTTTTCTGCTATGGGCCACGTAGGCGCATGAATACATGGCTATTTTTGTCAAAATGTATAGGCATCGCACGTCGGGGCGATTTAAAAGAGCTGGAGGTATGTGATTTTGATAAAATTTGGTCAGTATTTCAATGAGATGATGGCAGTCGCTGTGGACAATTTTCAGAATTTTTGATGGTCACGTTTTCTATAATCAGACAAAACGTTAACATGGCCACCAATGCAATTCTCAACTGTGGTCTGACTCCTGCAACATTTCTACCGCACACTTCAAAGCGAATAGCGCGTGCTTTGTGTACTAGCATTGTGTAATATACCGTGGACGATTTACACGTACTGCATTTGTATAAAGGTCTACGATTTAGATTCCGTCGACGTAGCTCAGTACTTAGCATTCGTTACATAAGCTACACGGGTGAAGTGGTGGCAATGACAACGCTGATCGACCGCACCGATTGTGTGCCCCGCTGTTATCTAAGAACAAATATACCGAGTCTTAGTAAAAGGGTCATAAGACGTACTGCGTGTACTAATAATGTACTACGCTATTTATTGCTCGTTGTAATTTCACATGGATTACTTTGATTGGTTCAATTTAACGTACTAGACACCTTTATTAATGTTGTTGCACTATGCAAGCACACAATCTAACTTTCCGGGTACTATTATCGACATTGTTTACGAGGTGCAATAAACTAAAAACGGTGGAGGATTCGGGGGTTGCACTATTCATGGCATCCATCAGAATCGTGCCACGGGAATTTGTGGTGGAGTAGTGACGGCGTGCTACTTAACAACGTATATTTTCATTAACATACAAATGTTTGGTACGAGGAGCCTTAAATATCGACATCAATGCACATGGATCATTCTAAATTCGTGTCGAAAACTAACATTTTAAATCAAAAGAACTATGACAAACACTAGTTGTACATCAAAATTTAATTGTTATAGATTTATACAAACTTAAATAAAAATGCAGTGGCTATGCATTTTGTAATGTAATGTACAGGTATCATGCTGATAATGCAGGAAACGGCAAGTCAGCAGGACTAAGGGGTAACTAGAAGGGGTGGGGAGCAAATACCCCCAATTCATATGCTCCAAATGCCCAGTTTCCATTGAAATTGAAAATGTTAACTCATAGCCAGGAGCATGACACGTATAGTATGGGGTTCACTCAACATTTTGTATAAGTGGATGTAATTATATGTGTGTGCGTGTGTGTGTGCGTGCGTGCGTACGTGGTTTTGAAAGTCAGTTTTTCGTCTCATTTTTATATATGGAAATCAATATATCTCTTGCAAATGACATTATTGTTCTTGTATGAATACTTGTCGTCATCAGCTTCACAGTAATCGTCACGTCCATCCACATCCCCTTGTCATCATCAGCTTCACACCAATCGTCACGTCCACCCACATCCCCTTGTCATCATCAGCTTCACACTAATCGTCACGTCCATCCACATCCCCTTGTCATCATCAGCTTCACACCAATCGTCACGTCCATCCACATCCCCTTGTCATCATCAGCTTCACATCAATCGTCACGTCCATCCACATCCCCTTGTCATCATCAGCTTCACATCAATCGTCACGTCCATCCACATCCCCTTGTCATCATCAGCTTCACACCAATCGTCACGTCCATCCACACCCCCTTATCATCATCAGCTTCACACCAATCGTCACGTCCATCCACATCCTCTTGTCATCTTCAGCTTCACATCAATCATCACGTCCATCCACATCCTCATGTCATCTTCAGCTTCACACCAATCATCACGTCCATCCACATCCTATTATCATCACTATTTGACGGTGCTGACTGAATGACGTCATTGTTTGCAGAATCTCTAACGGCTAACGGTGTTCAAGTAGCGCCACCTGTCGGATTTATTATTAGCAACACTAACATTGTGTATGGGACGTAAACTATAATTTTATCTTATTTTAACTATCTAGGCCTACCAAAACGGTGTAACACATAATGCAAATCCAGCAGACGTAATATTTCACTTTCGTTAAAAATCTAAATGTTCCTACATAAACGTAGGGGCATACACGCATACAGCCATACACCCATTCTGTATGTAGTCTGAAGCAGTTGTTATCGATTTTAATGTGAACCCGCTGTAAACGAGGTTAAAGGCTAAACTTAAGAATTTGTACCTGTCAATTGAGCACTTTAGGCTTTTAACACAACAGCCAAACACCTCGTGCGAAGCGTCACGATTAATCTTGTCAGAGACCTGCGGCTCGTCTGTGCGTTCGCTACTGTTGACCCAAGTGACACGACGTCGACGGAGATGCCGTCCAATCGTGTTTACAACTGTCAGTTGGTCATACTTAATACATCCGGGGTGGGGGGGGGGGGTTGTAAGTAGACCATCCTTCAGACAAATTCCGCGCCGACCACGGATATGTTTTTTGTGTCCAACGCGCGTCAACGCACAAACACAAGGGAATCTATTTGTTATCTCAACACGCGTTTTTATGACAAAGGGTGGACACTAAGAGGTCCCCTTAAACTATGAATAATACATTAGTGAATCAGTGCATGTCATGGAACAATGCATATTTTACACGTTAAATGGTATATTATTTTAATCCACTCAACCTGAAAAGGGTATCTTTTAACAAAAGTCTAACTTGTTTAGGGGGTCATTTGGACACATTCTTAATGACGGTATACTGGCAAGGAATTGAGTGGCCTCCCCGGGTTATTTATTATATATGATCGTGACGAACTTCCACGTATACACATAGCGACCCACTAGCTCGTTGTACAAGTGATCGCGGTAGCGCGGTCTTGCCCGTTCACTAATTACCGGCGTCGCGGTGAACGTCTGCAGTCAACAACCGCAGTAAGGACCTCACGTGGAAGCCGTCGGACCACAGACAGGTGAACAAGTGGGATCATGCATCAGTTAGACTTCCTGGTGTGTTACACACGAATGTAGGGCACAGTAATTTTAGATATGCGTAATTTAAAAAAGATCATAATCATCTGACATAACTACATTTGAGCAGACACATTGGCAAATTTGCTGGTAGAACATGTTGGCAGTGTAACTGTGAATGTTTGGATGATTCCAATAGGCGGAAGGATTTTGGCATTTTTTTTGCCACAAGGCGCGTGTGCGTGGTAATTTAATAAACGTTGACTGGTATGGCACGTTCAGGCATTTTAAAATAGTTAGAAATGTGTGATTTTGACTAAACTCGACCAGCATGTCAATGAGATGATGACAGCGGCAGGCAAGAAGTTTCAGAATTTTTCTTATAATCGTGCAAAACGTTAACATGGTCACCAATGGGAAACGTGACAGTAGGCTGAACCCAAGTGGCACGCACGCACGCACACACGCACGCACGCACGCACGCACGCACGCACGCACGCACGCACGCACGCACGCACGCACGCACGCTATTCTGTATGTAGTTGGAAGCAGTTGTTATAGACTGTGAACCCGCCGAAAACGAGGTTTAGACTAAGCTTTTTGTAAGCTTTAAGTAATTTGTACATGTCAACTGCATGAGCACCATTGGCCAGGTGGCAAGATCTCGGAGGGCCGCCCAGTTGTGTTTATGCCACTGCGTGATATAGGTCAGATCACTCAGATGGTTATACGTATTACAAGACCGTGACGAATTTCCACATACACACGGCGACCCACCACCTTGCTGTATAGTTGGTCGCGATCCAGTAATTGGGGCAGTTCGGCCATTACTAGCGTCGCGGTGAACGTCTGCAGTCGTCACCCGCGGTAAGCTCATCATTATATACCACGTGTTGAGGTTTCAGTCGAAGCAGTCGGACCACTGACAGGTGAACAAGTGACATGTCGTCATACCCGTCATTCAACAGGGACCCTTACCTACATAGTTAGGCAGTAGTTAATCGTTTTGTTGTGGAATATGAACTCGTTGTGTTTTACTTTCGTTTTCCAATGTTGGACTATAGCCAGCTAGTGTTACCGATAAGCTGGACAAATAATCACCGAGCCTACAACATGGTCTGCCGAGTTTACGCTTTGGTGTTGCTGCTTAAACAGGGCACGGTTTTCGGTTTCCATCAACAACAAATTAAGCAAATCTGTTATATCCAGTGACGTATTTGGGGGGATTGGCCATGGCTTAATTTTGTTTTCGCATGTAACATGTCGCGCCACTACATGGTAGTATTATAAACTATTGGGTGACTAAGCTTGACCCCCCTTGACCTCCCCATTTGTGAGATCCGAGATACGTACGTCACTGGTTATACTACCGTCAATGACAATATGTAGTAGGGCGAAAAACGACAACCCCAACTAATTTCCGATCTAGTAATTAACGTCGTGACAGTTCGTATTTAGGTATCACTAATAACTTTCTCAAAGCGTTATGTGCATATCCACGTACTGTCCCGGTGTCCTGCGGTGCTAACTGATCCCGAGTGGTTCAACGTGCATGCAGTTATTATTGTTGTTGTTGTTGTTGTTGTTGTTGTTGTACAATGTACGCCCCCTGACGGGTTTTGCAGAAACAAACGACTACGCCACTACAGCGCATAAACTCCCCGACAGTGGCGCCACTCATCACATTATTGCCATAACTTTATTGTAAAATCAAAATGGACAGTTCCGAACTATTGGCAACGCAATTGTTGTGTACGACTCGCTACGTCATAGAATTTAAGCAAATGAGAGACGTAAAATAGTTTCATACAAATTCAGAAAAGGGGCGTTATCGTGTTTCTAGTAAAAATGTCAATGCAAAATTATATCTTCAATTGTATACAACTGAAATGGGAAAATTTCTTGACAAACATTAGGAGTTTGCCAAATAAAATAAAGAGGTGTGGAGTATGCACGTCAAATGTAAATTATGGCATGGGTGATATGATAAATATAATTTTTTTATGCAGTTATGAAAATTTTTAGTAAAGGTATTTTCCAATATAGCGCCTTATCCAGTCCTTGGGACTGCTCAAAACACTTTAAACTTCACCCCTGGCAGACCTGTTCATTCTAACGCCATATTGACTTCTCTGGGAAGCATTAAGCCAAGCTGCAATTTCTGCGCGAAGACTATTCGTTCACATATCTAGCTCTGTCTGTAGTCAGGTACTCATTTACACACCTGCGTGAACTCTGGCAACGTGGAGTGAACGAAAGCGCCAAAGTTTCGAAAGGCAACATTAGGATTCGAACCCGGGTTCTCTCGATTGAGAGCCAAGCGTTCTAACCACTACACTACCACCCACTGCCTTTTATGTATATTATTTAAAAAAATCTAGAATCCTATATTGTATATTATTTTTTTATCTAGAATCCTATACTTAATTTTATACGATTAAAACGACAATTTACCTTACGTCTGCATAACACGCAACCTTACAACAGAAATGTATGGAATAGGGCACTCAACATGAATATCTCTGTCAATAATACAACAGTTGATATATAAAGTATATATTTTTTGCGTAACTTGCTGTTTTCTACACACAATCCATATATTCTTTCGCCCCGCTTTGGTTCAAATTCATGTCAGTCACGTGGTTAGCATAAAAATAACCAATGGGAATATCATGACAACTAATTTAAAGCGAACCAAAAGTCATAGTTTTGGGGCTATGCACCTAAAAGAGATAATAAAAACTAACCATATGCAACTATACTCAATACTATCACGACAGTGGTTTACTCAGAATGTGTTCTAAAAGTTGGAGATTCTGACATGTTAACCAGCGTGACCGATAAGCACATGCGCAGTTCCATGACATCGGTGTAATCTAGGCTAAAGTGACTTATTAAGGGAGGCCGGCAAACATAGAATTAATGCAAAGTCTCAAACAAGCGTGTTATTTTGCCAGAAAGAAGAATAGTTTAGGAAACAAAGGCCAAAATATGTTACGTAAGTTTTGTTTGGATGCAAATAGCACGGCCATATCCTATTGGCAAGAATAGGAATAGGTGTATACAAATATATTTTCATTTGGCGAGCGAATATTGCCAGAATACCACACTCGTGACGTAATGTTATCTAACGCGGCCCATGAAATTAAGAAGCTGTGTGTTCTACAAGGTTTTCCTAGTAAACCACTGGCGTGTCATTCTTAATTGTAGTTGCACATGGCTATGTTTTAGTAATTATTTTGGGTGCACAGGCCGAAAACCATGACTTTTGTTTCGCTTGAAATATAAATGAGAGCTGATTCGATATGTATTCAGTACGAAAATACCGCATGTTACTATAATCCAGCAAGTGTATGTATGTATGATTAGATTACTACTTAAACTAAAAGCCCATGGTATCGGGGATAGCATAACTGACTGGATAGAACAATGGCTGACTGACAGAAGACAACGAGTTGTAGTAGATGGAGAAGTTTCAAATTGGAAATCGGTGTTGAGTGGGGTACCTCAAGGATCAGTATTAGGACCTATATTATTCTTAATTTATATCAATGACTTGAACGACAGCATACCAAGTAACGTACTAAAATTTGCGGATGACACAAAACTGTTTAGAAAGGTTAATACTGATGGTGATAAACAACATTTACAAAACGATCTAGACAGATTAGTGAAACGGTCTGAGAAATGGCAGATGTTGTTCAATTTTGGGAAATGTAAATGCCTAAATACAGGACATGGGAATTTGAATGTAAACTATAAAATGGGAGATACTGTTCTGGGTACTACTGTAAAAGAAAAGGATTTAGGAGTTACAATAAGCGCTGATATGAAAGTTTCAGAGCAGTGTGGTATTGCAGCTTCAAAGGGTAATCAAATTCTTGGATTGATTAGAAGAAACATAACATACAAGGGAAAAAAGTTAATTATACCTCTTTATAAAGCAATAGTTAGACTTCATTTAGAATACTGTATACAAGCATGGAGACCATATCGTAAGAAGGATATAGATACGCTTGAACGCATACAAAGGAGAGCAACTAAAATGATTCCAGAACTGAGAGACCTTAGTTATGAAGAACGCCTGAAAGAATGTGGTTTGACAACTCTAGAGACAAGGAGGTTAAGAGGAGATCAGATTGAAGTTTTTAAGATATTGAATGGGTGTGAAAATATTGATAGAAATATGTTTTTCTCACTCAAGAAGGATAGCAGAACTAGAGGACATGAGGTAAAATTAGTAAAGGATCAGTGTAGATTGGACATCAGGAAGCACTCGTTCTCACAGAGGACAATAAATGAATGGAACAAATTGTCTACAGATTGTGTAACTGCTAGCAGCGTGAATATGCTTAAAAACAAGGTTGACACATATCTCAGGAGGGCGGGTTATAAGTAGATGAACATTGTTGGACTCTCGATAAGCCAGTGGCTTCCTTGTCCACTTGCCTTTGGCTTGGATGGCAAATCTTGTTAGATCTTGTATGTATGTATGTATGTATGTATGTATGTATGTATGTATGTATGTATGTATGTATGTATGTATGTATGTATGTATGTATGTATGTATTTATGTATGTATGTATGTATGTATATATGTATGTATGTATGTATGTATGTATGCATGTTTGTAAGGTTTGTTACTCCGCCTGACGCTTTGCATCTCGGGCGCCAAACGCCCAGGGATTCATCTACGACCCCAAGGTCGTGTAGTCACAGTTTTTTTCGAAGTTCACCCCGCCATTACCATTTGTTTTCGAACATTCGAATTACCCTTTGTAGTTTTTACGTACAATTTTCCGCAACGCTAGGCGAAGCATTTTTCACAAAGTCATGCGTTTTTTTACGATTGTTCGAAGTTACGTAATACAAGGGCAAGGCGTCGCTAAATGTTACTACAAATGCCTGTATTACATTATTGCTCGTTTAAATAACAGCACTTGTCTACACGAAAACAACACCATTCCTCTAACGAAAACTCTTATTTTCACAAAAAGAAATAGGACTTTAGCTTAAAAGACACCAGAACCCATATCTACTCTTTCAACCACAGGGTCAGGAAACCTTTATAAACAGACTACGGCTGTACATTGGCCAACGCTGATGATACTGTTGCCGGTTTGATGATGATGGGGCGCGATAGTGTAGCGGTTAGAACGCCATGCTCTCAATCTAGAGAACCCTCATTCGAATCCTTTTGCTGCCGTTTAGAACCTTTGACAATTTTGTGTAAACGAGTACCTGGCTACATACATGTGGATGTGTGAACGAATAGTCTTCTTGCAGTAATTGCAGAAGTCGAAATGCCGTTGGCGTGAACAGGTCTGCCATGGGGTGTCATGCGTTTTGAACAGTCCCAAGAACTGGATATCGCTCTATATAAGAATTTACTTTTACATGTTATTTCAACGAACAAACCACCAGTGGATTAGACACTGTGTAAAACAATCAGTTTAATTCTGCTGAACACAGTGACTGCCTCACCTGTGGACCGAACATAGGAGACAAGCTAGACAACATCACTTAGTTGTCGCTGCTGTTCTATGGAACATCGAGGCATGTCGACAGAGAAGTAGATATGGGTCATCTGCAGATAAGTAATTCAAAATTAAACCTCAATACATATTTCCCTGAATCAGCAAACCTAAGTAGTTATTTTATTATGGCTTTATTTCACAAGTGAAGCGAATACATTTTATGTTTCCAGGCAAGATGTTTGACTAGGAACACAACTAGATCAAACAGTTCATTCGGACATAACAACGTGCCTCTATGTCAGTAGGAGCAGGACTAACGAACGATGGGGCAAGAAGCATCGTCGCTGGGCGGCTCTGACGTCGACCAGCTGCAAATGCTGATGAACCTCGCGCAACTGGAGCAAGGTCTTAGGCAGCATCCGGCAGGAGAGACGAGTCAGGCGGACCACGCCTGGGACTCCGATGACTGCTCGCCCAACTTCACTTTGACACAAGATGGTCGCGTTGTAAGTGGCAGGTTCCAGCGTATTTTTTCAGTTTATCCCCATGCGTGTGTCACTGAACAGAAAGACTAACTGGACTAGTTAGTTACCAAACGTCAACACTAATTATACAGTGTCAATATGTCAATACGTAACAGGTTTACATTCTTCTTCTTCATGCCCTTCCTGTGGGGGTCTGGGGAGTTCGAACGAACTCCCCCTTTTGAGAAAATATTGTTTAACTGTAAAGACATTCAGAAATCATCGGCAAAAACAGTGGGAGGGGGGCATTTGGCCACGTCCCTTTTGGTTTGGACATTTTTTGTCTTTCTACATACCGCGTTGCGCCACTACATCGTAGCATGAAAAACTAATGGATGACTACACTTGGCTCCTTGGCCTTTCCGAGATGATAAACATGCCATTGGTGCTTTATATAATATTATATAAATTATTAACAGGCCGAAAAGGATGACAGTAACGCCTCTTTGGCATTCACTGACATGGTGAGAGGGAAGCAGGGATACACCAGGGGCACCCATATCTGGGAGATAACGTGGAAGATGG
The DNA here is from genome assembly GCA_033239005.1 of Lamellibrachia satsuma. Taxonomy (NCBI): domain Eukaryota; kingdom Metazoa; phylum Annelida; class Polychaeta; order Sabellida; family Siboglinidae; genus Lamellibrachia; species Lamellibrachia satsuma. Next base: position 1,849,934 of record BSQZ01000032.1, read on the forward strand.
AACACCGGGGCTCACACGCAGTCATTGGCGTCGCTTCCTACAGCGCCCCTCTGCGGTGTCTAGGTGAGTGAATTACCACTGTAGCTGCATGTTCCCAAAGTGCATTCGACAATTTCACCAGTAAATGCTTTCAAATAAAATTCTATTGTTTAAAGCAATAATATTTTTGTGTGTTTACACCATGACTGCGAATTAATAATAAATTAGTAACGTTGTTATTATTAAGAGATACGTGGAATAACAGAGTCTATAAGCCATCTGACAAAACCGTTCATCAGTTTACAAGTGGTTGAGTTGACAACGGTTGCACGCGCGCGCAGTACGCACGCACGCACCCACGCACGCAACCAACCCCCACCATTTGATTGAAGTCGAAAAGTCATCGGCGTCAAATACCAAACCAAATACCTGCTTGAACCTGTCCACAATATATCTGAACACTAACTAAGCTGATTGTGCCCTAACTTATGTTGTTATTGCAATAAAGTCCTTTTTTTTACGGTCCCTCCTCAATTCGAGTTCACTATTCTCATTTCAAAATCATGCCAGCTCGCTTGTGCAACTGTTGTATTTAATTGTTATGAAATTATCAGATATTTTTTTAATTACTTAATGTTTGGTCAAACAGTAATTGATATGAAAATGGAAACGCTGAAAACGAATTTGGTGAAATTTCGTAATTTCGTGAATATCCACTCATATGAGCCTTACCTCGTCTAACGACTAAAGTTAATTCTTTCGATGATTTGAACAATACGCATTTTAAAATTAAATTGTCTGCGGATGTTACTTAAATTGTTCACACACTACATATTTATACACCAACGAACCAGATTTGCTATGAGCTAAATCAGTTGAGGATGGAGTTGTAACACGATATCTCGGTATCTTGCACCAGGTCACTCCGCACTGCTGGGTTCCAACGACGAGTCTCTGGGTTGGAACATTGTTGCCAACGTCAGTTTGTTCAACGATTGTGTCATCAACAAGTACCCGGCTAACGTCCAGCCGAAATTCCAGGCGCCAGATGTCATCCGTGTGATACTCAACATGGACGAGGGGACTCTGCGCTTCAAGAGCGGCATTGATGGCACGGACTACGGCCACTGTCTCAGCGGACTGCGCGCGTTCTCTCGCAATGGACAGAAGTTGTATCCAGCCATAAGTGCGACAAGGCAGGGCGCACAGATTGGAATAAAGTACCTGGGAAGTGCAGGTATTTTGTCATATTCTAGAGTGGTACGCTACTATATAGGGCCTAACCGTTTCCATGTACAACTTAAATATAAGTTAAATATAAAAGTTACACTATGTCTAAATAATAATGCCAATATTGAAACTAATCATCTTAACATTTCTTTGGCCCTGTCTAGTCTGGTGTTTGTTCCTATTCCAAAGTGCTTCTAGCTTCATTGCGTGGCTTTCACGCATGTATGTTGTCAGAACCCATCTGTGACGCCGTTGGCGGGTCAGTCACAACAGGGGCATCAACCAGCGGACCAGTGGTGTTTCACTCCGAGGTCGGCGCCAATATTCAACTGAGCAACGGTCGACGCACTGCCACGAGGGTGAGGTAAGGCGCCAAGCAATTGTAGATAAGACCGTATTCTACGGTCTTATCTTTAACCTACTGACTGATAACATGTTTTGGGAAGAGTGTCGAAGAAAACCATCAATAAAAAGAGTTAAAAGCGCCTTTAGTAAGATTGCAACACATAACTGTGTTAGTAACTACCTTCCTAAAATGATTTAAGAAATTCAAATATCAGTGTTACATGTAAACAGAAGAGCGGATGTTGCTTGTTGCTTTCAGAGGTCACAACAACGGCGTGGTTATGTCAAACAGACCATTGAAAGATAATGAATACTTCGAAGTTAAGCTCGACAAGATAGTAGCGCTGCCAACGACGTATACGATGGACATCGGGGTGACAACGAATGCACCGGAGAAGCTCAATTTTCCTCAGACAATGACCGACTGCGAACATGGAAAAACATGGATGTTCTGTGGGTCACGCGTCGTTCTCAATAAAGCGGAAATTGAACGTTTTACGAAGATCACTCTAGACGACCTCAAGGTGTGCAAACAATTAGTAATTTCTGATGTTGTCGCAGCGGTGCTTGCTTTATGTCAGATTTTCGCGCTTTTTGTATATATTAAATTAAACATATCGATTGCTCGATCGTATTCAGCATGGGTTACCTGATCACACATTCCACAAGTCAGTCACGCACCGCAGCGTCACGTGTGCCCATGTGATATACCATTACGGGAGAAGATACTGATCCCCAGATGATATGTATAACTTAATCACGAGCCAACACAGATATACCAGGTGTTGAATTGGGACTGGAAGGTTATGTGATGTTTAGGAAAGACATAATAGGAAGAACAGGAGGTGGAGTTATTTTATATATTACAGAATCTATTCAGATTAGCGAAATAAATTAGAACGTGAAGCAGATTGCGATGAAGCTGTTTGGTGCATCGTAGTTACAGGAAATTCGTAGTTAATCATTGGATTAGTTTGGCGTAGTCCAAACATAATCAAATAGGATAACGAAAAAATGAAAAACGCTGTAAAGGATATGAGCAACGAGGAACTTGTTATAAATGGAACTTTTCAAAAATGATTATAATTACTTAGTTTCATTATTTCAGGAAGGGTCAACTGTCGGTCTGATGCGGACGGCAGAGGGTCAGTTACATATATATCTGGATGGTCGTTTGAAAGCCAAATGCAAATTGAATATTCCGTCCAATGTCTATGCTGTAGTTGACCTGTTTGGAAAAGGTTGCCAGGCCACGATTACCGGTAAGTCAGATGTAGTCTTATTCAAAGCAAAGGTCCTAGACACTTGGGCTTGTGCAGATACTCCGCACATCACAGTTAGTTTACGAGTTATCGCTTCCATCGAAATAATGGAACACGCAATTATAATAAAAACATGACTTTTCAAATTGGCTTTTGTTATGATGTATTATTATGTATTATTATCATGTATTATTATGTATTATTATGTATTCCATATCTTCTGACTAGTATCGCATTAAAAAAATATTATACGCCATGCTTGTTTATTTTATTTAGTATGGTGCTAACTTGCAATTCTCACAGTTCTAAATTCCAAGCACTAAGAGCAAAAGCCTTTCTTGTTATTCGTAAGGTTTTGGCTAAACTTGCCAAACATTACTCAACGTTTTATCGCAACGCAATGTATCGATTCTAATGGTTCATTTTGTATAAGGCGGCACCGCGTCTGCGCAGTCCAACCTTTCCAACACATCGTCGGGGTCATCAACTCCCTCCAGCCCGACCAACACTTCGCCGGGTCCAAGCGGTGATAATGCTTCAAAGCGCCCTTCGCCGACAACCGGTAAACACACGAGTATATGGTTACCTTACCACATTGCTTCTAGCAGCAGACACAGACATAGCAAGATCAGACCACAAACATAACAAGATCAGACCACAGACATAACAAGATCAGACCACAGACATAACATGATCAGAGCACATAATAACAAGATCAGACCACAGACATAACAAGATCAGACCACAGACATAACAAGATCAGACCACATACATAACAAGATCAGACTACATACATAACAAGATCAGACCACATACATAACAAGATCAGACCACAGACATAACAAGATCAGACCACATACATAACAAGATCAGACTACATACATAACAAGATCAGACCACATACATAACAAGATCAGAGCACAGACATAACAAGATCAGACCACAGACATAACAAGATCAGACCACATATATAACAAGATCAACCCAGTGACACCAGCAACCCAGTAATATCAATTAATTACTATCCGATAACCATATGAATGCTACAACTAATAGTTTGTTACTTCCGTGTTGATACAATTCGTTTTACTACAACATAGTTTTTGTCACCAGAACATTGTAAAAATAAGCAAATAATGGTCATCAACAGCAGACTTGATGAATTTCTGCCAGGCCAGCGATAATATTTTATTCGATTAGAATGATGATGTGATTGCGCTTGACATTCTATGCCCGACGCCGGTGGTAGTAATGATACTGTTATGAAGACGTATTTTGTTGTCACAGCCAAGTCAACGGTTGAAATCATCACAGAGAAAGTGCAGACCACAATAGCGCTGATGAAAGAGAAGGATCCGAGGAAAGTATCTAGAGTCTTCACGGCTTTGCAGAAAGACATCCTCGAGGTGTACGATAGGTTGCGCACTCATAATCCCCAACAAATGCTTGGAGACCGATTCAACGACATGGGTGGTGCACAAGTGATCACTGATTACATGATGTTCCTGAAAGACGCAGGAGTAGAGCATGACGAGGTTCTTCGATGTTTCTTGGAGTGTTTCAATGTACTATTGAACTTGACCAACACAAGCCTCAACTTTGCAACCAGCCTCGGTGGAACAGACATGCTCGCAATGCTCGTCAGTGAAGCAGACAAGCATATGTCACGCTACAAGTCGAACAAGGTAACGCACGCACGCACGCACACACGCACATACGTGCCATTTCACCCAGTAAATTATTAACCTGTACACATTTATGGTGAAGATACCCCTCATATTGAAATAAAAACAAAAGGGCAAACTCGATCGCATTTCTAATAAATCCAAATTCAGCATCATCTTTGCACAAAGTGTGTAAACAAGCATCGTCTTTATTATCAGGGCAACGCCCAGCGGGTGGTGTATGCACTCGCTGTTCTGCACAACTGCTCGAAAGCCGCCGCCAACGTGAGCGCATTGCGCAAAGCCGGAGCGAAGGATGTCCTCGTGAAATACTGTGATCCCGTCGAACACGACAGTAGCATCGCTTTCATTGCCCTTCTCACTCTGGTCAACATCATGGTGGGCTTTGAAGTTGAATCTCTCAAAGTGCACGACAACATGCTGGCAACTATCGTCAAGTTTGCCAGGGCTTCTGTAGCAAATACAGAGAATCACTCTGCGCCAATTACCTTCCAGTCAGCAGGATTAAGCTTCTCGTTATACTCGACTGAGCAGGTAGCCGCCATCTGCAAACTGAGCAAGAACGCCGCGTGTCGCGTGTCACTGGTGAAGAAGAATGTTACAGAACACCTCGTCCGACTGATGGAGATCGGGGACCAGACAGAACAGGAAGTTGCATGCAATGCAGTCTGGGAACTGCTGTCAGAGCAAACGGTCGAGGAAGTGATCATGAGTGCGAGACTGACGGACGTCGTAAAGAAGCTGAAAGACACCGGCGTGAAGGAAGTCGCTGACGCTGCCAACCGGCTGCTGGTGAAGATTAGGCAGGTTCTCAGGAGAAGTAGAGGTACGTGTTCAATGAATTATTGTTGTAAATATGCTATATGTAATACAAACACACGCACGCACGCACGCACGCACGCACGCACGCACGCACGCAACTCGCACACTGCTGAAACTAAATGATGCGGCATTTATAAGCCTGCGCGCCCCTGACTGGAGTTGTGTCATGCGTGAGCACATTCTGTGTTCAGTTACAGTCAGATTATTCCACGAGTGAGCACATTCTGCGTTCAGTTACAGTCAGATTATTCCACGAGTGAGCACATTCTGTGTTCAGTTACAGTCAGATTATTACACGAGTGAGTACATTCTGCGTTCAGTTACAGTCAGATTATTCCACGAGTGAGCACATTCTGTGTTCAGTTACAGTCAGATTATTCCACGAGTGACCATATTCTTGTTCTGTTACAGTCGTTGGTTATACTCAGCAAGTATTACCAAATACTCCGGCCGTGCCCCACGATTGCAAATACAAACAGGCCTGTAAGCGCTATCTGGAACAACTCTGCATATCAGGTAGCGTTCTATCGTGTGGTAAATGTTTGCCGTTTTGTTGTGGTGCTCTTTGTTAACTTAATGTGATGCGTGGTGAGTTAATATCAGACACGTAGCTCTCCTGTTCATTACAAACACAAGTTCAACAAGCTTGAGGGATAATGTTAGTAAGTATAACGGAATTAATGTCGAATACGCCGAGAATACTCTTGGTTCTCTTAGATCGTCGCCTTTACAAAATACACACATAACGAAGAATACATGCATGACGCCGAGACACCGACCCAGACTGTCGTGTTTTATTCAGTGCATATTGTAAACACAACACTGGCATATGGGACTGTTGCTATACTATTCAGTTGATAGATTTTCGATGTGTAAGTATTACGTTATAATACAATACACTGTGGTCCGTATTTGTAGACGACGTATGGGACGACAAGTGGCACGCGTGTTACTGCAACGACTGTCACGCTGCGAAGGAAGAAGACAACTATTACACTCGCGGAAATCCACCCAAGGAATACGGAATTCCACTCGGTTGGCACCGCTTCGGAATTCAGTAAGAATTGATGATTACATTCTACGTACCTATATTGGTGTACTTGCTGTTCTACGGAAGTTGTAGGCCTGTCGGTTTTTCATAGGACCTACACTGACATTGGGGCGCGATAGCGGACCGGTTAGAATGTCGGATTCTCAAACGTGAGAACCCGGTTTCAAATCCCACTGCTGTCGCTTCGAACCTTTGGCAAGTTTGATCAACCCACGTTGGCACAGTTCACTCAGCTGTATAAATGAGTACCTGGGCACGGACCACAGTCAGAATCCATCCGCCATTACATACATAAAGAGTCCCAAGGAAAAAATTCTTTGCGCAGATAGGGTTTATTTGTGAGAGCAGAAATTGTTTGTATGAGTGAGTGGAAGTGATGTTTTTGTGCACAGTAGCATCTAAGCTTTGAAATGATGCCATTTGTCAGTAGGTATACCAGTTGCGTAATGACATACTGGCTGTTAGGCAGGATGTACTGATATTTGAGAAACCGGGGAATTTCATGGCAGAAATGCACGGGCCTCATGCTTTGAAGCAATTTGTGCGAAAAGGAGGTACGTCATTTTCACGAATTTCGCACACCAGGTGTCTTAGTGGGTCTGTCATTTTCTGTGAATTTTTACAAAAAATTGTAGGATAAATTTTCAATGTAGGCGCAAGAATGTTATAATGGTCGTCTATGGGAAAAGGGACTGTGGTCCGTGCCCAATATGAAATTTTGACTGGCTTGTTACCAAGGCAACGCATCGTGGTAAAACAAGCATGGATGACATTTTTTGTGAGAAAATATAGGTGGAGAATCAAGTTTAACACTGTCTTGTCAAGAAATGACAGTTGCATGTTATGGACTGGGTGTTTTAAAGCATATTGTATAGGCTAGCTAGCCCAGTATGGCGTCATATGTGTGAAATTTCCAGCTGGGAAATGGAAGACAGTTCTTGTACATAGATTAATGTATATGCTACACCATAATTTATCAAAGATTCCTAGACATCTAAGTTGTAGCCATATTTGCAATGTCAGCTTGTGTGTTAATCCACAGCATATGATATTGGAGCGACTGCATGTAAACAACAATAGAAGACAGTGTGTGAGAGAGCAGCATTGTTTTGGTCATGGTCATTACCCTCAGTGTATTTAGAAATTGTGCAGTTGAACAGGTGAGAGACAAATCAATGAATTAATTAAGCCAGTCTTATCATTACTCACCAGTTTGTGTGTTTTTGCATGCTCAGCTGCATGCCTGTCTGTCTGTGTGTCCATGCTTCATTGTGCTCGCAGGGCTATGAGGTAATCCTCTCTTGAACTCCCCTCACATACATGTGGGGGGAGTGTGTGGCACACTTCCACCTTTACTAATAGAAGCTTTGCTTGTCTCCAATTTCCACAGTAGAGAGTCCCCCACTCCATAATTCAGCCTGTCAATGGCTGCACAGGCACATCCCTTGACATTGCGACTGAAGTTCACATTTTTTGGTACAGAAGCACTCAACCCTCTGTTCAGGCCATCATTTCGGTTTGTGTTAAGACACAGTTTTGTTAACGCTAGTGCATTTCCCCCTTATCTTAGTTGCAGAATCTTTCTCAGTGTAATCCTGTCTCCACTGGTCATGTTGAGATAGTGGAGAGTACCTGTCTGCAGATACATTGATTTTTCCACCAGTTTCCTTTCCCACCTGAGCAGGCTATAGAGGAGTACCTGCATATCTTGCAGTCACCTCCATAGCAATCCAATGTCAATGTTGCTGTGCAGTTATCATGCCCTGGACAGGTGACATAAAATCCTCTCCTTCAAAGTGAAGCCCCCAAGGTGCACAATTTATTCTGTATGTGTAGAACCACAATATCCTGGCACAGTGTGCCCCTTCTGAAAGCCACATCTCCTCTCATTTTTGGCTATTTGGAACTTCGCCACACCTTCACTTTTCTTCTCCATGCTGATATCTGTACCAGAGTCAAAAACTTTTCCTATCTGACTGATCTGGGAGCAATCTGTCCAACTGACATTTAAGCAATTGCCATAATTTTAGTGGGGTAGACCACTTGTCTGTCATGCTGCACAGCTATTGGCTGAGAAAATACCCCAATGTAGATTCTGAATAGAATTTACAACCTCCTGTAGTTGAAATCTGAGCAAAAAGTAGGCTTATCATCACTGTAGTTGCAACAGGAGACGCTCAAAAGCCCCAAACAGGCAGCATTCCATTCTATCTCATTGACAGGCAGTTGGCACCTTCAGTGACTTGAAATTGGGTCATCCGTGTCAGAAATGCCAAATGTTCACATGAAAACTTGTCAGATATATAGCTTGTTTTCACACATACCATAATTCGTTGTAGTTTGAACGCTCAATATTACCTATCAATGTTGTGAAATACGCAGAAATGCCTGCTTTTTGCCCAAAACCAGTGCATATTAAAAAACATTTTTTAAAATATTTTAATAAAAAATAAGTTGACAATTTTAGTGTTGTATTGATGAAAATACCCCATATTTTGTGAAACACTTGTAAGATTTTCTATATCTCTGGCACAGCAAGCAGTGTGGGCTTTATGACTAAAGTGCATATGTGCAACTCAGCCCACTTGAAATTCTTCCCCTCACATACGGGGGTATGTCTCGGTGACATATCAATTAATGTGTTGCATTGCGATGTGGATTTCCTTCTGTGATTTATCGAGATAAAGGTTTTTCTTCGATTTGGTATAACTTTCGTGACAGTTTGTGATGTCGGAAATTAATTAGGGCACGGACCACAGTCAGAATCCATCCGCCATTACTTACATAAAGAGTCCCAAGGAAATTGTGCAGATAGGGTTTATTTGTGAGAGCAGAAATTGTTTGTATGAGTGAGTGGAGGTGATGTTTTTGTGCACAGTAGCATCTAAGCTTTGAAATGATGCCATTTGTCAGTAGATATACCAGTTGCGTAATGACACACTGGCTGTTAGGCAGGATGTACTGATATTTGAGAAACCGGGGAATTTCATGGCAGAAATGCACGGGTCTCATGCTTTGAAGCAATTTGTGCGAAAAGGAGGTATGTCATTTTCACGAATTTCGCACACCAGGTGTCTTAGTGGGTCTGTCATTTTCTGTGAATTTAAAAAAAAAATTGTAGGATAAATTTTCAATGTAGGCGCAAGAATGTTATAATGGTCGTCTATGGGAAAAGTGACTGTGGTCCGTGCCCACCTGGCAATACAGACAGTGTTGCATATGTGAACGAATAGTCTTCGTGCAGTAATTGCAGCGTGGCTAAATGCTTCCCAGAGAAGTTGACATGGCCTTGGAATGAATAGGTCTGCCAGGGGGTGAAGTGTAAAGTGCTTTGAGCAGTCCTAAGGACAGGATACATCGCTATATAAGAACTTACCTTTACCTTTTTATTCTATTATGTTCACGTGTGCCCAAATTAACTCAGGTACGCAGGTATTAATTCAGGTAGAAAAACCCAAGTTCCAGTGTTAGTTTCAACTCTACCAACAGAGAGTAAACCAGAACATAAACCAAACATAAACCAAACATAAACCAAACATACGGCTATTGCTAATTTAAGTTATTGTGGACGTCGGGATTTACTGTTTTGATAACATTCGCAGAAAACATGCCTTTTCTGGGTCACGCAAGTTAAGTAGATAGAGCATAAATAACAAATATAGTTTGGCAAACTACAACTAAAACATAATGTAACGTAATTTAGTGTAAATTGTGTTTGACAAATTGATACAATCTTTTTCACGACAACCGACAGAAAAGTCTAAGCAAAATTACATATATAGCAATTTAAATTATAGCATGGTACATTGTAAACGGTCATCGAGTACTATAGCTGGTTTGACTTAGCTAAATGCGGCTGTGTAAAATTGGTTTTTACTGTAATTGGTTGTTTTGTTTGTTGGTAGTCTTACTGTTGATTTCTTCTAGGGTTCTTGAACGAAATAAACGCCATTTCAAAGTGTGGCATCGTGCATTCCACGGCACCAAGGCTGATAAGGTGGCAAAGATACTGGACATCGGCGATCTTGTGATGCCAGGTAGGTTTAGCAGCATTCAGTTAAAGTACCGTTTGGAAAAGTGTTGTATAACAAGAACTATTTGAATGTCATACAACAGTTGAGGTTTCATGGATGTATATATCAATAACGAATACGTTCTTTAAATAGAAACGAAAAGTTCATTGGCTCTACTTAGCCATTGGATGTTTCAATAGGTAATGGGATTCATGAGCGACTGTGGGAATAATTCAACGTGCCCTGTTAGCCATTGTATGTGACACGATTAAGCATTCTAACGCACTGCGCGTAGTAGGCATATTCACAGCGCAGCGACAAACATCATTAGACCCTACGCCTTATAACAAACGAATGGCTTTGACACCAAGTTGTCGACAGTAGACCTCACACCAGGCGTCAACATTGTTCGCCCGCGGATGAATGTCAGTTATGCGTCCAGCAGCTCTGTCGTACGGTTAAATATGTCACCTTGTCGACAGTAGAATTGTCCGTTGACTAATTTAATATTTCGTTGTTTATGCTTGTAATGTCGTAGGCGATAAGATTCGAGGAGGAGATAACATCAAAGTCAGGGAGGGACATTTCGACGTTGGTCGTATGCCAGAAGGTTTTAACATACGCCAGATCTTTGTCTCACCAAGCATTCGGTACGCCGGCCACCACGCGTATGCCACTCCTACAAAGTAAGTCTATTTTCGTTACAACTTCAGTTTCCTGTTGATGTTGTTGTTATATTTCGTAATTGTCCAAGCTTCGAAACGGAAGCAAATGGATTGGAACCCGGGTTCTCTCCACTGACAGTCCCGTGTTCTAACCATACGCCACCGCACCCCATTTATTTGGAATACAATGTGAAATGATATAGTAGATCTCAAAGGACCTTTACATAACAAAATGTTGGATAATCTTACGGCAGAGCGGGTGATAGGACGTACCTATGAGGGTTGTCTTGTTTCGTGACACGAAAAGTTAGTCCAAAGAATAGAGGCATTTTGTACTGCACTATCTGTTCAGGACACCTTTTTAAAGGGCAATGTATGCCATAGAAATAAAGGAAAAAATAAGCCATGGTTTACTAAAAGTTGCGTGTAAAAGAAGAACAACATGTATACAAAATAACTAAATGTAAAACCATTGCGTGTAAAAGAAGAACAACATGTATACAAAATACACTAAATGTAAAACCATTGCGTGTAAAAGAAGAACAACATGTATACAAAATACAGTAAATGTAAAACAGTTGCGTGTAAAAGAAGAACAACATGTATACAAAATACACTAAATGTAAAACAATTGCGTGTAAAGGAAGAACAACATATATACAAAATACACTAAATATAAAACAATTGCGTGTAAAAGAAGAACAACATGTATACAAAATACACTAAATGTAAAACAGAGCATGCCGAGAATATTTTTTTTAAATCAGTTGACAAATATCTTACGATATGCAGGAAAAGAGTACTACAGTAATTTACTGGAAAAACACCGCAATGCCACAACATTGAACATGGAAGGTCTTAAATTCGGTAATCAAAAGAAATCGAAATTGTAGTCCATTTTCAGACCATTTTGTAACTGAAAATAAAACATATAACAATCAACAAGACATTGCCAATGGTTTCAACGAATTATATGTCAAAATTGGACCAAATCTCGCCAACAACATCAAACCACCGATGAATAGAGCAAACATTTATGACTATTCGCGTGCGAATACGTTCCTTCATCCCATTGATTATCAAGATTTTAACAAGATTTAACAAGATTTGCCACCAAAGCCAAAGGCCCAAATGGCAAGTGGATAAGGAAGCCACTGGCTTATCGAGATTCCACCAGTGTTCGTCTACGTGTAACCAGCCCTGATTAACACACATTGTTGACTTGTGATCCTCTGTGGTTACGACGGACGGAAGTAAAGTAATGGGCAGATACCCTATTGGAACAATCACTGTAATGAACACAATCATGTTAATTACAAAACGTTAATTAATTGTCATCCATTTCACAAAGGATGGCACTATTCCAGCACTTCGGCTTTTGTCCTGGGAAATGTTACAATTTGCCCCAGCACTACCTCATTTACAGTGATTACATTACAACATACTTAAATCGTTGCTTAATGGCCTACGCAACAGCTAGAGCATACACTCGTGAGTAGAACTATCCTGTGCATACAAACCCTTAACAGGCGGACAATTGAAAGCTTAACAAATTGTCGTTTTGTTTTTAAAATGGTGCCGATTTTTACCTTTTCAAAGGATCCACCTGATATCACGTGGTATGTTTAAAACTATTGATGAATATACTGTTACATTGGGAAGTAATTTGCATGAGTAGTTTTGTCTGTAGTACGCTTGCTAGAACTTACCCGTGTTACAACTAGTCCTGGTCTCTTCTACATGGGTTAATTATAGTCATGTGATCATCATGTTCACAAGTATAAACACATATATTTTCAAAGCCATTAATTGTTGTAAAAAATCAAGTACACAATATACACACACAATACGCATTATATATAAACTATAGATTAATTAGCTTTTAAGAATCATAAATTTTATTTTAAAGATTGACAAATATAAAAAGTAGGAATAAAGCATCACGATTTACGTTTCTCAATAAAATAGTTTTAATATAAGTGGAGAAACCATACACACCACCGTGTACACATTTTTATCAATGATGACATTAGAAGTACTGCTAATTGTTAAGTGTGTAAAGGATATTGTAGAAATATTCAGGTAGTTGATTTGTAGTAAACATTCAGTTGTTGAAATTTATAGATAGTTTCCAACTTTAGAAATTGAAATATAGGATATGTATAGGGATCATATTTACCTAAAGAAACTAGTCTTATTGCTTTTTTCTGTAGTTTCAAAATTCAATGCGTTTGATGACCCCATGCCAGTATACCATGACTGATGTAGGAAAGAATGATATAATTGTACATGGTAGATAATATATTTATTGGTAAGAAGTGGATAAATATATTTAAAATTCCAATTGTTTTAGTCATTTTATTTACTATTTTGTTTGTATGACCCTGTCAATTTAAATGTTTTTTATTGTGATGCCCAGAACTTGAAATCGTCTACACATTCGATGTTTATCCCATCTATTTGAAACAAAGTAGGCTTGAATTCAAGCTTTTAGGTTTAGTTGTTTTGAAAGTTTAAAGTTTGTTAGCTTTAGAGTAAGCTAAGTTATGCCGTGGTACGTGCGTGATCCAAAGATAACAACATACTCCATATTGACTGCTGCAGACAGTTACTGCGATTAGTACATCAGGCGTTATTATATTCGTGGTGTGCCAAAGTAACAATCTTGATGTCATAGGTACGTCGACGAACCGACAGATACCACCTACAACAGTCAGGTGGCGTTCCAAGTTCTAATCGCACCCAAGAGTTACGACGTCGGCAAGGAGACAGTCGGCGCTACACACGACATCGACCCCAAGTTCAGCAACCAGGAACTGGAGTGGTCAACTGACGAGAGAGGCAGCACCATCTTGTATGGGCTACTCGTCAAACTGGAGAAAGTGGGAGAGTGAGCTCTACGTCACTGCAACTCTGTGTATCACGTGACATTGTCAGCAGCGTAGTAATAATTCGCTTAAACTGTTACATATTCTAGTAACGAGTATGACATTCTAGAATAATCAACATTCTAGCTTAATCAACACACCATGTTTGTTTTAATAATGCTACATGTGGATATTTGCATATTCTCTTAGACAAAATACTTAACCTAAATTTACAAAAAAAAAGAGTCAAATAATTGCACCGCTTCATTTTATATTTTTTTTTATTAACGAGCGTAATACGTAAGTTTAATCAATGCACCTTGTGTTTATTTTATGATACTACACGTGGATATTACACATTCTGTTAGGCTAAACACGTAACCTAAACTTTGAAAATATGTGTCAAATAATTGCACCGCTTGCGTTTATTAAACTTTTATTAACGAGTATAACACGTACGTTTAATCAATGCACCTATGTTTATTTTTATTATACTACAATTGAATATTGCATATTCTGTTAGGCTAGACACGTAATCTAAACTTTGAAAAGATGCGTCAAATAATACGTAAGTTTAATAAATTCACCTATGTTTATTTTTATAATACTACAATTGAATAGTGTATATTCTGTTAGGCTAGACACGTAATCTAAACTTTGAAAAGATGCGTCAAATAATACGTAAGTTTAATCAATTCACCTATGTTTATTTTTATAATACTACAATTGAATATTATATATTCTGTTAGGCTAGACACGTAATCTAAACTTTGAAAAGATGCGTCAAATAATTGCACCGCTTGCTTTTAATAAACTTGTATTAACGAGTATGATACGCTAGTTGATGCACCTTATGTTTATTTTAATAATACTACACGTGGGTATTGCATATTCTGTTAGGTTAAATACGGAACCTAAACATTGAAAACGTGTCAAATAATTGCACCGCTTGTTTAACCCTTTAATACATAACGTATTTTATGTTTCGTCTCGTAGCATTCAGTCATGTGTCAAACTATTCCTCTGCTCCGATCGTCTCTCTTAGTTTCTTTCGTTTCGTCCTTGCTCTATTCGGTAAATTCAGTTTTTCTCGTGCACTTATTTTATTCTCGTTTTAGATATTTTTTTATCTTATGAAGTGTCCTATGAAATGTCTTTCCTATGACCTCATATATAAACAACGGGCTAGTGGGACAGTGTTCCTAGTATGTAGATTGATGTTTGTTTACGTGACTGTACTCATTATTTTGTAGTAATCCAACGCAGCAAAATTACTACTTACTCTGTGCCTTACAATTTTCATTAAAGCAAATAGTCTTGTGTTTGTTTCGTCCGTGTTGTTCTTTGCAAGGCCTGTGGTCAGTATCGCATGCACTGTATACAATGGAAACTGACACTGGTGACGTCATGGTAGATAGTTGTGTCACTGGCACATATCATATACAATATACTTTTATTACTTCTGCATTCCATTACAGGGCGTAATATGCAAAACGTATACACACATCATCATACATATAGGTACACCTAAGCAAGCTGAAAATGGATGACAAACCATGTGCATCTCCCAGTAGGAAAGAGACTAGCATAAATACAAAACTATGAATCACAGTTTCAGTTTGTCTTCTTTAACGTGTTTTTTACTTAAATATCCAAATGTACTGCAACTGGTTTAAAATAAATATTAACATATTGGAGGGACACGATGTAGTGCTAAGATGTTGGAGGAAGTGTCCATAATAGTGTCAGTGGCATTATCACTGGCAGTGTCAGTGTGTGCCACTGGCAGTGTCAGTGTGTGTTACTGGTAGTGTCAGTGTGATACTATAAAAAATTTACACATTACATTTTACTATCATCTCATATAAAGAAACTGCTTCTGTAATGATGTAAAACAATCACATTTCATTACAAACATCCCACATCAAAAATAGATAACAGAACCATAACAACACAATACAACAGCTCTTAAACACCATGCTCAAGCATTTTACATAACAACACAATACGACAGCTCTTAAACACCATGCTCAAGCATTTTACATAACAACACAATACAACAGCTCTTAAACACCTTGCTCAAGCATTTTACAGAATACTACATACAAATGTTGTGCTGAATCACTTCTAATCTGAATGATCATTGTATGTACCATTGCTCCTACTTGGGGGGGCTTTCTTTCATAATCATAATGCTCTTGAACAGATAATCTTGTTTATTATCCCGTTTATTTAGTACGGTGTCCAATTTTGTCACCTGGAATCACACAACTAGTTGAAGCTCTATGAACCTGATCATATTTTCATACATTTACCACATAATTATAAGAAAATATAATAAACTGTATTTTGCATTTATTAAAAACATGGCTGATGCAGGCCCCTTGTCAACTAGTCTACTAGTTGAGAACTACGGTCACTGAATGGTCACAAATGCTTTCACTGGCATCACAGTAGGAATGTTGTCTCCAAAGTACATAGAAGAAACATCTAATCATTTGTCATTCTTGTTGATTTTCTTGTAAAACGTACTCTTCCTATCGACTAGTTTTTAACCAGTCGATTGGTCCATCGTGGCATAACACGACTGAATGTAGACAGGATTCAGATCAACACAGCTTAAGTTTCATTTCTCATTACGCTAACCGATTTGGATGTTGACAGCGTCATGCTCAACTCTAGAGATTATGGTCCTAGATCGGCAGATTTGACTTGAGGCCGACGATCGCGTTGAGGATGTTGTTAAAGCGGATGCGTTTTTCTGGGTAGTACTCCCAGCACTTGAACATGAGCTGGTAGACGTCTTGCGGGCAGCTTTCTGGCCTCTCAAGACGATGTCCTTCGTGCAGTTGAGTAACGACGTCACCAAACTTGCAAGAGAGGGACGGCGTTGCACCGAAGCTGTACACCTCCCACAGGGTAATGCCATAGCTCCACACGTCACTTTCCCTGCTGAACAAACGTTGACACAGAGCCTCTGGGGCGCACCTGCAACAAGGCCACAGGATGTCTAGTGAACAGGTGGTAGAAGGCAACGAGGAAGGCCAAAATTAAAGGACAATGTTAAGAGAGAACTTGGAAGGGCAGAGATGACCTGTCGAGAGGCAGATGATTGTGACAGATGGAGACAACTCGTTGAGAGGGAAGAACATTTAAAGTGATGTGTCACCCACACCACAAGGGACACAGAGGGAAGAAGAAGAAGACGCTCATTAATGCATGACATACACATCGTGCACACAAGAGTGCACACGCAACGCCAAGAGACATTTCCATCACCACACACCAGGCTGCAGGTATTTCCTTGGTAGCATCACTTCGGTAGTAGTCACGCTCGGGCGATAGGATGCGCGCCAACCCAAAGTCGCTGATCTTCATGTGTACATCAGATGTGACGAGGATGTTGCGTGCTGCCAAGTCTCGGTGAATGATGTCCTGGCTGTGTAGGTACTTCATTCCCTACAGACGCAAGCAATAGAACACAACATTAGCTTTAGCAGCGGTTTTTTAAAGGCAATCTATAGTCCTGTAGAATTTAAGCAAGGGACCGAAAAGCAAAAGCTTAAAAAATCACAGAGCTTTACCATTGTCATTACGGATTTACTGCATAATTCATTTCACCGCATTTCTGATACATTAGAGGTCTCAGAACTGAATAAGAATAGAGTAAGTACATATGATCCACCTTGAAACATATGGTGTTGTGTGTATCAAAATTACTTTTAGTCCTATGCTTTAACCATGTTGAATTCCAGTAAGACAAACATATTTTATAATTGCAATTACGAATAAACTTCTGTGGCTCCACTTTAACTGAACCAGAACAACAGCTTACTTGACCTACTTCTCTGCTTCTGGGGTATATGGTCACCAACGAACAACTTAATTGCACAAACTTAAACTAGACAAACATAATTAACCTTGCTGCTTCACCCCAGCTCAACAAAAAACTCACTTCAGCAATTTCCTCGCCGAATGTAAGTAGATTGTTTTGAGGCATCTCTTTCTCGTGTGTCCTCAGGTAGTGGCTGAGACAGCCGTTGTCCACAAACTCCATCACCAACAACATTGGGTTCTCTGAAATAGATTTTCCTGATAATATTTCTAATTGCAGCTTGATGGAAAATAATGCATTTTGAAGTCTTCACTGCAAAATAACAAGTTATCTGCACGTTCGAAGTCAACCTCCAGACCTTCCAGTCGACCACACAAAATCTCACACAATATGCTTATTCTGTAGACAAGTAAACTGCGGACTGCAAGAAGACAGATGATGATATCTTTTCTTTCATAGAGGAGAACAACTAAAATGATTGCAGAACTGAGAAACCTTAGTCATGAAGAACGCCTAAAAGAATGTGGTTTAACAACCTTAGAGACTAAGAGGTTAAGAAGAGATCAAATCGAATTTTTTTAGATACTGAATGTGTATGAAAATATTGATAGAAATATTTTTGTCTCACTCAAGAAAGAACTAGAGGACACAAGGTAACATTAGTCAAGGTTAGATTGGATATCAGTAAGTGCTCGTTCTAACAGATGACAATAACAATAAATGAATGGAATAAATTTTCTACAGACTGTGTACATGCTAGCAGCATGAATATGTTTAAAAACAGGGTTGACACATATCTCAGGAGGGCGGGTTAGACATAGATGAAAAAATGTTGGAATATGGATAAGCGAATTGCTTCCTTGTCCACTTGCCATCTGGACCTTTGCCTTGGATGGTAATCTTGCTAAATCTTTTTTTAAATGTACCAGATGGTAACCACAAACTGCTGTTAACACTGATAGCACCATTGTGTATTAACACACGCACAGTTGACCCCCACTGACTTGATGAAGTTTTCACTGACCGGCATCTCGTTGAGGCATGTAGCCTATCACTTTCACAATGTTTCTGTGTGACAGTTTTTCCATCATTTTGATCTCCTTTTCAAACTCCTGCACGTATCGTTTATACATCTTAGCATGAAGACTCTTGATGGCAACGCTACATCTATCGCCTGAGACGTGCAGGTCTCCCATGTATACAACTCCATAGTGACCCTGCAATGAAAACAATGCAGGGTAGACACAGGCAGATACCACAACTAATGACTGCGGGTTTGTCCATCAGCAGAAACAGCTTGAAATGTCAAAGGGCAAATGATCAGTTTAACAATTTCCTTGTAGCTGCTACCACATTTCTGAAAACGAAGCGTAAACTTAAAAGATGGATGAGATCGTGGTAAATAAATAAAAACATACAATATAATCAGATATATTCAAAAACGAAATGATAAATAATCAATGTAGTGTAGAATTGTGAGAATCAACAATACACATGGTTTGACAAATCATTCAACTTGTATACAAACAAAGACAGTAGTGACACACAGACAGTAGTGACACACCTAGACAGTAGTGACACACCTTGCCAAGTGGTTTGTTCTTGTACTGGTCGAGCTGGTCAGGTTGTATGACTTGGTGTGAGTCGGGCGGGATATCAGGCAGAGGTCGTTGCAGACCGCACGGCGCTGGTGAAACCAAAGAATCACGTCAATGTTTGCTTCAAACATACCATTGTTCACTACAAAGTGATGAGGGGTGTAACGACAGCAACAACGTGGTGAGGGGTGTAACGACGGCAGCAACGTGGTGAGGGGTGTAACAACGGCAACAACATGGTGAAGGGTGTAACGATGGCAACAACGTGGTGAGGGGTGTAGCGACGGCAACAACGTGGTGAAGGGTGTAACGATGGCAACAACGTGGTGAGGGGTGTAACGACGGCAACAACGTGGTGAAGGGTGTAACGATGGCAACAACGTGGTGAGGGGTGTAACGACGGCAACAACGTGGTGAGGGGTGTAACGACGGCAACAACGTGGTGAGGGGTGTAACAACGGCAACAACGTGGTCATGCATTTTGCAAGTTTGTTTCATGCTATTTCTCCAGATGGACACCAGTAATTTACAAACATGAATGAACGCACACATGAATGAACACACACCTGCATGAACATACGCACGCACGCACACACGCACGCACGCACGCACGCACGCACGCACATTATCATAAAAGATTTGCTGGATACATCTGCAGAACAGCTGTTAAAGCAAAACAAACGTCATGGCCTTAGGGCTATGCACCTAAAAGAGATAATGTATTCTAAAAGTGGGAGATTCTTGTTGACATATTAACCAGCATGGCAGTTCTATATGAAATCGGGTAATCTAAAATACGCGTGATGTATTAAGCTCAGCCGGCGTACACAGAACCAAAGCAAAACAAATGTGCTATTTTGCCATAAAGACGAATAGTTTAGTAAATAAAAGCCAAACTATGCTACGTAAGTTGAGATTTGGCCATATCTTATTGCCAAGAATAGGAATAGGTGTATACAAATATATTTTCATGTGGCGAGCGAATATTGCCAGACTAGCCGGCAAACATAGAATCAATGCAAAGTCTCAAACATTTATTTTGCCAGAAAGAAGAATAGTTTAGGAAACAAAGGCCAAAATATGTTACATAAGTTGTGTTTGGATGCAAACAGCATGGACATATCTTATTGGCAAGAATAGGAATAGGTGTATACAAATATATTTTCATGTGGCGAGCGAATATTGCCAGACTAGCCGGCAAACATAGAATCAATGCAAAGTCTCAAACATTTATTTCGCCAGAAAGAAGAATAGTTTAGGAAACAAAGGCCAAAATATGTTACATAAGTTGTGTTTGGATGCAAACAGCATGGACATATCTTATTGGCAAGAATAGGAATAGGTGTATTCAAATATAGTTCCATTTGGGAAGCGAATATTGCCAAAATACTGCACTTGTGACGTAGGGTTATCTAACAGTATGGCGCAGCCCATAAAATTAAGATGCTGTGTGTTCAACAAGGTTTTCCTAGTAAACCATTGGCATGGTTTTCTGAATTGTAGTTGCAAATGGTTATGTTTTAGTAACTCCCTCATGCCATGCTTTTAAGCTCAACTGTGAAGCAGTTCATTCCATTTGTGAATTACCCTACCTAAGTCCGCTACACGACATGCTGCGGAGAGGAGGGGGGTGCGACTGTCACATGACCCTGACCACTCTCCGGCTGATGACAACGGTGACACAGGAAGTGGCAGACCAGGCACTGACGACTTGCTCACAGCAGGGGGGACCACTGGCTGATTGAGGAGTTTGTCATAGTTGGATGTAGGCTTGGTTTCAGCAGTGCCCCAAGTAAGATCACTGTAGTATCTCTCACCATCAACTAAAGGAACATTCAAATGGAACAGTTTCTTTACAACAAGCACAAGTACATATTAATTTATAAATGCTATACCAGCATAATTCCCCCCCAAAAAAATTGCAGTTACTGGTAGATTTTTAATTAAAAATAAAACATACCACTTTGCCTGACACCAATGAGAAATGTACCGCTCTGACTGACACAGATGAGACACATACCATTCTGTCTTACATGAATGAGAAACATATCACTATCACTGAAACCAGTGAGAAACATATCATTATGACTGACACGGATAAGAAATATACAGACTGACACAGACGAGAAACATAACGCTCTGACTGACACAAATGAGAAACATACCGCTCTGACTGACACAGATGAGAAACATATCAATCTGACTGACACAAATGAGAAACATACCTCTCTGACTGACACAAATGAGAAACATACAACTCTCACTGACATGGATAAGATACATACCTGAGAGGGATGAGAAACATATGACTCTGACTGATGCAAATGAGAAACACACTTCTCTGACTGACACGGATAAGAAACTTACCACTCTGACTGACACGGATGAGAAACATACTGCTCTGACTGACACAAATGAGCAATATACCTCTCTGACTGACACAAATGAGCAACATACCTCTCTGACTGATACAAGTGTGAAACATACCTCTATGACTGACACTAATGAGAAACATAACTCTCTGACTGACACAAATGAGAAACATGAGTTTTATACCTCCCTGACTGATACAAGTGAGAAACATAACTCTCTGACTGACATAAATGAGCAACATACCTCTCCAACTGATACAAGTGAGAAACACTTCTCTGACTGACACAAATGAGAAACATACCTCTCTGTCTGACACAAATGAGTAATATACCTATCTGACTGATACAAGTGAGAAACATAACTCTCTGACTGATATAAATGAGCAACATACCTCTCTGACTGATACCAGAGAGAAACATACCTCTCTGAATGACACAAATGAGAAACATACTGCAATGACTGACACTAATGAGAAACATATTGCTCTGATTGACACAAATGAGTAATGTACCTCTCTGACTGATACAAATGAGAAACATAACTCTGACTGACACAAATTAGCAACATACCTCTCTGACTGATACAAGTGAGAAACATAGCTCTCTGACTGACCAATGCCAGTGAGAAACGTACCACTGTGACTGACACAGATGAGAAACATACTCTTCTGAGTTCTGACTGACATGGATGAGAAACATACCACTCTGAGTGACACAGATGAGAAACCTACAAATCTGACTGACACGGATGAGAAACATACCACTCTGACTGACATGGATGAGAAACGTACCACTCTGAATGACACCAGTGAGTAACACACCACTCTGACTGACCTGGATGAGAAACATACCACTCTGACTGACACGGATGAGAAACGTACCACTCTGACACGGATGAGAAACACACCACTCTGACTGACACGGATGAAAAACATACCACTCTGACACGGATGAGAAACACACCACTCTGACATTGATGAGAAACATACCACTATGACACGGATGAGAAACACACCACTCTGACACGGATGAGAAACATACCACTCTGACTGACACGTATGAGAAATATACCACTCTGACACGGATGAGAAACATATCACTCTGACATGGATGAGAAACATACTGCTCTGATTTACACAGATGAGAAACATACCACTCTGACTGACACGGACGATTCTGCACAGAATGACCCGGGCAGTGGGTCGTTCCTCGGTCTGGTGGCTCCAGCAGGCACACATGAGGTCATAGATGTCGATTGGACACAGCTCTGGGGCAGGAAGCTGTTTCTTTGCAAGCACAAAGTCCTCCATCTACCAAAATAAACATCTCATTCACTTGACCAGCAACAATTAGTTTATTTGTTAACAGGCATCCATTAAGCTATCATAAGTATTAGTATGTCAATAATACATTGAACTACCAATAGTTGGCACAACAGAGTAGCAGGGCTACTTGTGTCTCTGTAATAATGTTTGTAAACATGCTTTTTCAAATTTATATGGTACTTTTACATATTTATCAATCTAGCACCAACAATCGTTGATAAGAGCAACATTAGTTATATATGCACTGTTTGTAATCAACATCCGCCACCCTATGCAATGGCATCAACATCCCATGCAATGGCATCAACATCCCATGCAATGGCATCAACATCCCATGCAATGGCATCAACATCCCATGCCATGGCATCAACATCCCATGCAATGGCATCAACATCCCATGCAATGGCATCAACATCCCATGCAATGGCATCAACATCCCATGCAATGGCATCAACATCCCATGCAATGGCATCAACATCCCATGCAATGGCATCAACATCCCATGCAATGGCATCAGCCATCAATTACAATTTGACTCTGCTTTTCTGGTTATTCGCTATTTCATGATACAGGTGTACTATCACAATACTATTGCAACTCTCGCAGTAACACTGCAATAGAAATACAGCTATCGCAATACTAAATATCCCCAATAGTCACTACTAATTAGAAGTACCATAGATTTGCTGGCACTGTTTAATGTCAACTTGTAAGACTAACTAACTAACAAACTACAAATTGCCCTTTCCTGAATTGGCTACGTTCTGACAATGATACCCCATACACGTCATACTGCATGCACGCATGAACTCACGAACACACGCACGCATAGTAAAATGTATATAACCCAAGGCTGCAGTCAGACTTGCCTGCTTGGAGGTCTTGTGTGTATGTGGACGGTCCCCTGATGAAAACAATTCCCACATTGTTGTCCCGAAGGCATATCGATCAGAGTATGTGGTCACATCCCTCAGGTCTGTGTAGCACTCAGGAGCAATCCATGGGAACCTAGCCAGACAATTACCAGACTTGGGGTCAATTACAAAGTAACGCCAATTCCAATTCCGGAATTGTAACTGATGTTTTGTTTTTAAAAACAATCGGAATTGGTGAAAATGTAACTGGTATTTTCAATTACTTCATGTAACTTTATGTCAAATTATTCGCTACAAGTAATCAATAAGAAATAACGTGTTGTGTATATCATATTTGTTTGCCATTATGTACCATAATATGCAAAAATTAAATGAAGCTGCTATAAAAAAGATGTTATTTTTGGGGGTTGACATAGTTGCTAGCCAGGAGTGGTAGCAATACTACACTACCCCTGGTAGATTGAACTGCTGAAACGTGGTTTGGCAGTTTATCCCACACCATGTGCAGATGTATGCTGAATCATTTATATTATATATATATATATATATATATATATATATATATATATATATATATATATATATATATATACACCATATACATATAGTGTATAGTTTGCTAAAACAAAATTGTTGGACTTTAAAAATAACGATAGATAGATGAAAATATCAATAAATCAGGATAAAATAGTTGTGGTGATGGTGACTTGCCTCTCACTGTTGACGTCACCATGCAGTGGCAGACTGCTGTAGTAGTGAAGGAGACCGGGATCAGCCAACTTCACCACCAGTCTACTCCCAGGCTGGTGCGACCAAACCAACACATTGCGACACCGGATGTTGCCGTGGGCTTTTCCACACCCAGAGGCACTGCCCTTGGCTTCCTGCGCACAAACATATCTCAAATTAATGTGAAATATCTTGTAAACAGATTTCTTATGTACAAGTAGAGACTTATCAAGTAGAAGAGCACAGAGACAGTCACAGAAGTGTTCAGGTAGAGACTTACCAAGTAGAAGAGCACAGAGACAATCACAGAAGTGTTCACCTAGAGACTTACCAAGTAGAAGAGCATGGAGAGACAGTCACAGAAGTTTTCAGGTAGAGACTTACAAAGAAGAAGAGCACAGAGACAGTCACAGAAGTGTTCAGGTAGAGACTTACCAAGTAGAAGAGCACAGAGACAGTCACAGAAGTGTTCAAGTAGATACTTACCAAGTAGAAGAGCACAGAGACAGTTACAGAAGTGTTCAGGTAGAGACTTACCAAGTAGAAGAGCACAGAGACAGTCACAGAAGTGTTCAAGTAGAGACTTACCAAGTAGAAGAGCACAGAGACAGTCACAGCAGTGTTCACCTAGAGACTTACCAAGTAGAAGAGCACGGAGAGACAGTCACAGAAGTGTTTAGGTAAAGACTTACCAAGTAGAAGAGCACAGAGACAGTCACAGAAGTTTTCAGGTAGAGACTTACCAAGTAGAAGAGCATGGAGAGCACATAGACAGTCACAGAAGTGTTCAAGTAGAGACTTACCAAGTAGAAGAGTGCCTGAGCAATGTCCTCAGCCACATGTACGAGGTCGCGGACAATAAGCCCTTGGTGTGGCTGTCGTAGGTAGGTCTCCAGAGAGCCCAGTGGTATATGCTCCAGCATCGCTTGGAAATGGGGCGCGAGACATATCGCATGTACTTTGACAATGTTTGGATGTGACCAGAGTGCAGCAGATTGGATTGCACTCTGGAAATGCTGCAATTAATCAAAACTCTATGTATGGACAACTGACGGATGTGATGCTACTGTAACATGATGCAGTCATGCTACAGGCTATTGCAACGTGATGGCATTGGCTACTGTAACATGGTACTAGCTACTGCAACATAATGTTAAGGGTATCATAATAATATTATGATGCTACTGTATACCATAACATGATAGGACTACTGCAACATTTAAAAAGATTTAACAAGATTGCCATCCCAAACAACAAGTTCCAGATGGCAAGTGGACAAGGAAGCCATCGGCTTATCGAGAGTCCAACAATTTTCTCATCTATGTGTAGCCCGCCCTTATCGAATACCTGTAAATTCTATTTTTAGACATATTCACACTACTAGCATTAACACAATTATTTGGCAATTTGTTCCATTCATGTATCACCCTCTGTGAGAAAGAGTACTTTCTCATGTCCAACCTACACTGTTCCTTAACTAATGCTGCTTTAATTGTGTCCTCTGGTTCAACTGCCTTTTTTAATTTTGAAGAACATATTCCTATCAACATCCTCATAACCATTCACTATTTTAAAAACTTCTATTTGGTCTCCTCTTAGTCTCCTGGTTTCTAGTGTTGTCAAACCACATTGTAATAATCGACTTTCGTAACTAAGTTCTCTCAATTCTGGAATCATTTTAGTTGCTCTTTGTTGTATTGTTTTTAGCTTGTCTATGTCCCTTTTTTACGATATGGCCTCCATGCTTGAATACAATATTCCAAATGTGGTCTAACTATTGCTTTGTACAGGGGTACAATTAGCTGTTTCTTCTTATACGTGATAGTTCTCCTAATTAGCCCTAGAATTTTATTTCCTTTCGAAGCAGCAATCCCACATTGCTCTGAAACTTTCATGTCAGAACTAAATGTTACTCCTAAGTCCTTTTCTTGCATGGTTCTACCTAGTACAGCATCCCCCATCTTATATTCTTCATCCATGTTTCCATGTCCTATGTGTATACATTTACACTTCCCAAAATTTAATAACATTTGCCATTTTTCTAACCATTTAACTAATTTATCTAGATCATCCTGTAAACTTTGTTTATCTGCATCATTAGTAACCTTTCTGAATACTTTTGTGTCATCTGCAAATTTGAGTACTTTGCTAGATATGTCATCTTCCAAATCATTTATATATATTAAAAACAGTGTAGGGCCTAATACTGATCCCTGTGGTACCCCACTCAAAACAGATTTCCAGTTTGAAATCTCACCATCTACTATTACTCTCTGTCTTCTGTGTGTAAGCCACTTTTCTATCCAGTTGATTACATCATTACCTATACCATGGGCTTTTAGTTTAAGTAACAATCTTTGATGTGGCACTTTATCGAAATCTTTTTTAAAATCTAAATAGACAACATCCATTGATGACGCATCATCTACACACTTTATAATTTCTTCAAAAAAACATAAGAGATTGGTTAGACATGACCTTGCTTTTAGGAACCCATGTTGAGATGTATTTATTAATTTATGTTTTACAACAAATTCCACCATGTGGTATCTAATTAATGTTACATACAACTGATGTTAAACTCACTTGTCTGTAATGTTCTGGCTTGTTCCTCGATCCCTTTTTAAATAGCGGCGTAATGTTTGCCGCTTTCCATTCTGAAGGAACTATTTCTTCTTCTAGTGACAATTAACATGACGCAGTCATGCTACAGGCTATTGCAACGTGATATCATTGATGTCAAAATTAAACAATTTTGCAAGTGGTGTACTAATTTGCTCAACAATTTCCTTAAGCAGTTTTGGTGGTATCCCATCAACTCCTGGTGATTTATTATATTTCATCTTCTTAATTTTCTTTGCTATCATTTCAGAAGTTACCAATAACTGCCCCAAATGTTCTGATTTATTGTCCTCCAATTTAGTAACTGGAACTGGAAGTGAGCTGATATCTTCTGTGGTAAAAACTGAGCTGAAATACTCATTAAGGACCTCTGCCATTCAAAACCCGTCTGAAATTATGTTTCCCTTGTTGTTTTCCAGTGGTCCGACCTTATCTCGAACTTTCTGTTTACATAAGCATAAAAACTCTTGCTGTAATTTTTTTTCAAAGGTTCTTTTAGATTTTCTAATTTCAGTTGTAGCTAGGTTAAGTGCCTCTGTAATTTGCATAGTCTTCATCCTTTCTGTTACGCCTATAAACCCTCCACACAGTTTGTTTAAAGACTATTTTTTAATAGCTTCTTTTGACAAGTGTTTCTTTCGAGACCGTTTTCCTTGTTTTTTCAAGGGAACAAATTTATCGATGATACTCTCAATTTCATATTTTAGAATATTCCAACATTCAATTGTGGTCTTATTTATCAGCATGTTGTTCCAATCTAGTTTTGATAAGTATTTTCTCATATCTTTATAGTTACCTTTGTGGAAGTTTCTCCTATACATTTTTTTATTGTTACTTTCTGATTTTACATTGATGTCAAAGTGTATGTGATTGTGGTCACTGTTACCCAATGGTTCATGTATTTTTACATTGTCCACTAATTCTTTTTGTGATGATAAAACTATATCTAATACATTTTCTGCCCTGGTTGGTTCTAGCACGTGCTGAGTAAGGAAGCTCTCCTGAATTAAAAATAGAAATTGTTGGTCGTCACCCCCTGTACTCTCTAGAGATTTCCATTGTATGTGTCCATGGTTAAAATCTCCCATTATGATACATTCCCCTTTACTAACTTCCTTTACAGTATTTTGTATTTTTGTGTTATCCTCTTCGTTTATGTTTGGAATTCGGTAAACTAATCCAACAGTTAATTTAGAATTTCCTGAAACTATTTTGCACAAACAGCTTCACCGTAATCTGCTTCCCTTTCTAATTTTATTTCATAAGCCTGAATAGATTCTTTAACATATAAAATAACTCCCCCTCCCCTTCTTCCTATTCGATCTCTCTTAAACATTACGGATCTGTCAATCCTATTTCAGCATCTGTTATGTCTGTGTTGACCCATGATTTGGTAATACCAATTATGTGAGGGTCAAATATCTTCTACTATAATGTTTAATTCATTTTTCTTATTTACTATACTCCTAGCATTTAAACACATGCATCTATAACATGCTTCAGACATGTTTTTCGGACATTCTATTATTGGTTTATCTGTACTAGTGGCCTCTTGTCCTGCTTGAGACATCTCTAAGTAACACCCCTGCACTTCTAGTTTAAATAGTGTTTACTACCAAAAATATTTGATATGCTACCCATGCCACTGTCTAATGCTGCTGAGAGTCCATCCGCAAATACTGCTGCCCCCTTTCCACTTAGACGATGATGCTATTTGGTTACTGTATCGTAATGCTACTGACTAATGTAACATGATGCTACTAGCTACTGTAACATGATTCATGACATGACATTAAGAGTAGTACTGTATTGCTATGCTACTGGTTAATGTAACATAATGTGGCTACTGCAACATAATGGTCACATGACGTGTATTTGTGTTGTGATGCTACTGGCTACTGTAACATAATGGTCACATGACATGTATTTGTGTTGTGATGCTACTGGCTACTGTAACATAATGGTCACATGACGTGTATTTGTGTTGTGATGCTACTGGCTACTGTAACATAATGCTACTGACTACTGTTGCTGCAACATGATGCTGTAATGTGGCGCTACTGTAACATGATACAACTGAACGTAATGCTACTGTAACATGACGCCACTATAATGTGATACTACTGGCTACTATAACGTGATGCTATTATTATAATATGATGCTACTGTAACATGAAGCTACTGGTAACGTGCATATAGATTCACTGACCTTCAGTAGAACGCAGTTGTCACTGTGTCTCAGTTGTTTGATGGCAACTTCACCAACCTTTGGCACCTCATCCAGTTTTTTCTTCCACACTGTTGTGAAACGTCCATGCCCTGAAACACCACCAATCACATCGGTTATGTAATAGATGAAAAGCCAATGTTGACTCCATATGACACAAGAGCATTTTTTTCTTCTACAGCACTGTATATTGTCACTGGGACTATTCCATTTAAATCATTGGTCTGCATCAAGATTGTTGGTTTGCATCAAATATTAGATGTTTGATCTGTTTCAAGTATTAGATTGTTGATCTGTATCAAGCATTAGATCATTGGTCTGTGTCATGTATTAAATCATTGGTCTGTATCAAGTATTAGATCATTTGTATATATCAAGTATTAGATCATTGTTTCACTCAACAGTAACAAAGTACACTGACAATACATCAGAATACAGGCAGACTCACAGACAAGGAATATTTCACATGGAAGACCACAGTTTAATATTCGTTGACTGATTCAGACACTTGGACAGTTTGTTAATTATTTTATTTAAGTTTATTCAACTGCAAGATAAATTAAGAATAAATGTTTCCTCAGTAAATGCAGAGAAGCAACAAAGAAGTTGAGTTGGTGTAATGTCAGGGCATAAAGTGAGGTTTTCTCAGCAGGTCTGTGAGCTGCACATTATGTTCTGAAAATGTGAAATGGAACGCCGCACGTAGACGTTAGAAAGTATAAATGAGTACCTGGCTACAGATAGAGGTGGACATGTGAATGAATAGTCTTCATGCGGTAATTGCAGCGTGGCTGAATGCTTCCCAGATAAGTCGAATTGGTGTTGCAATGTACAGGTCTGCCAGGGGTGAAGTGTAAAGTGCTTTGAACAGTCTGGACTAAATACCACGCTATGTAAGAATTTACCTTTGCATGTTACTTCAACGAATAACCCACAAGTGGATTAGACACTGTGTAAAACAATCAGTTTAATTCTACTGAACAAAGTGACTGCCTCACCTATGGACTGAACACCATGGCATGTGTCAACGTAGGAGACAAGCCTGACGATATCACTTGGTTGCCGTTGCTGTTCCTTTGTACTACTAGACGCCATCGAGGCATGTCGACAGAGAAGTAGATATGGGTCATCTGCAGATAAGTAATTCAACATTAAACTTCAAAACATAATTCCCTGAATCAGCAAACCTAAGTAGTTATTTTATTCTGGCTTTATTTCACAAGTGAAGCGAACACATTTCATGTTTCCAGGCAAGATGTTTGACTAGGAACAAAACTAGATCAAACAGTTCATACAGACATAACTAGTTGATAAATAGATGACACGATATGCAAGGTATTTGAGAACTACAAATTAGTTTCACTTACTACTTTCACGATGATATGAGAGAACACGACAACACCACAGAGGCAGACTCATTTAAAATATGGGGTGGAATAACAGGACATCACCCAAGAGGCAGACTCATTTAAAATATGGGGTGGAATAACAGGACATCACCCGAGAGGCAGACTCATTTAAAATATGGGGTGGAATAACAGGACATCACCCAAGAGGCAGACTCATTTAAAATATGGGGTGGAATAACAGGACATCACCCAAGAGGCAGACTCATTTAAAATATGGGGTGGAATAACAGGACATCACCCAAGAGGCAGGCTCATTTAAAATATGGAGTGGAATAACAGGACATCACCCGAGAGGCAGACTCATTTAAAATATGGGGTGGAATAACAGGACATCACCCAAGAGGCAGACTCATTTAAAATATGGGGTGGAATAACAGGACATCACCCAAGAGGCAGACTCATTTAAAATATGGGGTGGAATAACAGGACATCACCCAAGAGGCAGACTCATTTAAAATATGGGGTGGAATAACAGGACATCACCCAAGAGGCAGACTCATTTAAAATATGGGGTGGAATAACAGGACATCACCCAAGAGGCAGACTCATTTAAAATATGGGGTGGAATAGCAGGACATCACCCAAGAGGCAGACTCATTTAAAATATGGAGTGGAATAACAGGACATCACCCAAGAGGCAGACTCATTTAAAATATGGGGTGGAATAACAGGACATCACCCAAGAGGCAGACTCACTTAAAATATGGAGTAGAATAACAGGACATCACCCAAGAGGCAGACTCATTTAAAATATGGAGTGGAATAACAGGACATCACCTGAGAGGCAGACTCCTTTAAAATATGGCGTGGAATAACAGGACATCACCCAAGAGGCAGACTCATTTAAAATATGGCCTAGATTAACATGACATCACCTGAGAGGCAGACTCATTTAAAATATGGAGTGGAATAACAGGACATCACCTGAGAGGCAGACTCATTTAAAAATGGCTTGGAATAACAGAGAATTAAGACTCCATGGCAATGAAAAGTATATAAAATTATCTCTGATGTTTCCTTGTGGACTTCTACTGGGGTGAACAACAACTATACAATATTGACTGTAAACAACATTCAGATTAAAGCTGATGATATTAACACATAATAAGTACATTTGCATAGCGCCATATCTGTTGATTCAGAGGCGCTTAAAATACATCAGTGATAACATTAATGAGTTAAATGAGTGATAATAAATTACCAAAAACATGACACATGGGGAAGGCAGTGTTAGTTGAGCCATTTTTCATTCTTTTCGATATCTAGGGCACAATCATATTCATAATAAAAAATTGTTTTTACTCATAAAACTATGATTATTAGTAGATTATGTTATACCAAGATAATATATCTAGTATGCATAGATAATTATATGTAGGGTTGGTAAGCTGGCTCAACGAACACTTGGTGTGGGGTAAGTTGAGAAACAGTGTAGTGTAAGTTGGGTAAGTGCTTTATTTGTATAATTTACGTACTGAATTTCACAATGTCTTCATTCTTTAACTGCTGTTTAACTAACCCTCCCTTTGGCCTTGGGTGGCTCATCTAGCCCCATTTCGACAATTAAGCTTTTTGTAATTAACTTCTTTTTAATGTGCAGGCCTGGGGTCAATTACATTGTAATTGTAATAGCAACAATAATGATTAATTTTGTTCAAGTAATAGTAATAGATGGAACAGAACACAATGTAATAGTAATATAAGGCGATTACATTTCTTTTACAATTTGGATTAATGCTGGCTTATTTAGTGTTAGCTCCAACAGCCTACAAAGACAATGGGTAAAACAAGCAAGACTATGAAGCCAGGTACAGTTTACACAAATAACTGTACTGGTTCTTTGTATAATTTGGTCAGCAGAAGAAAAATTCTGACAATAGGTGTGATGCCTCACACAGCACAACTGCGTTCTACTATAAAAATTATACTCCAAACAAAGCCATGCAACAGCGAAGGGCATATCTTGGCAGCACATGATGAAAGGATACACTTCAAACAAGTAACTGTTATTATCTAGTTTAAACAAATCTGAAATGAGTCCTTGTTTCCCTATAATACTGACTGGCATGTTGTGGTGTATGTTCAGATGAAATTCTACTGTCACTATAGATTATTGATGATTGAATAATGAGTTGTTTTTGCTGTTGTTGAGGACTACTGTACTACTGAATGGAAATTAAAATATGTAGCATAATAATATGCCTGTAGCACTCCAAAATGTTTAATTGAAAGCAAATAGTTGCGATGGAAAATGTAATAGTAATAGAAAGGAAACCAAGTAATATTAATAGATTACATTGTAATCTAATTGACCCCTGGCCTTTTAATGTGCGAAGTGATGTAACTAATCTTCTTCCATGTGCATTGTTAAACCAAAGGTGCAAGTGACTTCATAAAAACTACATATAAAAGTTGCACAAAGCTAGTCCGTTGAAGTGGATATACTAGGTAGGTTTGATTTTTCACAAAATGAATTTGAAATGTAACTAGTGAAAAAAATCAAATTGAGGAGGGACCTTTAATGATGTTGATGTGAATACAGAGCCCCACCTGGTGGCTGAGGGGGCACACACATTAGCAGTTGAACCTTAGGATGGCCACCGCCTGTGTAGTGTCTCAGCAAGGACGCTATGTCCGGGAACAGTGGCTCGTCTGTGCTGCAACTCAGCTGAAGTTGGCCACTCTGTTGTCGACTGATGTTGACGATCATGTGTGCGTCCTGAGTGAGATACACAAGAACGAAGCTGCCAATGTCGGAGCTCTTCTGTTTCAGGAGGTAGTTGCAATCCTTGTTCTCTTTATGTTTTTTCTGTAGACGGGTTACTGCCCAGTCCTTCCTGCAACACAGCAGTGAGTGTGACTGTGTGGAGAGAGATCTGTTGGGAGTGGGGAGGAGACCGAGGAACGGAGGAAGTGGCAACAACTATGAAATGGGAACTGTGACTGAGGAAGACCAGTATCAATGTCAGCCTCGCCCTGGACCAGGGATAGACAGAAGAGCAAGCACTGCTTAAATGAACATCTGTAGTTGTTACGCGTATGGTTCAATCGTGCTGCAATTTTTCAACTTACTGCACAGGTCCGTGACACTTAACCCTCTTCAGCTCGTCCATCATTGGAGAGTTGTAGTTGTCGCAGAGAGGCTCGTGGAAGTTTTTCATCAGTCGGTAGCACGTCGACAGAAGTGACACAAACGACTCGAGGACGGCCCTGTTTCGAAACTTCAGCTGAAAGTCAAGTATTACTTTGCCAGGCATCATTCAACATTGCATAGAAACAACATAGAAACAACATAGAAGCAACATAGAAACGTAGGAAAACATTCTTTCTTGACCTTGTCCCTACCACAATACCACAGTGTAAATCAGCCCTCAATACATGGCTGCACACGTCATTATAAATGCCACAGTGTAAATCAGCCCTCAATACATGGCTGCACACGTCTTGACAAATGCTGGACCTGTGTACCATAGTTGACTTAGTCATACAGAATTTAACCCCACATACCACATTCAGTTTAGTTGTACATGCATATTTAACCACCATACAACAGTCAATCAAGTTGCACAGATTTAGCTTGTACACAATTTTCATACATTGTAGGTAGAAAGTCCCCATAGCAAGATCAGCTGTTGATAACATTTGTGGAGTTTGTCATTATGGAATAGTGTAAAGTTTCTCCAAGAAGAATTGGTCTAAGTGAAATTTTACCCTGGGTGTTGGTGTCTCACTCATCACATGCACAGTGAGAGAGTCAACGAAGACGTTCAAGCCATAGAGATCTTCTATGGCACACACATAGTCCACTTTGTCCTGTATATCCACCTTACCCTGCAACACAAACATTTTATTACTGTTAATTACACACACTGAAACACAACCAGACTTGGGGTCAGTTACATCACATCAGTTCCACATAAATTACACACACCTATGAATTCCACCTAAACATACCAATTCCAATTACACATGCCAATGCATTCCACCTCAAAATACCAATCTAAATTATATATACCAAAGAATTCCACCTCTAAAATACCAATTCCAAAATACCAATTCCACATTGAAATAACAGTATGTGAACAGAGTTTTTGCCACATAAACTCACAGTTTTTGTCACATGAACTCAGAGGTTTTGCCACATGAATTCGGAGGTTTTGTCATGTGAACTCAGAGGTTTTGTCACGTGAACTCAGATGGGTTGTCACGTGAAATCAGAGGTTTTGTCAAATGAACTCAGAGGTTTTGCCACACAAACTCACAGTTTTTGTCACATGAACTCAGAGGTTTGTCAAGTGAACTCAGATATTTTTTATGTGCAGAGTTGTTTGATTTAAATCAATAATTTAAATCATGATTTTAAAAAAATCATTGATTTATGATTTTTTTTCCTGATTTTTTAAAATCACTGATTTATATGAATTTTAACACAAATAATTGTTGACAAGCAAATTTTTTGTGTATTACTCCAAACAGCCCAAACTTGGGCTAACGCAGGAATTTGTGGTGGACTGTGCGCATGCGCTGTGGGTGGAACATGCAACTAATAGACTAGTATCTTTAATGTGGCTGATATGGTTTTTATCTGATAGTTTTATTTATTTTATGTATAGGATGTTAAACGAAAATTTTGAATAGGTTGGTTATGTGAGGTCTTGTGGACATTGTCTAATGGGTGGATTCATCCCAATGAGTGCCAGGAACAATTTAAAATTGGATCTGGTGCTATATCAAATAAAATATATTATTATTATACATGTATTTTAAAATTACAGTTTTGTTGCTGTTGTAAATCAAACCATGTTATACTTATATAACTTTATATAAGCAAAAATCATGTATCCTCTGTTAAGACAAGTACCCAAATAAATTTTAATAGACCACGTTTGAAAGAGTTTACAAATATAAACATCTATATAAATGTCTATATACCAAATATTTAAAAAATCAAATATATAAAAAAATCTGATTTATATAAAAAAAAATCAGATTTTTTTCAACCCTGGTCATGTGAACTCACAGCTTTTGTCAGGTGAACTCAGAGGTTTTGCCACACAAACTCACAGTTTTTGTCACATGAACTCAGAGGTTTGTCACGTGAACTCAGAGCAGGGTGCGTACACCTCAGCAACTAAAAAATTCCATGCCCTTTCCAGTCTTTTCAAGCCTTTCTCAGAAAAAGTCCATGCCAAAAGGGACTTAAATTTGAGCACGACAGTTACACCCAACATACATCTCAATCTTAATAATTATAATATATGAATGACATTTATGATTAATAAAATATGTATAACATTGTCATAATAATGTATACACACAAAAAATTTTCATTAAAAAAATCAAGCTTTATTGAGTAATAAAATAAGCATTGGCATTCTCCATCATGGGGGGGGCATCAAGAATGTCGCTATTGAACTAGTTGTTTTTGTTAACATAGTTTTCTGCATCATATTGGCCAGGGTTGTTTGATTTAAATCATTTGATTTAAAATCATTGATTTAAATCATGATTTAAATCACTCCAAAAAAATCATTGATTTATGATTTTTTTACTTCCGATTTTTTAATCACTGATTTATATGAATTTAACACAAATAATTGTTTACAAGCATCGAGATCAACAAAGTTTTGTATGTTTTTTTTAATACAAAACACAAAGTGTGCACACTTGTGTAGCTGTATTGACACCAGATAGCCTGACAGTCAAATATTTTACAACATTGTATGCGTTTGAGCTATTCCCTTTCTAAATGCAGTGAAGCCACACAAACTTGTCTTCCAGAGCAAGTATCTTTTCAAGTCAGAAGCCCTGAGTTAAAGTCCACCTAGAGCTTGTGCTAGTTGTTACTGATACAGTATGTTGACTCAAGTAAGATAGTCTGGGCTACAACTGTTTAACACTGAACCAGTTTGCAGTCTGGTTGGAGACCCTTAGAGTACATAGTACCCTGGTCTGGTGCTAATCCACCCTCTAAGCAAACAATAATTAGCACTGCTATAGCCTCAGGCACACAGCATGCTTTCCTTTCCAAGACAGATTATGCAACTACAGGGGGTGAGGCCTTGTGGACATTGTCTAATGTCTTTATATATGCAAAAATCATGCACCCTCTGTTAAGACAAGTACCCAAATCGATTTGAATAGAACACGTTTGAAAGAGTTTATAAATATAAACATCTATATAAATGTCTATATAGCAGATTAAAAAAATCAAATAAATAAAAAAAATCCGATTTAAATTAAATAAATCCATTTTTTTAATAAAAAAATCATGATTTTTTCAACCCTGATATTGGCGATGTTTGGCACCAGCACCGTGACTTTTGGCAGCTCTTTCACCCAGGTTCTTCACATCAAAACTGTGTTTGCAAACATGACAGTATGCACGAAGTACATCATTTGAATCTCTCTGTACCCGATCACTAAACTCTGGTCGTTGCAGCCAATGTTTTTGAAAGTGCGATCATCCCATAGTTAGTGTCCTTTCATACAATTACTCAACCATGCATAATTATACTCATTACTTTAAAACTTTTAGAACACAACTGACAACTTTGAATAGAAACGGCTGTTTTTTTAATAAAACGCCTCCCTGTTGGAAGGTTGGACATTGTGCAGGTTCTCACTGGTATATTTAAATAGTTGCAGAGGGGGTGTTCATAAAGAAGACAACAGCACAGAGATAATGCGCTTAATGTCGCCAGTTCATGAGCTACGCTGGTTCTGTCTCTAACCGCAATAAAGACAGGGGTGAGGAGTATAGGAACTATAGGAGGTTGGCGATCAACACACAAGTACAGAAGATATGTATAGAGGAGGGAGTAGGCTTCATAGACATGTGGTTAAACTTTTTGGGAAGAGATGACTTTTTTATGAGAGATGGACTTCATCTGACAGGGATGGGTGCTGCAGTACTTGGGTGTGATTTTGTCAGGGTTGTCGACGAGGGCACAGGTACCATAAATTATTTAAACTAGATGCGCAGGGGGAACTGACAGAGAAAGCTCAAAGGAGTACTACTACAAATACACATCCAAAGAAATGTTCACTAATAATTTCCGACAATGGGAATCACTACAAAGTGCTGGAAGTGAAGACCATCAGTTTCTACTTTTAACACAGGATTGTTTCCTTACTCAACATGTTTTGGAACCAACCAGATTTAATTTTGTCTTCTCAAAATTAATTAGTTGACAATGTTACAGTACACGAACCTTTGGGTTCAAGTGACCATAACCAAATCTATTTTAATATAAAAGTAAAAACAGGGATTGCATATAAAAAACAATGGAGGAGGAACTTCAACAAAGGCAAATATAAAGAGATGAGAACATATCTATCAAATATAGATTGGAATAACTTGCTGAAGAACAAGACAGCAACAGAATGCTGGACTTGTTTAAAATATGAGATTGAGGGCATTATTGAGAAATTTGTTCCATTAAGTAAACAAGGGAAAAGGTCCAGGAAGAAACACCTGTCAAATGAGGCTATTATAAAAATTGCTCACAAACAGATGCTGTGGGAGCACTGGGGGGTATATAAACACACT
Organism: Lamellibrachia satsuma; assembly: GCA_033239005.1. Lineage (NCBI taxonomy): Eukaryota > Metazoa > Annelida > Polychaeta > Sabellida > Siboglinidae > Lamellibrachia > Lamellibrachia satsuma. The sequence continues at coordinate 1,888,397 of BSQZ01000032.1, forward strand.
GGAAATGTAGAAAACTACACAAACTACAAAGAGGCCACTTAACCTAGCTACAACTGAAATTAGAAAATCTAAAAGAACCTTTGAAAACAAATTGGCAGGTAATATAAAAAATGACAGCAAGAGTTTCTATGCTTACGTAAGGAGTAAACAAAAAGTTCAAGATAAGGTTGGACCGCTGGAAACCAACAGTGGAAACATAATTTCAGACGGGTTTCAAATGGCAGAGGCCCTGAATGAGTATTTCAGCTCAGTTTTTACCACAGAAGATATCAGCTCACTTCCAGTTCCAGTTACTAAATTTTAGGGCAATAAATCAGAACATTTAGGGCAGTTATTTGTAACTCCTGAAATGATAGCAAAGAAAATTAAGAAGATGAAAGATAATAAATCACCTGGAGTTGATGCTTAAGGAAATTGTTGACCAAATTAGTACACCACTTGCAAAAGTGTTTAACTTGTCACTAGAAGAAGGAATAATTACAAAGATGACGGGTCACCAGTGGATGTTGTTTATTTAGATTTTCAGAAAGATTTCGATAAAGTGTCACATCAAAGACTGCTACTTAAACTAAAAGCCCTTGGTATAGGTAATGATGTAATCAACTGGATAGAAAAGTGGCTTACACACAGAAGACAGAGAATAATAGTAGATAGTGCGATTTCAAACTGGAAATCTGTTTTGAGTGGGGTACCACAGGGACCAGTATTACAACTGTTTTTATATATATATATAAATGATTTGGAAGATGACATATCTAGAGAAGTACTGAAATTTGCATTCAGAAAGGTTACTAATGATACAGATAAACAAAGTTTACAGGATGATCTACCAGTAGATAAATTAGTTAAATGGTCAGAAAAATAGCAAATGTTATTCAATTTTGGGAAGTGTAAATGCATACACATAGGACATGGAAACATGGACGAAGAATATAAAATGGGGGATCTGTACTAGGTAGAACCACACAAGAAAAGGACTTAGGAGTAATATTTAGTGCTGACATGAAAGTTTCAGAGCAATGTGGGATTGCTGCTTTGAAAGGAAATCAAAATCAAGAGCTAATTAGGAGAACTATCACGTGTAAGGAGAAACAGCTAAATGTGCCCCTGTACAAAGCAATAGTTAGACCACATTTGGAATATTGTATTCAAGCATGGAGGCCGTATCGTAAAAAAGGACATAGACAAGCTAGAAAGAATACAACGAAGAGCAACTAAAATAATTCCAGAATTGAGAGACCTTAGTTATGAAAGCCGCATATTACAATATGGTTTGACAACACTAGAGACCAGGAGACTAAGAGGAGACCAAACAGAAGTGTTTAAAATAGTGAACGGTTATGAGGATGTTGATAGGAATATGTTCTTCAAAGTTAAAGGAGGCAGTATAACCAGAGGACACAAAGCAGCATTAGTTAAGGAGCAGTGTCGGTTGGACTCTTTCTCACATAGGGTGATAAATGAATGGAACAAACTGCTAAATAATTGTGTTAATGCTAGTAGTGTGAATATGTTTTAAAATAGAATTGACAGATATCTGATAAGGGCAGGCTACACGTAGATGATAAAATTGTTGGACTCTCAATAAGCCAATGGCTTCCTTGTCCAATTGCCATCTGGAACTTGTTGTTTGGGATGGCAATCTTGTTAAATCTTGTAAAATCTTGTTAAAACATGTGGCGGCACCTAGTGGATAGGAGCAGAATGGAAATCTGCCATTTTATTTTAAAAAACTTAGAATTTCAGGCTCTTCCATGCCATTTATAAAATTCCAGGCTTTTAAGGCCTTGATTTTGAACTAATGGAATCCCATTTTATTCAAGGATTTTCATGCCCCGTACGAACCCTGTCAGAGGTTTTGTCACATGAACTCAGAGGTTTTGTCATGTGAACTCTGAGGTTTTGTCACATCAACTCACCTTAGAATTATGGACGATGTAGATCCCTGGCTGGTCATCACGGTAAATGTCAACGAGGACAGTGTGAGCAGTACCGTCATCTGCAGAAATTTCAAAGTGATCAACCAAATATTTGTCAGCAATCTCCAGGAAACCGTTGATGTAGCGCAACTTGATGTCATTGAGGGAGTCCCTTTCACTCTTCTCGTATTCCGCGTTCAGCTGTGTCTTCATGTTCGTCTCCAGACGCTGCTTTTCCCACAATCGCTTGAACATATGCTTTGTGTTCGTTGGAATGAACGACTTCGGCTTCAACTTATCGAGCTGGTCAAGGCTGAGGTTCACCTCGCGCCCATAGCACAGCATGTCAATGAGACCCTGTCCCAGCTGTCGTTCCTGCTTTACGGAGTCCTTGTACGTGAAACACTCACTGACAAAGTCATTGCGACACTGCAGATAGAAATATGTAAATGCTTCCTGGTCTATGGCAACAAGCTTATCGATTTTCTGCAGCGGGACTAAGCGCATCCGAAAGACATATTCAACACCACTTGCTTCACTGCATTTGATCTTTGTATTTGGCGCCAGCCACACCGACAAATCCAACTTGGCAAGGGAAAAAAGATGAAATGTGAGAGGAGCGATGTTCAGAGATCGCGCTATGTCCAGACATAATTGTTCAGCTATGAATGTGCTACCATAGTTCTTGATAACTAGCTTTTCTTTCTCTCCGGGCAGACCGCCTTTGCTGTAGTAGTGGATGACGATTCCTGTTTCTGGCGAAACACTGGCAGCTTTCCCTTTCGTGAATGATGGAAAGTTGGAGATGCGGACTGCCATTGCCGAGTTCTCAGAAAGCTGAAACGATAGTAGCAGTTTGAATATACCTGTAGTTGTAATCAATTTATTTTAAATTGAAACTAAAGTTATGGTTTTCGGCCTATGCACCTATAAGAGTTACTGAAACATTTGTAATTACAATTAAGAATATCACGCCAGTGGTTTACTAGGAAAATCTTGTTGAACACACAACATCTTAATTTCATGGGCTGTGCCATACTGTTAGATAACTCAACTTTACAAGTGTGATATTCTAGCAATATTCGCTTGCCAAATGATAATATATTTGTGTACACCTATTCTCATATTTGCTAATAGGATGTGGCCATGCTATTTACATCCAAGCTCAACTTATGTAACATATTTTGGCCTTTTCTGGTAAAATAACACGTTTGTTTGAGACCTTGAGGTTCTGGGCATGCCGTGCAAGCTTCCCTTAATTAATGCGACACAGGGAGGAGTGAATCATGTAACTTTTCTCCAGACAATTGTTGGGAATCCCCAAAGTCACATGAATCACTGGGGCCATCTGCACACTATGTACCTATTGTGGAAATCCACAGAACAGGAATTACTTGTACAGTGAATGAATGTCATATTTTCACGTGGAAAGCAAATTCTCAACTGAACTTTCTTATGTGATTATTGTTTAATGATAAAAGATCTAAATGACCTACAAATATAAGCAATCTGTGATGACATATTTTCATGTTAGAAGCAGTTGTTAGATTTCATCCAGAAAAGAAGGTAATCATGGTTTATCAACCCCCCCCACCAAGGATGAGTGGGCCACTAGATCAGAGGGGGCACTGGGTCAGTAGTCCACTCATCCCAGAACCATCACAATTTGAAATTATTTTTTATTACAAAAAAGCTACATTAGTTTTGTTTTGTTTCTCTATAGAATAATCATAGTTTTCCTGACACTTCATTTATTCCAGTTTGTTATGCCTTTTCAGTCCTGCTCTCCAGTACAAGAGAAAGCAATACAATTTTGGCGTCTTCTGCTGATACGATTAAAGCTACCAAGAGTGTCTTGAATGATCGAGAAAGTGTAAGAAAAGTGGCAATGATATTAGACATTCCACGGTTACTATTGGTCAACTTTATAATGTTATTTAAAAAAGGCAAAAACAGTTTTGTAGTCCAATCTGATACGAGTAAGATCAATTCTTCTGATATTTGTAAAACAATATGTTCAATAAATGATGTTTACTTCTTTTATTTTGCAATTTCAGTACTCCCCAAGTGACAGAGGACTGGGCCACATTGTGAGGGCAAAAGTTGTTTGTATGTGTACGATTATTTTGGTTTGATTCATTTGTGTTTATAAGTGGACTTTATAGCCAATGTCATTGGCATTCATTTTTAAAGGTACCCATATCTTTTCATCTCAGATCAAACACAAGATCTCATGGCCAAAAGGAACAAATGTGGCCCACTCCTCCATACTCTCTCCTGTAATGTTTCAGTAGAAATATCTACCAGCTGCACACAGTTGTCAAATTTGGCAAAGCTGGATATCTCTCAACTGAAACAAAATAGAATGTTCCATGGTATTGGTATCTGCTATTTAACACATAAAAGATGATACAGTGTTAGCTCTAGATATTCTATATACTTAGTACCTACCTATTTACATACAGGTAGGCTGCTTAGCCAAGTAGATTTAATAAGATTTAACAAGATTGCCATTCAAAGCAAAGACCCAAATGGCAAGTGGACAAGGAAGCCATTGGCTTATCGAGAGTCCAACATTTTAATCTATGTGTAATCCGCCATCCTGAGATATGTGTCAACCTTGTTTTTAAACATATTCACACTGCTAGCAGTTACAGTCTGTAGATAATTTGTTCCAATCATTGATTGTCCTCTATGAGAACGAGTACTTCCTGATATCCAATCTACACTGATCCTTTACTAATGTTACCTCATGTCCTGTAGTTGTATTGTTTTTCTTAAGTGAGAAAAAATATTTCTATCAATATTTTCATAACCATTCAATATCTTAAAAATTTCAATTTGATCTTCTCTTAACTGCCTTGTCTCTACGGTTGTCAAACCACATTCTTTCATTAGACAGAATCACGTTTAAGTACATACAGGGTTGTAGAAAACGGCCCGACTGGTTTGGTTTTGGCTGGAGCAATATTTGCCTGGTTTGGTGGCGCCTTTTTTGGAACTCACAAAGAGAAAAAAGTGTTTCAACACAGTACAGTACACAGAATCACTTTTAAGCAACAAATAATGTGTGTGTGACGTAGACTATTCTTGTGTTATATCAGAGTTTATGAATACTCGATGTCCCGCCATTGTAGAAATCGATCATCAGCACCACCATATGGGTGGAACCTACTGCATCTGGTTAAATGCAAAGCTTCGTACTGTACAGAATCACACGAATCGCCCATACGATGAGGCACCATCACGCAGATGGAACCTAAACAATGTTCTTGTAATTTCACTATTTACCGATATCGAAGTGCTTTGCTTACAATTTTGTACTTGCATTTTGATTTGTTTTAGTGGGTTTTTTTGCGGTTTGTTGTTCGTGGGTCTTTGGGCTTGATAAAATGGCAGGGCGTGCTACGTCATCAAATTTAGACCTGCCCGATGTTCCAAACGAGCCTGAACAGCTGATTAGTTTTGATTTTCCTAAGCATACGGGTGATAAAAAACGTTAGCTTCCAGCTATCAATATTCAAACAATGGACATCGTTACACTACAATGAATCTAAAGACACTGTCCATTAGCCTTGTTTATATGGCTTCAAGCAGAATAGGGTGAGTAAAGCTGACCCAACATTTGTAAGTAGGCAAAGTTTTGTATATGTGTATGATTATTTTTATTCATTTGTGTTTACATGTTGACTCTATGGTAATTCAGACTTTATAGCCAGTGTCACTGGCTTTTATTTGTATCCAAACCTTTTCATCTCAGATCAAACAGCAAGATCATATGGAAAAAATTATAAAATGTGGCCTACTCCTCCCTAGTTTCCCCTATTAATAGCGAAGGCCTAGCCTAGGCCCGGTCCCTAGGAGTGTCGGATGTTTCGGCCCATAACGGGTTCGGCACATGGGTCGAACCAACTGCTTTCGCGACCAGAGAACCACGAAGTGTTTTTGCTTGCATGGGCCGAACCACTCGTGTATGCAGCTAGTGCCAGTGGGCTTTGAAACGACTAATGAATTCTAACTGGGACATGGGGTTTGTGGACTTTATTACGTTCGTTATTTTTGCTAATTGGACCGACTTTCGACTGTTTGCATTAAGTGAAATAACAAAAACAATCTTCAGTCATCCCAAAAGATGTTTACACAGTGCAACAATACAACACAACACCAGATAGATTGAAAAAGGCCAGAATTGCATTCCAGTTATTTTATTGATATTGTTCTATAATAATTATACATTATTATTATATTACCATTTGAGTGTGTGCGTTTCTGTGTGCAACCATAATTTCTTTTTTATTAAATCATGCTATGGGCTGAAACGACTATTCTTAGAATTCCGCTACTAGAGTGGGCCGAATCGATCGTAGCCTAGTTCAATAGCGACACAGTTTTCAATGAAGTGTATCGAATCACCCGTCTGCGTGGGCCGAAACGACTAACCCGAACCATCCGTAGGCATGGGCCGAACCTATTATGGGCCGAACCATTCAGGACCCGCCCCAGGCTTAGACCTAGTCCTAGTAGGATTTGCTTCACAGTGATCTCGGTCTTTCGGGATCTCGGCCTGTTTTGGTGAACTCGGCCAGTGACCTCGGCCTGTGCGGCAGTGAATTTGGCCTGTACAGTAGTGATCTTGGCCTGTATAGCCAGTGATCTCGGCCTGTTTGAGGGCGTGATGTTGGTCAGATATAAGTGCCCGACAGTGAACTCGGCCTGTGCGGCAGTGATCTCGGCCTGTAATTTTCTATAAAAACGGATGTTAGATAAAACTTCTTGTAATCACAATATAAATTCCTTAATACGATGTATAATAAATCCTTATGTATAATAAATGAAATGCATAATGAATCCTTAGTACAATGTATATAATATATACACACATATTATATATATATATATATATATATATATATATATATATATGATTCTGACCAATCTTAGCCTATTCTGACCAATCATCTTTATGGGACACTTTGCTCTTGCTGCGGCCCACAGTGATCTTGGCCCACACAATTAGTAGGGCTTAACTTAAGCTTTTGTCATGTTCAGACAGACATGAAAAGATCAGCTCAATGAAACAATGCACGAGTAGAAAGCCAATTACTACAACCTGCCTGTACACATTCTTAAAACACACAAATCAAAGATAGACAAAATGAAAAGATCAGCTCAATAAAACAAAGCAAGAGTAGGAAGCACATTACTATGACCATCACTTTTTTAACGTACAAATAATATTTTAAAACTGATTACTGCATGGTAAATATTAATGGGATATTATGTTTGTGACGTCATTTCGACACCTATATCGGCTAATAATAAGATCAAGACCGATCGTCAAAAAAACATCTGTATTGCATTGAACATTGTTTATTGTAACAATAAATACATGATACAAATTCTTGTATCGATAAATATGGCCTACATTACTATAACAAGGCCCGTAATAAAAGACAGGCCGAGATCACTGATGTACAGGCCGAATTCACTGCCGCACAGGCCGAGGTCACTGGCCGAGTTCACCAAAACAGGCCGAGTTCCCGAAAGGCCGAGATCACCGGCAACGTAGGATTCGAACCTAGTATTTAAGCCGGAACAATCTTTCATAGCTTGCTAAGGGTCTCACATAACAACACATACCACAACACACGCTAGCCATTTACCAGCAAATAAGCCCCCGGGATTAATTAATCAGTAACATGCTAAATCGCCACTTCCAAAAAATAGGCAATATTATGATTTCGTAACCGGAAGAACTCCAAGAAGAAAGAGTCTTGACTCTAGTGCTGAGGTAATCACTGCATAAACGTTCTGAACACTCACCGAACAGATGATGCATTTCAACGTTAGTAGCTGCTTCTTAAAAAAATCAATATTCATAAATCACGATAAAAAGACGATAACAAAAACGGCTTATGAAAGGGAATAAAGTGGACTTCCTGCACCACTTTCGATACTGGCGACATCTGGCGTACGAACTGTAAGTACACCTTACTACGGACCCCCCTGTCGGACAATTTAGAAATACGTCGATGCAACGACGCCAGTGACACATTCTACTGTTTGAGTGACTCTTTTGTGAATTAAGAAGTCTACTCTAATCTTTTTTATTTATGTTATTGGTATTCCTTTATATTTTCTATGTAAAAAAGTTATCAAATGACCAAACCGCTTTTGATGTGGTTTCTTCATTATTATTATTTGACTTTCCAAAGAAAAAATAATATTTATAATGTATTTTGAAAATTTCCCTTGATAAATGCATGTGGAGAGAGAGAGAGAGAGAGAGAGAGAGAGAGAGAGAGAGAGAGAGAGAGAGAGAGAGAGAGAGAGAGAGAGAGAGAGAGAGAGAGAGAGAGAGAGAGAGAGAGAGAGAGAGAGAGAGATTTGAATGTCGAATCATTGCAGCAGACATAAACGCCATCCGAGTGATACAGGGTGTCACCAAATGGTAACTAAATGATCATCTCTACAGAGAGAACAACTTCAACCCAATTTAAAAGTGATCGAGATGAATAAAGTGAGATGGTATGGTCGTGCGATGAGAAGAGAAGATGATTATGTCATTAAAATGGCTCTAAACAAGAATATGACGGGAAAGAGACAGAGAGGAAGGCCCAGGTTACGGTGGATCAACAACATCAGCAGTCACCCGCAGGACAAGAACACTAACCTCAAACATATATCAAGAACGGAAAGGTAAAGTAACTGCACAGATTGGATGAAGTTGCCACACTGACAGGAGGTCTAGTGTCACTTAAATTCGTATCTAATGCATGATGAGCAGTGGGGATCATCATAATCAGTTAAAACTGCTTAATCAAAAGTTCAGCCAATCACGAATCCGGTTCTTTTACTTACAAATGTGTAGTGTGTGACTTGTTTAATTAACATGCGCGGTTTGTTTAATAAAAAGTGCGTACTTTTGTTTAAATGGTCGAAAGAAATGACTTTGGTCGTTGTATCTGGTAACTTGTGAAAACCAATTGACCGGCCGACGACCCATTGAACTTGTCGGTCACGTGTTTTTTCGCGAGTGCTAGAATATCAACACAAAACACGTGCATGAACGCGTACCGAGGGTAAATGCGTACACGTGAACTGCAACTGCAAGCGGTGTTTCAAAGAAACGAAGGTATGTATTAAACTGCCACAGTTGGCAACAATTAACGTAGTATTATTGAAGAGAACGTATGGTGGTGTGCTATTCATTCAACGAAAATCTGGCAATACTAGCATAGGCGGATCCAGGGGGGGTCCAGGGGTCCGGACCCCCCTTTTTGAGTACCAAAAATTCCATTGCAATTGCATGTCAACGCTGGATAAAGGCATTGCCAGGAAACAACACAAGGTCAAAACTGTCGCTTACTACGTACGAATTCTATAGTAGCAGTCCGTTTTCAGACACTGATCTAGCACAGGCGTTATACATGCAGGGGTCGAAATTAAGAAACGTAACCCATTCGCCAGGGGGACTAGTAGCCTTAATATGTTACTCATCCCCATGAAAAATTATTAGTCCCCATGTTTGGTGGACATCGTCAAAATGCGACCTTTTTATGAAAATTCGTATGTTGACCTGCAATGCTCCTTAAACATAAAATGAACAAATAAATATCAATTTCATAATTGACGATGCAATGTAATTATTTTATTCAATTTATTAAATTTTAGTACTAAATCAGATCCCGAGATTCTGGACGTTGTCAACGGCCGCATGACTCGACTCTCGAGTCCTCCACAATATCCCCAGGCAGTGTCAGTGAATGAAATCTTTCAGGATTCGGGAAACTGCATCTTCATTCATCTCCGACTCATCAGAGTCATCATCAATGTCACCAATGTCAGTGATGATGTTGGGCTTCCTTGCCCTGGGTTCAGCATGGTTCCAATGCTTCTTTGCAGATGATGGGATCAAACTGGTCCACATCAGTGGTTTCCAGCAAGACTGTCATCAGATCTGACAGATGTGTGTCAGACAGCCTGCTTCTCCAGTCCGATTTAACAAACTACACAAAACACACTTTCAGCATCTGCTTAAAATGCGGGAAGGGTGAGGATCAGATGCAATGAATCCTAGTACATTGGGGCACTGTGTACCAAATGAAAGGTTGACTTCCTCCCACAACAGCTTCTTCACTGCATGTGGGATAACTTGTGTAGAGAAGACTCTTGAGCTTGGTCCACTCTGGTTCCACTTTGGAAACATCCAGCGCAGAGGACGAGAGGACCTGTCCAAATGTTTTGACCAAGGTATCCACCTTGTCATCACCGAAGTCTTTTCCGTGAACAAGGGATGTTGGCCACAGCTAGAGTCGCGATTGTGATTTCCTTCTGCTGGAATGCTGTTGAGACATCACTCAAGGCTCCAGTTACATTTGCGAGGAAGTGGAGGAAGTACACGACACCCTTGGAATGTAGCAGTGCGTAGTAATTCATTGCTTTTACGCGTTGCTCTGTTTCCTTCCAGGTACATCGGGGTTCATCACCTGGGATAAATGGGTCACAAGCCCCTTCAGCACATTGGAAACTGCTCTTGATATGTGGGGAACCCAACGTGTCCCGCCGACTCTACTCAGAATACGGAGTTCTCTCAGAGTGCATCAAAAAAGCTTGTTTGAGGCTGTTCATTGTGAGAGGGCTTTTCCGATAGAAGAAATACAAAGAAAGGAACAGTGCATCAACTTTCTTTTACAGCTGTATCCCGCGAGCAGCATCCTTGTAAGCCAGTTCATTTCTGTGTGCAGAGCAGTGAACAGCTACTAGTTCTAGTCGGTCTAGCCGTTGTCGCAGTTTCGCCACAAATCCATTGTTTTTCCCCAACATGGTGCTTGCACCGTCAGTTCCAGTTCCCACAATCTTCTTTTCCCACGAGGGGCCAGCAAAGTAATCTGTGAAGAGAGTTGAAATTGCCACTTCTATCACTTGGGCATCCCCTTGGCACTATTTTTCACCCCAGCAAAGGGGACATTTATTTACCCTTGGTGACAGTACCGAACATATGCCAGTTCGGCCTCGGTGTGGCTGTAGTCAGTTGAACCATCGCAGATGAGGGACACAAACTTTGCCTCGGTAACCATCTCTTTGATTTCATCCCTTTGTGCCTGAGCAATGTGATGGATAAACGTTGCACACTGCTTGTCGTTTCTGTAGGTGTTGCCAATCTGTACCCATTTCATGTCATCCAAGGTACACATCCACACAAAGTCTGTATATGGTCTTGAGTGTCTGGCAATGGCAATGTGCGTTCCTGAAAAGCTTACACATTTTGTCAATTGTCGATTTTCCCCGTTGGTCCATCGTCTTGTCCGCCACACTTGACCCTGGGTTGCTCTCTGCTTTCTCTCTTAAAGCCCATTTCATATGGTTTGCAGAACTATTATGAGCTTTGATACTTTCCAATTTAAATACTGGGGAACTGACTACAAAACAGCCTGCTTTCTCATACTTGCAGCAGTACTTGCAAAACATTCTCATGTTTAGTTCAGTCTGAAGTGTTCTTCGCCGTCCCGTCACTCCCCCACCTTCAACGTCGACGACAGCGTCATCGTCACGCCGGTCAGCGTCGTCGTCTCGCCGGTCAGCGTCGTCGTCACGCCGGTCAGCGGCACCGCCAACGCCAGCAGACAAACTTTTGTATTCGAGCCATGAGAATTGCTTTAGCCAGTGCTGCTGAAATTCTCGTTTCCTCTCACACGCATCATACCTACGCTTATGCGCAACTTTATCATCGGCGCTCAGTTTTCTTTTGATAAGTTGGACCCCTTTTATGAAACTGCACATGGGCACGGACCACAGTCACTTTTCCCATAGACGACCATTATAACGTTCTTGCGCCTACATTGAAAATTTATCCTACAATTTTTTATAATTCACAGCAAATGACAGACACGTTAATACACCTGGTGTATGAAATTCGTGAAAATGACATACCTCCTTTTCGTACAAATTACTTCAATGCATGACACCCCTGCATTTCTGCAATGAAATTCACCGGTTTCCAAAACATGAGTACATCTTGCCTGATGGCCACTGTGTCCTTAAGGAACAGGTATACCAACTGACAAATGACATCATTTCAAAGCTCAGATGTTACTGTGCACAAAAACATCACTTACACTCACTCATTCACACAATTCACACAATTTATGCTCTCACTAATACACCCAAACTGCACAATTAATTGTTTCCAAGGGACTTTTTATCGTTGTAATGGCGGATGCATTCTGACTGTGGTCCGTGCCCCACTGACCGTGCGCTAATTGATTTCGCAGAAGACGACGGGTAAAAGTGAATACTGTTCAGTGTACTATATTTGTACCCGCGTGCACGGATTTTCGACTACGTTGCAACGAGTAGTGGCTGCTCGTTTACGAAATCGGATATCGGATATATCGGGAACGAAGATTTAAAATTCTATTTTTAGATACAATGTGTTACGTTTATGTATGTACTCCTAATTCAAATTGCTTGCATTTATATTGTTACAAAACGAGGCCAAAGGTTACTCATAGTCATCCCCAGGAATTTCTCCTCGCCTCTGCCTCTGGCGAGGGGGCGAGCGTTAAGTTCGATCCCTGTATACGTGGCGGATCCCCAAAGTTATTCTTAGCATTGTCGGTGACGTCGTTTGTAAGTTAGTGACGTCATACTGTTCGTCTTTCTATGGTGTATGTATTTCTATGATGCGTTTTAACTGACTTGGCGCAAAGGTTTTAATCTACCAGTTTGCACTCACTGTAATATTTCTGAAGCGTTTGAATTTACATGGCGTAAAGGTATCAGGAAACATTTTTATCTGCCAGTTTGTACTCATTGTTGTTATATGGTACTATTACTCAAATTCAAATCATGAATCGAATAGTGCGCTTTATACAGAATAGTTCAAAACAGTTTGGATAGACTCTCTTGAGAGGGCAATCTAGCCCTTCGGGGTATTGGTTCATATATGTCTAAAGTTTCAATTACACCTTGTCTCAGTTGAAACTTGACGCCACAACTATAATATGAAACCCCTCTACTTTTATTATAATATCATACCGAACCACTATCAGAAGGGCCTGGATGAGAAACTATTAAACACAGTTTCCTTGGCAAAGGATGTACTGAATAATATAGAGAATGAGTGTAGCACTTTAGTCAAATACGTGTTAGTCTCTTTGTGTGCAAAGATAATTAAATTGAATTGTACACATTGTCGTACGAATAAATATATAGTTTTACTATTACTGCACTACCAGAATTAAGACGATTAAGTGTTGTTTTAGCCAATAGCAATCAATAGCATACTTGTTTTTTTTATTAAGCATTTGCATTACTATAGTTGTCTTAGTCAATATTGCAATAAATGGCACATGACATATGTTTAATAAATATAGTCTTTTCGTTTGGACATTGTCAGACACACCCTATTTTCTTCGTTGGAATAGGCCTACCTACAGGTGTAAATGAAACAAAATCCGCTGCGTTTTTAGATTCAAAAGTAGTTGCACCTCATTTATTGTAAATTTTACATTCGTCACACTTATGTGACGAATACAATAAAATACATAGGACTAGAGTAAGGTGGGGCAAAGCGCCCACGTTGGGGCATAGCGCCCATGCCACTATCTTGGCAAATATTGCATTTGGTGGCTCCATATATCGATCAAATGATTAGTTACTGACTCCTGACGACACATCAACGTGCTATGGCTTTATAGATTCGAACACGATGTAAATACAGCTGATTTACCGTTTCTTTGTTATTTGTTATAAAATCGCTTCCATATTAATTAACCAATTGCCACTAAATGGTTATGAATTTTGAAAAGCTTGGAATAACTTTCTAAGCTATGTTATATAACATGAATTGCCATGCCTTCAGTTACGGTGAACGATAAAAGAAAATTCATGATTCAAAGCGTTCTCAGCATAGTCGACAGTGGGGCATAGCGCCATCTTTGAATTGGGGCAAAGTAGCACTGTGAATACATTTTAGATGGCATGTTGTTGTGTAAATACAATATACAGTATATATATATATATATATATATATATATATATATATATATATATATATATATATATATATATATATATATATATATATATATATATATATATATGTATAATATCAGTTTTTGTGTTTAGCGCACACACAAAGACACACAATTGTGTATAATATTGTGTGTGTGTGTGTGTGT